>VZQC01003171.1:2143476-2437595 GCA_009823505.1 Rhizomys pruinosus | reverse complement strand
AAAAAAAAAAAGATCTCCCTTGTAGCCCTTGCTGGCCTGGAATTTGTTATGTAGACAAGGCTAGCCTTAGAGATCTGCCTGCCTCTGGTTCCCAGTGCTAGGACTAAAGACTTGCACCACCATGCCTAGCAAGCCTTTCCCCAAAATGTGGATTCTTTTTTTTTTTTTTAATTTTATTTATTTATTTATTTATTTATTTATTTATTTATTTGTATGTATGTATGTATGAGTGTACTGTCTGCATGTAGGTTTGTGCACCTGTGTTGTGCAATGCCACGGAGGTCAGAAGAGGGTGTCGGATTCCCCTGGAACTGGAGTTCTCCTGGAATTCGAGTTACAGATGGTTCTCAGCCACCATGTGGGTGCTGGGGATTGAACCTGGGTCCTCTGCAAGAGCAGTCGGTGCTCTTAACCGCTAGGCCATCTCTCCAGCCCCAAAATGTGGATTCTTAAGATCAATATTTACACTTCAGCAAGCACTTTACCTGCTGAGTCACCTCTCTAGCCCCATGTTGTAGGTTTTGACATACAGATTCTGAAGTTTATGTGGGAAAGCAAGAGACCCAGAATGCCAGCACATCTTTGAGGAAGAGTAGAGGGAGGTGGCTGACAGTATCTTATTGTAGGACTGAGTGTAGTGATGGAATGGGAGGGTGGGAGGGCAGGGGGGCGTGGGACCCACAGTAGCAGAGCCAAGCGAGTGGCAGGGGGAGAAGGCAATTCAGAGGGAGGAGGGTCTTTGCCCAGGTGCTGCTGGAGCAGCTCAGTATCCACAGAAGGAAACCTGGACACAGACCTTCCACCTTCCTAAAAGCTAACTCTGGCGGATCATAGACCTCAGTGTAAAATACAAATGTGAAAGTTCCTAGGGTGACAAGTAGAAAGAAAATCTAGCTAACCTTCAATTTTGTGTTGACTTTTAATATTCAACAGCAAAGGCAGGAGTCCTGAAAGAAATAATTGATAAACTAGGCTTCATTAAAATGAAAAATGTCTGTTCTACAGAAGACACTGCCAAGAGAATAAAAAGAGAGGCCATAGTGGATGTGGTGGTACAGGCCTGTCAGCTCAGCTACTGGGGAGGCTGTGGCAAGAGGATCACAAGTTCAAGGTCTGCCTGGAATACAGAGTTGAGTTCATGTTCAGCGTAGACAACTTAGTGAGACCCTGTTTCAAATTCAAATGTAAAAAGAGGGCTTTGATTTTTGCTGAGTATTTTGGCATGTGCCTTTAATCCCAGCACTCAGGAGGCAGAGGCAGGCAGATCTCTGTGAGTTCAATGCCAGCCTTGTCTACAGAGTGAGTTCTTGGCTAGCTGGGGCTACAAGGAGACCCTGACTCAAAAAAAGACCCCTCCCACCCCCCATAAAAGAGGGCTTTGGATATAGTTTCGTTCTGTGGTGAAGTATCTCCCAAAAAAATCCCCCAGTGAGGGACTGGGAGCATGGCTTAGTGGTAGAGGACCTGCCTAGAATCCCTCGGTGAGTGGCTGGGAGTATCGCTCAGTGTTAGAGCACCTGCCTAGAATCCCCCAGTAGGCTGGGGGTCATGGCTCAGTGGTAGAGCATCTGCATAGAATCCCCCAGTGAGGGATTGTGGGTGTGGCTCTGTGTTAGAGCACCTGCCTAGACTCTCCCACTGAGAGGCTGGGGTTCATGGGTCAGTGCTAGAGTACCTGTCTAGTATCCCGCTATGGGGCTGGGAGTCGTGGCTCATTGATAGAGCCTGTGCCTTGAATCTCCCACCGAGGCCCTGGGCTGAGGCTTGGTGCAGAAGCCCAGAGTTCAGTCTTCAGTACTGAATAAAAAGAAGCATCAATCATGAACCATGAAAAAAATATTTGCAAAATACATGTTGATTATGGGAGTAACCAACTATCTTCTGATTGGCTTTAAGACCTATTTTACAATAGGGAGTGCATACCTGATACTGTTATCAGAGTGAGAAATTATATCTAGACAAATCATAAGCCATAGGGAGAACCTGTTACTATCATTCTGCTAAATAGACATAGTATTAAACAGACTCGTACTGACTGTTATACCCATAGATTAGTGCATCTCAAATGCAAGAGAAGACTCTTCTTGCAGCAGATGGTGATTAACACAGAGATCTATGACTGGCCCACATGCAGAGAATAAAAGACTATGGAGTGCTCCACCCTGAATGGGTCATCTGTATCACATCCTCACTTCCCAAGGTTCAGGAATCACTGTGGAAGAAGGGGCAGAATGATTGTAAGAGGCAGAGTAGTGGGTGAATGACCACAGGAAGCTGTGTTGTCTAGACCCCACAGGGCAGTTGCACATATGAGTTCACAGCACTTAAGACATGCAAAGACTTGTGTAAACCCAAGCCAGGCCAGGACCCAGCATGGATGAGGTGAGGTGCTCAGGAAGCTGCAGCCCTAGCTGAAGATCTGTTGGCAACTGATGGATGCTGGGGAGGGAGAGTCAGGGTTTGTTCCTTTTTTTTTCTTTTTTGGTCTTTTTGAGACAGGGTCTCCCTGCAATCCCAGCTGTCCTGGAACTCCCTGTGTAGACCAGGCTGGGCTTGGACTCAGAGAGATCCACCTGCCTCTGCCTCTGCCTCCTGAGTGCTGGGATTAAAGGCCTGTGCCACCATGCCCGGCTGAGTCAGTTTTTCTTTTTTTTTTTTTTATTATTATTTATTTATTTATTTTATTTATTTCTGTATGTGTATGATGTGACACTGGTAGGTTGACCAGATTCCAGGGCATGGGCTCATGACCCAGGAGCATGTGAGAGGCGTGGAATGGAACCAAAAGGCCTTTAAAAAAGAAAAATAAAAAATGTTGAGGGGCTGGAGAGATGGCCTAGTGGTTAAGAGTGTAGTGGTTAAGAGCGCCAACTGCTCTTGCAGAGGAGCAGGATTCGATCCCCAGCACCCACATGGCGGCTGAGATCCATCTTTGACTCCAGTTCCAGGGAAATCCGACACCCTCTTCTGACCTCTGCAGCATTGCACAACACGGGTACACAAACCTGCATGCAGATAGTACATTCATACACATAAAAAAATAAATAAAAATTTAAAAAGTTGAAATAATGGCTTATTACCAAAACCCTCAAATACAAAGAGTACTGTTAAGACTTGGCAGACACAACCAAGTTAGAAAAATGGATGAGAGATGTGAACATGCATCTCTGAAGAAGAGCAGCAGATGGGGAGCAAGCGCTTGAGAAGATGCTCAGTGCTCAACACCACTGTCACGGGGGACTTGTGAGTTAAAAGGAGGCGTCTCTCCCTATTCAGATGTCACAAGCCCAGAAAACTGGTTGTACCAAATGCCCGCAGGAGTAGACAGCCGCTCTCATTCTCTGCTGGTTGAAATGCAAGATGGTACAGCAGTTTTGGAAGACAGTTTGGCAGTTTCTTACAGAAGTAAACATATTTTCACCATGTGTTTCAGTGTGGCACCCTGTGGAATATACCTGGCTGAAATGAAAACTTAATATTGACATAGGAACTCACATATAAGCATGGAGAACAATTTTAATCTCTTTTAAAAAATCTTTGTGTGGGGGGGATTAAGGGGCATGTTCCATTGTTTGGAGGTCAGAAGACAACTTTGGCTGTAATTCCTTCTTTTTTACCTTGTATGAGACAAAGAATTTTTTTTTAACATTTTTGAGACGTGACTCTCTGTATCCCCCACTGCCCTGGATCTCCCTATGTAGACCAGGCTGGTCTTGAGCTCACAGAGACTCCTTGTCTTTGCTTCCTAAGTGCTGGGATTAAAGGTGTGTGCCACCACACCTGGCAGTGAGATAGGGTTTCTGTGTTGGTTCTCTGCTGCATATGTCAAGCAAGCTAGGTGCTCTGCTAGCTTCTTTGGATTCTCTGCCTCTCATCTCTCCAGAGGAGTGCTGAGATTACAGGTGAGCACTGCCACTTCTAGCTTTGTCTGGTTTCTAGGGATCCAATCTCAGTTTCTTATGCTTGCATGCCAAGCACTGTACCACCAAGGCTGCCGCCGCCGCCGCTGCCTCCTCCTCCTCTTCCTCCTCCTCCTCCTCCTCCTCCCCCTCCTCCTCCCCTCGTGGTCGTCCTCCTCCTCCTCCTCCTCCTCCTCCTCCTCCTCCTCCTCCTCCTCCTCCTCCTCCTCCTCCTCCTCCTCCTCCTCCTTCTTCTTCTTCTTCTTCTTCTTCTTCTTCTTCTTCTTCCTTTTGGTCTTTGTAGCCTTGGCTGGCCTGGAACTCACTCTGCAGACCAGGCTGGCCTTGAACTCACAGAGATCAGCCTGTGTCTGCCTCCCAAGTGTAGGATTAAAGACGTGCGCCACCTCGCCCGGCCAAGGTATCTTCTAATCCAAGCTTTGTTCTTCATTGCCAAAGCTTTGGAACTAGTTACGATGAATTTCCGAGGCAAGTGGGTATAAGTGAATTGTGGGATACCCCAAAAGTAGAATACTGTTCAGTGCTAAAAAGAAAGAGGCACTCAGGCAGCGGGAAGTGAGTAGCCTTCAATGTTTACTGTAAGTGGATGGCGTGTGATGGCTGTGATTTCAACTGTGGGACATTTTAGAAAACACACTAGGTCACTAGTTAGTGGATTTCTGGTAAGAAGGGATGGATGGTAGAACACAGGATGTGTGTGAGTATGAATGCATATGTATGTGTGTACATGTACATGCATATGTGGATGGTGGCCTGCAGTTGATGTTGATGTCATCTTTGGACCTCTCCACCCTACCTACTGAGACAGGGTCTCTACTTGAACCTAGGGCTCGCCAGTTTGGCTAGTCTAATCAGTGAGCTTGCTCCAGGTAGGCCTTTTTCTGCCTTTCAGACATTGGGATTGTAGGTTGGTCATTATACTAGCTGCATGTCAGTGCTGGGGATCTGAACTCGTGTCATTGTGCATATGTCTCCAGTGTTTTACACATGAGCCATTTTCCAAGCTTTGGAGCACAAGAGTTTTAGGGCAGTGAAATGGTTCTGTATTAAATACAATGGTGAGATGTATCATTCTGTCCCCAAACCCGTATGACATGGAAACAAAAAATGTCATATGGCATATGTCCATTTTGGCTCATCAGACATACAACCACTGCACCTCACTAAGGGAAAGTGTTATCACAGGTGAGCCCAGCTGGCTCAAGAGGTTTGTGAGATTTCTAGGAGTTCAGTTTTTTTTTTTTTTTTTTTTTTTCATGGTTGTTATGGGAGTAACCAACTATCTTCTGATTGGCTTAAGACCTATTTTACAATAGGGAGTGCATACCTGATACTGTTATCAGAGTGAGAAATTATATCTAGACAAATCATAAGCCATAGGGAGAACCTGTTACATCATTCTGCTAAATAGACATAGTATTAAACAGACTCGTAATGACTTTGTTATACCCATAGATTAGTGCATCTCAAATGCAAGAGAAGACTCTTCTGGCAGCAGTGGTGATTAACACAGAGATCTATGACTGGCCCACATGCAGAGAATCAAAAGACTACAGGAGTGCTCCACCCTGAATGGGTCTCTGTATCACATCCTCACTTCCCAAGGTTCAGGAATCACTGTGGAAGAAGGGCAGAATGATTGGTAAGAGGCAGAGTAGTGGGTGAATGACCACAGGAAGCTGTTTCTAGCACGGGAATTGCACATGACTACAGCAAAGTTAGCATGCAAAGACTTGTGTAAACCCAAGCCAGGCCAGGACCCAGCATGGATGAGGGTGAGGTGCTCAGGAAGCTGCAGCCCTAGCTGAAGATCTGTTGGAATCGATGGATGCTGGGGAGGGAGAGTCAGGGTTTGTTCCTTTTTTTTCTTTTTTGGTCTTTTTTGAGACGGTCTCCCTGCAATCCCAGCTGTCTGGAACTCCCTGTGTAGACCAGGCTGGCTTGGACTCAGAGAGATCCACTGCCTCTGCCTCTGCCTCCTGAGTTGGGATTAAAGGCCTGTGCCACCATGCCCGGGCTGAGTCAAGTTTTTCTTTTTTTTTTTTTTTAATTATTATTTATTTATTTATTTTATTTTTTCTGTATGTGTATGATGTGACACTGGTAGGTTGACCAGATTCCAGGGCATGGGCTCATGACCCAGGAGCATGGTAGAGGCGTGGAATGGAACAAAAGGCCTTTAAAGAAAAATAAAAAATGTTGAGGGCTGGAGAAGATGGCCTATGGTTAGAGTGTAGTGGTTAAGGAGCGCCAACTGCTCTTGCAGAGGAGCAGGAATTCGATCCCCAGCACCCACATGGCGGCTGAGATCCAATCTTTGACTCCAGTTCCAGGGAAATCTGACACCCTTTCTGACCTCTGCAGCATTGCACAACACGGGTACACAAACCTGCATGCAGAATAGTACATTACACTAAAAAAATAATAAAATTTAAAAAGTTGAAATAATGGCTTATTACCAAAACCCTCAAATACAAAGAGTACTGTTAAGACTTGGCAGACACAACCAAGTTAGAAAAATGGATGAGAGATGTGAACATGCATCTCTGAAGAAGAGCAGCAGATGGGGAGCAAGCGCTTGAGAAGATGCTCAGTGCTCAACACCACTGTCACGGGGGACTTGTGAGTTAAAAGGAGGCGTCTCTCCCTATTCAGATGTCACAAGCCCAGAAAACTGGTTGTACCAAATGCCCGCAGGAGTAGACAGCCGCTCTCATTCTCTGCTGGTTGAAATGCAAGATGGTACAGCAGTTTTGGAAGACAGTTTGGCAGTTTCTTACAGAAGTAAACATATTTTCACCATGTGTTTCAGTGTGGCACCCTGTGGAATATACCTGGCTGAAATGAAAACTTAATATTGACATAGGAACTCACATTATAAGCATGGAGAACAATTTAATCTCTTTTAAAAAATCTTTGTGTGGGGGGGATTAAGGCATGTTCCATGTTTTGGAGGTCAGAAGACAACTTTGGCTGTAATTCCTTCTTTTTTACCTTGTATGAGACAAGAATTTTTTTTTTAACATTTTTGAGACGTGACTCTCTGTTATCCCCCACTGCCCTGGATCTCCTATGTAGACCAGGCTGGTCTTGAGCATCACAGAGACTCCTTGTCTTTGCTTCCTAAGTGCTGGGATTAAAGGTGTGGCCACCACACCTGGCAGTGAGATAGGGTTTCTGTGTTGGTTCTCTGCTGCATATGTCAAGCAAGCTAGGTGCTCTGCTAGCTTCTTTGGATTCTCTGCCTCTCATCTCTCCAGAGGAGTGCTAGGATTGACAGAGTGAGCACTGCCACTTCTAGCTTTGTCTGGTTTCTAGGGATCCAATCTCAGTTTCTTATGCTTGCATGCCAAGCACTGTACCACCAAGGCTGCCGCCGCCGCCGCTGCCCTCCTCCTCCTCTTCCTCCTCCTCCTCTCTCCTCCCCTCCTCCTCCCCTCGAGTGGTCCCGTCCTCCTCCTCCTCCTCCCTCCTCCTCCTCCTCCTCCTCCTCCTCCTCCTCTCCTCCTCTCTCCTCCTCCTCCTCCTCCTTCTTCTTCTTCTTCTTTCTTTCTTCTTCTTCTTCTTCTTCCCTTTGGTCTTTGTAGCTTGGCTGGCCTGGAACTCACTTCTGCAGACCAGGCTGGCCTTGAACTCACAGAATCACGGTCCCTGCCTCCCCAGTGCTGGGATTAAAGACGTGCGCCACCTCGCCCGGCCAAGGTATCTTCTAATCCAAGCTTTGTTCTTCATTGCCAAAGCTTTGGAACTAGTTACGATGAATTTCCGAGGCAAGTGGGTATAAGTGAATTGTGGGATACCCCAAAAGTAGAATACTGTTCAGTGCTAAAAAGAAAGAGGCACTCAGGCAGCGGGAAGTGAGTAGCCTTCAATGTTTACTGTAAGTGGATGGCGTGTGATGGCTGTGATTTCAACTGTGGGACATTTTAGAAAACACACTAGGTCACTAGTTAGTGGATTTCTGGTAAGAAGGGATGGATGGTAGAACACAGGATGTGTGTGAGTATGAATGCATATGTATGTGTGTACATGTAAGCATAATGTGGATGGTGGCCTGCAGTTGATGTTGATGTCATCTTTGGACCTCTCCACCCTACCTACTGAGACAGGGTCTCTCCTTGAACCTAGGGCATCGCCAGTTTGGCTAGTCTAATCAGTGAGCTTGCTCCAGGTAGGCCTTTTTCTGCCTTTCAGACATTGGGATTGTAGGTTGGTCATTATACTAGCTGCATGTCAGTGCTGGGGATCTGAACTCGTGTCATTGTGCATATGTCTCCAGTGTTTTACACATGAGCCATTTTCCAAGCTTTGGAGCACAAGAGTTTTAGGGCAGTGAAATGGTTCTGTATTAAATACAATGGTGAGATGTATCATTCTGTCCCCAAACCCGTATGACATGGAAACAAAAAATGTCATATGGCATATGTCCATTTTGGCTCATCAGACATACAACCACTGCACCTCACTAAGGGAAAGTGTTATCACAGGTGAGCCCAGCTGGCTCAAGAGGTTTGTGAGATTTCTAGGAGTTCAGTTTTTTTTTTTTTTTTTTTTTTTTGCGGTTCTTAGCCTCAGCCTTTAACAGCTGCGCTATCCCCACAGCCCTAGTTTTTTTTTTTTTTTCTTAAATGAACCTCAAATTCCCCTAAATAATGTTAGTGCATAGGAAAGTTACATTATTGTATCAGTTATTTTCCTTGCTGCTGTGAACAAATATTTCACAAAAGCAATGTAAGAAAGGAAGGGTTTATTTTGGGTCACAGTTCAAGGGTGTAGTCTATCATTGAGCGCAAAGGCATGGCAGCAGGAGCCTGAGGCAGCTGGTCACGTGGTATCCACAGTTAGGAACCAGAGAGATGAATGCCGGTGCTCAGCTCTCTTTCTCCTTTTTGTTTAGTCCAGGACCCCAGCCAGGGAATGGTGCCATCAACATTTAATTTAGGTGGGTCTGCTCTGCGTTAATTAGCTTAATCCATACACTCCTTCATAGACATGCTCAGAGGTATGTTTCCATGGTGATTCTAGATTCATTCCAGTTTACATATCACAGTTACTATGTAACAGGGTCAGAGAAAGCTGCCCTAGGGATCAGATTTCTGAGACCTATACCCATGAGCCGTCCTTTCTCTTAAGTCCCTGAAAGTTGACTGGCAGCACGAGGAAGTGCAGACACTCAACTCCTAGCAGGCATGCCTTCCCTGCTTTAATCCTAGGATCACTTTTGGGTGGGTCAGCCTCTGTGGCCCCCTTGGCTTATGATTGGGTGGCACAGGCTTCTGTGGTAAGCATTGCCCTTTGGAGAGAGCAGACTCATTCTGTGATCAGAGAGACTAAAGTGGGGAGCACTATTGCTGTGTCTTCAGCCTCACTTGTAGGCGTACCTGGAGTCAAGCTGAGGGAGAGCTGGGGACTATTGGAAGGTCAAGTGGGTTAAGTGCAGGCTGGAGAGGGCTCACTGTAATGGCATCTAGTTCACGCTGTTGGTCCTGTGAGCTCAGGCAGAAACACTCAATTGCCTTTGGGCGTGCGGTGGAAACAGGCTTAGGGCCATCGGCAGGTGCTGGCAGTGCCTGGGCCTCTTGTGCCCTGGGATGGGCAAAGCAGGGAAGGAACAGTAGTACTTTGAATCTGAAAATTGATTTAAATTCCTTGCCTCTAACAGTCTTCTTGTCTTTCTGTTGGAGAGTGGAGGACATTTAGCACCCTGTTTCTATGCTCTGCTAATTTTATGGCCATTCCATATTTCCTCGCCATAAATGTAACAGATTTTATTGTGTTTGAACCATTTTTAATGTAGATTCCCATAAAAAAGCTGGAGAAGTGAGAGGCATGTGCCTCATCAGACCTCGGAACCCTCACCTACCGATTTCAAGCATTTGGGCCCGGCCATTCGTGGAGCATTTTGGAAGTGCCTCTTGTCAGCATGCTGGCTCTGAGAGGAGTGCCTGCTAGGAACACCGTTTGGCTTTACCATCCCCAAGGATGGCTATGCTCTTGCTTGCCTGTTTGAAGTTGGCAGTGTAGGGGGCCTCGGACACATGGGTGCATTTGTATACAGTGGAGATGGAGAGGGAGGACATGGGCGTGTGACACACGACACAGAATTCACCCTTGGCTTCTCTAGTTGCTTCTGAGCTCCACACTGCCCAGGCTTCTCTCACAGCAGGTCCCTGAGCAGTTCATTTTAGGAAAGACTGTCAGCACGCCGGCCTCTCAGGGTTTGTAGAACCTTCTTGGATATGCTGTGGAACCTGGCAAGCCCCTCTACAGACTGGAAGGTGGTGATGTTGGTTCAGAGTGCACACAAGGTCTGTTCCATGTTGCCCTTAGCTGGTCACTTACCAGAGGTGGGACACTAATTCAGGGAAGCTACCCCACGAGTGATGTTTTGTGATTTATGTTAAAAATCTATGACCGAGGGATGGAGAGATGGCTCAGTAGTTAAGAGCACTGGCTGCTCTTGCTGAGGATCCAGGTTCAAATCCCAGCACCCATATGGCAGCTAAGAACCATAACTGCAGTTCCAGAGGATCTGATGTCCTCTTCTGTCCTTCGTGGACACTATCACACAGTGCACTTCCATACACGTAGGCATAACACTCATACACATAGTCTGTCTTATCACTTGCTCTATAATATCTCTTAGTGTTAGTTTATCTTTTTGTAATTTAAAAAATTTATTGGGGGCTGGAGAGATGGCCTAGCAGTTAAGAGTGCCGACTGCTCTTGCAGAGGACCCAGGTTCGATCTCCAGCACCCACATGGCTGCTGAGAACCGTCTTTAACTCCAGTTCCAGGGGAGAATCCGACACCCTCTTCTGACCTCTGCGGCACGGGTGCACAAACCTGCATGCAGACAGTGTATTCATACTCATAAAAATAAATAAAATTAAAAAAAAATCTTTAAAAAATTTATTTTACAGCTGGGTGTGGTGGCACACACACCTTTAATCCCAGCACCCGAGAGGCAGGCTGATCTCTTTGAGTTCAAGGCCAGCCTGGTCTACATAGTGAGCTCCAGGCCAGCTGAGACTAAAGGGAGACCCTGTCTCAAAAAGACAAAAAAAAAAAAATTTTTTTTTTTTTTTACAACCATGCCTGGTAGTATACACCTTTAATCCTAACACTTGGATGCCTGGTAGTATACACCTTTTTTTTTGGTCTTTTCCAGACAGGGTCTTCCTATAGCCCCAGCTGTCCTGGAACTCACTCTGTAGACCAGGCTGGCCCTGAACTCACAAAGATCTGCCTGCCTCTGCCTCCCGAGTGCTAGGATTAAAGGCGTGAGCCACCATGCCCAGTACACCTGGTGACAGCCATTAAAGGTGACCCAATACACCTTTAATCCGAAACTTGGGAGGCAGAGGCAGGAGGATCTCTGTGAGATTGAGTTCAGCCTGGTGTACAGATTGATTGATGATTGATTGATTGAGAGAGTGTGTATGTGTATATGTGTGGTAGTGTGAACATGCATGTGGGTGTCAGAGGACAACTTGCAGGAATTAGTCCTCCCCATCTGTTTTATGGGTTCTGAGACTTAGTGGGAAGTGTCTTTACTTGGTGAGCCGTCTTGTTGGCCCTTCAGCGTGTTAGTTTGAAAATACTTTCAAAAATTTGTCCGTAGTGAGTACGTCTGACCCTCTGGACTCTGCAGGGTATCAGGCATTCCAGTCTTCCTGCTATTGTGGGAGTCAGGATGGGACTGCTTCCTCCAGTGTTCTATTCAGACCCTTTTCTAGAAGAGCCTGGGGACTTTGCAGACAGAACTCGCAGTTGTATCTTCTGGGGTGTGTAAGAAGCAGTCAGGCTCATGAAGCCAGATGCTGACTGAGGCATGTAGTATCTGCCGCATCCTGCCTGATGGTGCTGGATTCTGCCTGTGTGTTGGTTGGTTTCTGTCAACTAGATGCCACAAACTAGAGAAACCTGGCAAGAGGGATCATCAGCCGAGGAGTTTCTCCATCAGACGGGCCTGTGACCATGTCTATGGGACATTTTCTTGATTGCTAACTGATGTGGGAGGGGCCAGCCCACTGTAGGCAGTGTCACCCTGGAGCTGATGGGCCTGGGCTGTATTAGAAAGGTAGCTGGGCACCGGGCGTGGTGGCACACGCCTTTAATCCTAGCACTTGGGAGGCAGAGGCAGGAGGATCTTTGTGAGTTCAAGGCCAGCCTGGTCTACAGAGTGAGTTCCAGGACAGCTGGAGCTACAGAGAGACCCTGTCTCAAAAAGACAAAAAAAAAGGTAGCTGGGCAAGTCAGGGGAGGCAGCCAGTCAGCAGCGTTCTTCCGTCCTTCCTGACTTCCCTCTGCGATGAACTGTGCCTTGGATGTGTAAGATAGAATAAACCTTTCCTCCTCAAGTTGGTTTTGCTCATTATTTGATCACAGCAACAGAAAGTAAACTAAGACAGCCTTCCTTGTGGCCTCCCGCAGGCTGAGGCTCTGAAGAGCCTTGTGGGCTTATAGGCAGGTCTGATTCTGCCAGGTTTTGATTCACCTATAGGAACAGAGCCACTGGCAGCATCGTATTCAGGAGGGGTTGGCATCTGCTGGGTAGGCTGTTGCATAAGGCAGACTCTCACAGATGGGGACTGAGGTGGCCCAGGAGGCCAGAGAGTAACAGGATGACACACTGTCCTCCTGGGATAGGGACAGAGAGCCCCTGTCCCTCAGCTGACCTGGAAGGTAGGTTCCTGGCACTTGACTTGTATGTCTCGGGCTTACTCGGCACCCCTCCTGTGGTGTCTTCATTGCCACATCGCACCTGCCATCTGTCAGACTAGCCTGGAGCTCACCCCTCCCCAGGGGAAGGATTTTCTTCACAGTTCACTGGGTCTTAAAAGGACAGTTTTCCCAATTCGTCAGGGCCATGCTGGCAGCATGTCCCATGACACTGTTAGTCCCTCTGTGCCCGTCCACCCACTTCCCGCCTGTCTGCCCCTCTTGACAGTGGCAGCTGTGTTTAGCCCAGACCCTGCCTGTTGAGACAGGACCCTGGGGGTCGCTGCCTGCCATGTTCAGGAGGCAGCTTTAGCTCCTTTAACTAACCTTGCATATGGGTAGAAGTTGCCACATTTGTTTTTCTCATCTTTGGGCAGAGGTGAGGAGCCAGTCATGCCAACCATGTGTCAGTTCTTCAGGTGACAGTTTACCCACTGCCTGCTTACATAAGACAGTGAGTTCTAGAGGGTCTGATGGCCAAGTATTTTCTCCTCAGAGTCCTGAGGTCGTATGTGTCTCTTAGCCATTGTCCCTGGGAATCTTTTGGGCTGGCTGGTAATGGAATTGGCTGCATGGGGAGGCTGTCACCAGTTACTGAGCCTGTGGAAGCAGTGAGGACCTAGTCTTGGAGATAAGCCTTTTTGTTCTGTACCTGTTGTAGCATGGACAGCTGTCCTCAGAGCCCGCATGTGGCTCTTCTCTGAGGATACAAGCATCTTGCGGTCCTTCCACTTGCGTTCCCTCCACAACCCCTCCACTGCTGCAGCTTGGCTGCAGCTGGGATTCTCTGAGTGTGCTAGCTGCTTCAGTCCTGGCTCTTCCCAGGTGTTGAGTAGAGGGCCTGCTGACCATGGGCTTCAGGAGCTGCCGGCCATAACTCATGTTTCCTTCCACAGGGATGCCGCCCTGTTGGCCCCATCACACACTCAGGCCTGCAGCCTGCTGGGTAAGGTGCCATGAGGCTCTGCTCACCGCTGTCCTCCCCTCATATTGCAGATTGGACAGGCGCCTCTCAGAGCAGAGACCACGAGGGTGTTTGACACTTTTCTTGTGGAGATAACAACTGCCTACTCACCCCAGATAGCAACCATGACAGACCAATGTAAGGATTCCACCAAAGTCTAACAGTGCTCCAGTGAGCTTAATGGGATTACTTACAGAAGCACAGATGACTTGAAAACAGTTGTATCACCAAAAACCCACCTCAGCATGGAAGATGGCTCAGGAAGGCTGGAGCCTTGGAGGTCACTGCATGACTTGCAGGCAGCTGACAGCTTGAAGAGTCCTTCCATCAGCACTCTTCACTGCTTGTAGAACCTTGGGGAGAAAGGGGCCGTGTGCATTAGGTCCATTTCTGAGACTTCTGAGCTTGTGAATCATTTCCATCCTTAGGTTTTTTTTTGTTTTTTTTTTTTGAGATGGGGTTTCCCTATAGCCCCAGCTGGCCTGGAAAACTCTGTAGACCAGTATGGCCTTGAACTCACAGAGATCCTCCTGCCTCTACCTCCTGAGTGCTGGGATTAAAGGCATGCACCACCATGCCCAGCTTAAAGACGGTTCTTAGCTGCAATGTGGGTGCTGGGAATCGAACCCAGGTCCTCTGCAAGAGCAGTCGGCGCTCTTAACTGCTGAGCCATCTCTCCAGTCCCCAATCCTTAGATTTAAAGAGCCTTCCTTTAGAATTTTGTGAGTCTCTTTAAACTTAATTTTGTTTTTAATTATTTTTTGTTGTATGTGTATCAGTGTTGTATGTGTATCAGTGTTGTGCCTGCACGTGTGTAAGTGCATCATGTCTGTACAGTGCTCAAAGAGGCCAGAATAGGGTGTTGGGACCCTGGAACTGAAGTTATGGATAGCTGTGAGCTGCCATGTGGGTGCTGGGGATGAAATCCTGGCTCTCTGCGGGAGTAGCTAGCTCTCCAGCCCCAACTTTCTGAGTCTTAAAATGCCCTCTGGTGCAAGCCTTTAATCCTAGCACTTGGGAGGCAGAGGCAGGTGGATCTTTGTGAGTTCAAGGCCAGCCTGGTCTACATGGCGAGTTCCAGGACAGCCGGAGAGCTACAGGGAGACCCTGTCTCAAAAAAGACCAAAAAAAAAAAAAAAAAAAAAGAGAAAGAAATGCCCTTTGGAAGACAGCGCTGCACAACATCTCTGCTGGTTGTCCCCACTTTGTAATTCCTCTTTTCTTCCTGGCTGGCCTGTGTGAAGTGTGTAGGTAGGCCCAAAGTAGGTCAGTCCTCCATGCAGGTACCTTCTGCCCCTGGACTGCAAGAGCTGTAGAGGCTCAGGGGTTTTTAGGGAGTTCCATTGCCATAGACTGAGGGTAGACCAGCTGCTTGATAGAGAAGCCTGTAGATGTGGACTGAACTTGACTGAGTACACACTTCCCTGCTCATGCTGGATGGCCATCAGTATTTGCTGGAGTGTCCCTGCAGTGGCTAAGGTGCAGATCCAACCTTCAGTCTTTTCTGACAGAAGCTGGTCACAAGTTTTGGGGTGTGTGTGTATGTGTGCGCGTGCGCACACGTGTAGGTGTGCACTTGTGCGCATGCATGTTTGCACTCACAGATACAGGTGGAGGCCAGAGGTCACCCTAGGAATACTGTCTACCTAGTGTTTGGGGACAAGGGTCTTTTTCACAGGCCTCGTTTGTTGGTTTAGCTAGGCTCTTTGGCCAGTGTGTCCCAGATCCTCCTGTTTCTGCCTTTCAGTGCTCTGGTTACAGGAGTGTCAGCACATGAGCATAGCTGGAGGTTGGAGGCAGGTCCTTAGGGCTTGTGCAGCAAGTGCACTAACAATTGAGCCATATCTCCACAGGCTTCCCCCTTTTTGAGATAGGGTCTTTCTGTAGCCCCAGGTGGCATGGAACTTGCTATGTAGACCAGGCTAACCTTGATTTCACAGAGATCTGTTTCTGCTAGCTAACGACTGGATTAAAGGCATGTACTACCAGGCTTGACAACTGGTCATTTTCTTGATTCTCTGGTTATGCCTCAGACATACCCTTTGGAGGGCCAAAGAGGCCTGCCCACCTCTGTGGATGACCTCCTGTTGAGATGTTGAGAAGCAGCTGACTCTCAGGAGTGGCCAAACACGGCTCTTGTGAAGGTCATTTTCTTGATGCAGCTTGTGTGACCTGAGCTTCTAGTGACCTGAGTCCCTGGCTCATGAGATGCCTGGTCCTCCACACTGGGACAGTCTCCCTGTTGTCCTCGAGCAGAGCCATCTGGTGTGATGGGAGGTGATTGAGTGGCTGGTGACAAACACTGCTCAGTGACAGAGATATGGAATAATTAGTCTGGGATCAGAGAGCTATAAAGAATACATAGGAGATGGAATAATTACCTGGTTCGTGAAAGCCAAATTGATTTGGCAGCGATTTGGCGTGGAGGCTCCAGCAGCCAGTAAAGTGCTCAAAGGGGAAGGGTCCCAGTCAGATTGATAGTATACTATGGCTTGGAGCAGCCTGAAGCAAGTGGGTGCCATTAAAAAAAAATGGTATTAATTCTTTTGACAATTTCATATCTATGTGATGTGCCCTGTTCATATTTCTCCTTCCTCTTATCCTCTCTCTTATCTCCCTCCCACTGAACTCTTTTCCTTCCCAGTAGATCCTATCATGCATTTTGTGTGTGTAGCCCCATGCATTTTATTAGGGTCGCTTGCATGGGCATGGTTGGTGGTGGGGTCATTGACTTGAGCAGTCACAACTTGCTGGTGACTCTTCCTCTCCTAGAGGACATTAACTGCCTGTAGGTACTGGGGGAGGGGCGGGTGTGGGGTTTCATGAGCTCTTCCCTCTCCGTGATGTGATGTTAATGGGCCCAGTCTTCTGGAGGTGTCCACCCATGCTGTGAGAGTGTGGGTTGAGGCAGGATTTCTCACCGGCCAGGTGGCTGGCTCATGAGCTTCACTGCTGCTCAGCTGTCTTGCGTTCTGGGGGCCCAGATTCTTACAGCATGTGTTCCACCCAGTGGAGCATCTCTCTGGCCCGAGTGGCTTTACAGCCGTTTTTGTTTGCTGTTCTGTGCCACTGGCACCTGTTGTACCTCTTCCTCATTTCCCACACATCCTGTGTTCATCTTGTTAGATTTTTGCCAAATCTCAGCAGTGGGATGCCTCACCCACCTCTCAGGTGGCCACCTCATGCTGTCATTGGAGGAAGCAGGAAGCAGGAAGGCTGAGTCTGGGCTGCTTGCACCCTTCATTCTGCTTATGCAGTGTCACTTGGACAGCAGCATTGGGGCGTCAGTACTCACCTAGGACTCTGGCCACCACAGCTTCTTAGCGCAGGGCTGTAAATGTCAGGATGCCAAGTAGTGGAGGGTTGTGCACTAATTGCCTGCACGCTTCGAAGCTGCAGGCGGGCTCCCTTTTAAGTAGGTGCTTTGAGCTGGCCTTCCCACTGGCTACTCTGAAATTCCAATGCTGGACAAATGTCAGGGGGCTTCTCTACACCGTAGCTTTTGTTTCTTTGAAGAGACCCCAGAGGCCATTATGGGAGACGAAAGTGGCTCCTGTCTTTAGACAGTCCTAGAGAACTCACACCACTCAGATTCTTGGGCTTCCCATGTACATCCTTTTATCAGCCCAGTACCCCTGTCAGAATATTTGCCATGTTGAACCCTCTGCTCCACAGTTAATGCTTCTTACAGAGTGAGAATTAAGTGAGCCAAGTGGATCCCCAGGCTCACCTGGATGGACAAGATCTCATAAATATTCACAGGTATTTCATGTTGGAAATTGTGCCCTAGAAATACTGCTGAAACCTTGGTTTCTAGGCTGGGTAGGAGGGCACAATTTCCTAGTGATCTGAAGTGCCACCAGGTGTCACATGGTATGGGTAGATGGACAAAGGAGCATTCATCGCAGGGTGGCGTGGCTCCTATAGCAGAACGCAGTTCAGGGATGAGGTCCTCCTTTCTCCTGCCGGTCCCCTTGCTGGTACCTGCTGCTCTGTGGTCTTCTTCCTTCTCTGGGTTCAGGATCTATTAGGGTCACTCAGAGGACTGCAAAAACCTGGTGAACTTTTCTGAGTTCTACCTGTAGTCTACCCTCTGTTCAAACTCAGTCTACTCCTGGCCACCCAGCTTCTTGGGTTTGCTGTCCAGGCTAGCCCTGTAGGTCAGTGGAGGTTTCCTGAATAAGTAGTGATTGGTGGGGTGGGATACAACTGTGGGTGATGATTTCACTCCAGCTGACTTATTATCAATTAATTAATTAATTAATTAATTAATTGTCTTTTTGACACAGGGTCTCCCTGTTTTCCTAGCTGGCCTGGAACTCACTATGTAGACCAGGCTGGCTTTGAACAGAGATCCTCCTGCCTCTACCTCCCAGGTGCTGGCACCCCAGCTGATTTTACTTTCCCCTCAAGTAGCCCCCGGGCTTGGGGCATGTTGAAGAGCTCTGAGGCCCTGAGCCTCCTGCTCATCTGAACCGGTCCCTCATATTCTGTCTCCCCTGTGCTGTCTGATCCTCTGTTTCTGATTGATCCCTAGGGCAGCTCCTTTCCATGCACCCTACTGGCTCAGTTTGAATCTTTTTATTGTCTGTCCACCTCCTCTGGCTTGGGGTGGGCACTGCTGAGATGCCCTGAGGATATCTGTTTTAGCTGGGAAACTTTTTGTACTGAATCCAGTTTCCTGGCCCGCCTCCTGGTGTCACCCTAATTTTCTGTTTTGATAAAGTAGTGGGGCTTTGGCAGTCCTGACCCCTTGAGTTTAGAAGGATGGATGACACCTTCTGGCCAGTGCCTGTGGATCCAGAGGGTCTGGGCACTGTGCCTTGTGGCCTACGTAAAATGCATTGTCTGTCTTGTCCTCTTCTGCTACAGGGAGGGGAGCAGGATGTGGGCTTGCCTTGGGCTTCTTCAGAGTAGTCGGCCTTGCTCTTGGTCCTGGGTTGTTATACCCTTGTTCACACTGCTAGCCCTTATCCCCACATCTGGTTTTGAGATAACTGTTTGTTGTTTGGGACAGAGTCTCTGTGTGGTCCCTGGTAGCCTGGAATTCACTGTGTAGACCAAGCTGGCCTCAAACTCACAGATATGTGCCTATCTCTGCGTCCTGAGTGTTGGGATTAAAGGTGTACGGTACCATGGTCTGTTCTGAAATGCCTTTGGGTTAAAAGGGGCTGGTGCAGGCATCTAGGGGACCATCTGCTGGGGTGATGGAATATTTTTACCTGAGTGCTGGCTCTGTGCTTAGGTGGTGTTGAGGGTGGGAACCTAGGGTAGGCACCTACACTGAGTTGAGTGGACATTTGGTCCTTGTAACAAAAGGCCGCCTTCTAGAATTGCCTGTGCACTGTATCTGACTGGGGCGTGGGCAGATTTGTGAGAGCAGGGGTCTCTGACATTGCCTGTGTTTCCCTTGGCTTCTGAGCTAGGTACTTGAATCCCCTTCCCAGCTGCAGCCCAGATCTGGAGTCTTAGCCCTTCACCGTCCTCTTCCTTGTCTTAAGCTCCACGCTGCCTGCAGGCTAATGGAAGGCCTTGTCAGAGCACTGGCTTTCTGGAAGGAGCTGAAAAGCTCTTGCCAGAGAGACAAAGGTGCTGACTAATTGATGGCTTTATTTATTTATTTCCAGGCCTGGATGGTAAACAGCTTTGATTCTGTGCTCAGCGGGAACAGGCGGGCGGTATGCGCCTGATTGATTTCTCACCTGCAGGCATGCATGGGGGAGCCCATTGATTGGGCACTGCCTGCCAAACCCACTCTGGAGTGGGCTTAATTGCCTCAAGACTGGCCTACTCACACCAGGCCCCCAGCTTGTGTGTGGAGGTGGTGTTCTGCTTGCCTGTGGCCTGGCCCTCCCTAGGAGTGAAGTCCCACACATCCTTCTGGGTGCTGTCCACTCTCTGGCCCTGGTGGTCCAAGGCCACTAGGTGTACTCCCCAGATTGTTAAAGAAAGAAGCTCACCTGCTGCAACCTCAGGGATTCAGAGAAGCTCAGTGACTGAGGCAGAGACAGCACGTGCCTTCTGCCTCTGCGCTGTTGGCCCCTCTCACAGTGCTCGGATGTTTGGTGTACGTGGGGCTGCCGATGTAAGTTTCATATTGGCCCCTGCCGCTGACTGGGTTCTACACCAGTTTTCGCCAAAGAGGATAGGTGCCATCCCTGTCTGTCCACTGTTCAGATTCCTTGCATTTTTGTAGGTGAGGCAGGCCCAGGAGCCCCTTCTGTGTTTGAGTGGGAGTGCTGATGACATGGTGTAAGGTGGGAGGGGGTGTGTGTCTCGTTTCCCCCCACCTCTTTTTTTTTTTTTTGGTCTTTTTGAGACAGGGTCTCCCTGTAGCCCCAGCTGTCCTGGAACTCATTCTGTAGACCAGGCTGGCCTTGAACTCACAAAGATCCACCTGCCTCTGCCTCCCAAGTGCTAGGATTAAAGGCGTGCGCCACCACACCCGGCCTCTTATTTTGTCAAAGGAAACCATCTAGAACATTCAGTTACAATAGGATGTTTCTGTTTGCTGTTTGTTTAAGGATGAACCATTAGAGTTAACACCCCCCCCCCCCCGTGTGAAGGGTGGTATAAGTCAGGGGCCCCTGGGCTGCTGTCCATCTTGCCCTCCAGGACAGTCACTTCAGGCAATTAGTGATCCGTGAGCTTTGCCAGTCTCCACTGTGTTTCTGTGGCTTGTGCTGCCCTCTCAAGTTGTCCATCCATGCATGTCTGTCTGTGCCTGCTTGGGTCATGCATACCTTTGGACCAGCCCATGCCAGGGAAGGAGCAGAGGATTGGCTGATGTGTTTCTCTGTTGGACATGTGGACATCTGGAGTTGGGTCTCCTCCTTCTGTCACATGATGCTCTGACCCCTCCTGACCCCCACTTCTCCCTGTAGACTTCTGGGCTCGGAGGCTATTGTGTGACCTGCTGCTTGGGTTGATGGCCGATGTTCTTGGGCTTGCTTGACTCTAGGCCTTCTGCTGGACACAGTTCTAGGACTGTCTGAATCCCCAGTGTGGTCCTACACCTCCCCCCGCTGAGTGGAGCTTAGGGCTGCTTTCTCTGAAAAGCAAGATCAATGGCTCTGCTAATGAGCGGCCTTCGTGGAGCTTCGAGGCTGCACCAGCCACCCACTGGGGAGTCTTCAGGCGGGGAGTGTGCCTTGGCTTTGTAGACTAAAGGCTCTGTGTTCTGTGTGTGTGAGAGGTGGCTGTGCATGTGAGCAGGTGCCTTTTCCCCTAGCCTCCCTTCATTCCTACCTTGGGGGCTAGAGACATCAGGCTTTGTGCTGACATGGATTTGAAGCATGTTATATGTGGCCTTGACCCCTCTCCTCTGCCAGCACTAGCCTCTAATGTGTGAACAGGTCAGCTACTGGAAGACCATCTCTTGAGGGATCTCAGACCTGGAGGAACCCACGGCTGCCTGTCTGTTTCTGTCCCTTGAATGGTGCCAGCAGGCCCCTCCCTCAGTGATTGATGTCTAGAGCAGAAGGCCTATGTTGACACAGTCAGGGTTCTCCTGGGGCCCCTGGAATTCACACCTGTACTGAGTTCTGTGTCCTATGACTGCTTAGTCTATGTGGGTGATACCACTGTCATCTCTCTGAGACCCAAATGCTATGGTGAGGCCTTCCTGTCTTCCTGGCAGGCCTTCTTCGGGCTTTTTGCACCTGGCACATCGGAATGGGGGTCTCTGCTCTGTCTGTGGAGGCCACACAGGCCTAACAGGATTAATTGTTCCCATACTTCAGTTTTGAAACTAGTGACAGCTCTCTGCCAACAGACCACCTTATCCCTCTTGCAGATGTGGCCCAGAGGCCACTGCTCTACCCTTCTTGTCTCAGCCCAGACTCTCCACATTGCTCATTGCCACCTCTCTTGAAACCAGGTCACTTATGTTTAAATTGTTATTTTTAATTGGTTGATTTTTATTTTTATTTATTTAAAAAAATTTTTTTATTAATTTTATTTATTTTTGTATGTGTATGAATGTACTGTCTGCATGTAGGTTTGTGCACCTGTGTCGTGCAATGCCGCGATGGTCAGAAGAGGGTGTCGGATTCCCCTGGAACTGGAGTTCTCCTGGAACTGGAGTTTCAGACGGTTCTCGGCCGACATGTGGGTGCTGGGGATCGAACCCGGGTCCTCTGTAAGAGCGGTCGGCGCTCTCAACCGCTAGGCCATCTCTCCAGCCCAGATTTTTATTTTATGTGTGTGAGTGTTTTGCCTGCAGGGTTTTTTTTTTTTTTTTTGGTCTTTTCGAGACAGGGTCTCCCTGTAGCCCCAGCTGTCCTGGAACTCACTCTGTAGACCAGGCTGGCCTTGAACTCACAAAGATCCGCCTGCCCCTGCCTCCCAAGTGCTAGGATTAAAGACGTGCGCCACCACGCCCGGCTGCAGGTTTAAGTACATTTGTGTGTGTAGTGCCTGTAGAGGCCAGAAGAATTATCCCCTGGAACTGGAATTACATATGGTTGCGAGCCACCATGTGGTGCTGGGAATTAAACCGAGGTCTTCTGCAAGAGCAGCCCTTGTGCTTAACCACTGAGCCATCTCTCCAGACCCCACTTGTGAATTTAAGGAAGGCTGATGTTGGGAAACAAACTACAGAGATGGCTCCTGGGCTGGGGAGCTCTGTTGGGGTCATTTGCAAGGGTCCTGCTCTCCCCCATGTTCAGTTCTGCACCTGCACACTCTGGGGCAGTATTCTGCTGACCCTTGTGCCTTCTGCTCCCACTGACGGGCTGTCTGGAGGATGTGGCGTATGTAGTGAGAAGGGCTGGAGAGATGGCTCAGTGGTCAAGACCAGTGGCTGCTCTTGCAGATGACCCGAGTTTGGTTCTCAGCATCGACATGGTGGCCCCCAGTTCCTGGGGATCCGAGGCCCTCTTCTGACTTCCGCTCACTCATACACATAGAATAAAACAAAAATGATAATATATATTTGGTCTTTTTGAAACAGGTAGTCCCAGCTGTCCTAGAACTCACTATGTAGACCAGGCTGGCTTTGAACTCACAATGATCCACCTGCCTCTGCCTCCCAGGTGCTGGGATTAAAGGTGTGTGCCACCACATCCAGCCATAATAAATATGTTTTCAAACGATGTGGCAGCGAGGTATTGAGCTGCCTCTTCTGTCCCTGTGGGAGGAAGTTAGGGATGGTTTGAGCATGAGAGTATGGTCAGCTGTACCTAGTTTGGTTTGTGGGATAGGGAAGTAAGAGGCAAGCAGTGGATTGGGGCCTGGCAGGTATAAGGCACGCTTCCAAACCACACAGAGGGGCTGGGTGGCCAGTGCAGGCCCCCCACGGTGGGAGCAGATGCCTAAGAATGTGAGCTATCTCCACTCCAGGTCTCCAAGAACAGAGGCATCGCTCAGTGGGCTTAACCCTCAGGAAGGAGGGACACTGACCCAGGGTTCTTCTGCACAGGGCTTCTTGGGTGCTGGAGGAAGATGTCAGATAGACCTCAGGGACCAGCAGCTTTTAGCTTGAAAGGAGAGTGAGACACAAGGCCTGAGTCCTAGATGCTAGTAACAGGAGGTGCTCTAGAGTTGGTGGGGACAGTGTGGCTGGGAGGTGCAGCACCCAATAGAGCTGAGGCAGGGGAATGTCTGGGCAGCACCTTGAGCTTTAGGGTGCATCATTGCCACCACAGATAGTCTCCAGAGTTGGTGTGTGTGCAAGTACATATGTGAACACATGGATGGATGCTGGAAGTTGACATTGTGTGCTTTCTTAGTTGGCATGTGTACAGGTGTGTATGTGTGTGCACGGATGGATGCTGGAAGTTGACGTTGTGTGTTTTCTCAGTTCTCCACCTGATATTTTTAGTTTTTAAAAGATTGCAGTTTTAATTATGGGTATGTGTGGGTACGTGCATGTTAGTGTAGTTGCCCCTAGAAAGGCCTTGAGTTGCCCTTGACTGATCAACAAGCTCCAGGGATCTGAGGGCTTGTCCCCTGCACTGTGCTGGTTGTCTAGGCACCTGCTACCGTGCATGGCTTTCGGGGCATCCGAACTCAAGTTCTCGCAGGCACTTTACTGGCTAAACCATTTTTTGCCTCCCGAAAGTCTTGTCCTCCTACAGGGGAGCTAAGGGCTGACTGCCTCTGGCTTCTGTGTAGGGCATGAACTTGGGGCTGGGAAGGCTGTTCGGGGAGAAGCACACCCATTTCTGGAAGCTTCTCTCCACCTTGCCCAGTAGAGATGAGCAGGCTGTAGTAGTCTCTGAGCACAGTGTCCAGGAGCCACTGGAAGGCTCTCACCTCATGCTCTCCACCGGTGTGTGTCTCTGTAGGGAGATGTGTGGGATGGAGTGTAACTGTATAGAGAGATGCGGGAGGTCACAGCCTGGGAACTGCCATCTGTCCTAGTTAGTCGCTCAAAGTGAACACCAGCCCTGGACGGTTGTAGGGAATCTGACTGGGATTCTCTGAACCCCAAGTCTACTCAGAGGTGGAGAGAGACAGGGTACTCCTCAAAGGAAAAGTGTTCTCCCTCAATCACAGACCGCAACCTGCTGAGGGATAACAGGGGATTCTGACAGTCCATTGTGTGCCTGGCTATAGAAAGGAAACCCATGTGGGTTCAATAGAGAAGTGCCTAGTCTGTACCTGTGCTTCATCCAGGAAGTAGATGCTAGCTGGGGCCAGTGGGGAGCTGAGGGGTGTGACCCATCTGGCCCCTGCCCTGGTCCTTAGCCGAGCTCACCTGGAGGGTCCAGGGTGTCCTCTTTTGTCCATAGTCTGTGCCCTTTCTTTCCTGGGCTTGCCCAGAGTTGTTCTGATTGGGTCCCAGTTGCTTGGCTTGGCGGACAGAAGCTCCTGCTCCGTTTGCTGGGTAGAGTATGTGGAGCACTGACTCCAGCTAGATTCTTGCTGGTTTCTGGGTTCTCGCTCCTGCCTTCCCCCCAGCTTCTGCTCCTGGCCATGTAGTAAGGAGGCCTGGAGGCTAGCCTTCCTCTGGAGGACCTGGGCAGATGCTTACCAGCAGCAGTCAGTACCTACTCCAGCAGCTCTGTGTGGTTGTCTCCATTTTCATCTTTACATGGGAGGGGAGGAGGGATATTGGTGTTGAATTTGGTCTAGTGGCAGGCAACAGGACCCTGCTCATCGCCCATAAGACAGTTCCTGTGTCCCCTTCCTGTAGCACAGCCACTGTTTCTGTCCAACGTAGTGGGATCCATTGACAGGTATGTTCCTGGAAGGGGATGGGACCAGGATCTGAGCACTAGTGGACATGGACAGCCCTCTCCCTCCTCTTCGTGGGCTGAGCCACATCACTCCTCCTTACAGGTTGCTGGTCAGCCCTCCTGAGGCTAGTTGATACACATTGGCCTTCTCCTTCCCCAGGCTTGCTTCTGTCCTCAGAGGCAGAGCCACAGCTTCTGGTGGACATGGATAGACACAGTTTGAGTCTAGGTACTGTGCCCCTGGCCAGCCACCTGCAGGCTCAGAGGCCTTATGGTCTGTGGTTATCTGAAGGTAACTGTTGAGCTGTATAGTGGCCGCCTTCCTGTTCTCTCTGTGTGGTGTTCCCCAGGATCATAGGGCGGTCTGAGCTGCCACCCTTTCGTTTGAGCCTTTTCTTGTATCTCCACATGTGGATGCTTCCTGGAGAAGAGCATGCTGGTGCAGCAGGCTAGGGGTGAGCAGCCCCCTGATACCTTCAGGGGGTCATAGAGCTCTTCTTCCCCCCAGCTTGTGAGCAGATTCTTCCCTGAAGCAGTAGCTCTCATTCAGGTGAATCATGGGGTCCCTTCCATTGGCAAGATGGAGCCTTCCTGGGACCCTGGATCTCCCTGCTGTCCCTAAAACTGGGGGTAGGTTCTTCTGTGAAGGACCAAAGGGCCAGAGTGTCACAAGTGCTCAACACAGTATTACAGTGTGAGAGTGGCAGGGACAGTTGTGTTTAAATCTGGATGGCTGTGCTCCTGAACCTTCACCCAAACAGACCTGTCTCTTAGACCACAATTGGCTGGTACCTGTGAAGGGTGTTGCAAGAGCAGGTGTAGTGGTGCATTCTTTTAATCCTAGCACTCCAGGGGCAGAGGCAGGTGGATCTCTGAGTTCAAGGCCAGCCTGGTCTACATAGTGAATTCTAGGCTAGCCTGAGATGCACAGTGAGACTCCATCTCGAGAACAAAAACAGAAAACAACAAAGTGTGGTTCCCAGTTGGGGACATATTCTTCTAAGTGATATGTTTACCTGTCAGGTAGCATGTACTTAGGTTAGACTTTGTTCTGTGATCTGTATTAACAATGTTTCTCATTGCTGTGACAAGATACCTGACAGAAGCAACTTAAGGAGGAAGGGTTGATTTCAGCTCACAATTGGAGGAGGGAAGGCATGGCGGCAGGAGCGTGAGGCAGCTCGTCACATGCATCCACAGTCAGGAAGCAGAGATGTGCATGCTGGTGCTCAGCTTGCTTTCTCCTTTGAATTCAGTCCAGGACCCCAGCCCCTGGGATGGTGCCGCCACATTCAGCCCACGGGATGGTGCCGCCACATTCAGGGTCTGTCCCACTCAGTTCACAGAATCTAGAAACTCATAGACACCAGAAGTTTGTTTCATAGATTACTGTAGCTCCTGTCAAGTTGAGAATCATGATTAGCCATCACTGTGTCCCAGTGTGTCCAGTCAGTGCTGTCAGCGCACTCTGGTTTTAGGCCTCCTGAGTTAGCTCTTTCAAGAACGCTATCTTGGGTCTACATCTTGTGGAGTTGCTGAGCACATTGGCTGCTGATTTGAGAGCCTGACCAGGCAGGGTGGTAGGACAGAGGTCTGCCTTGCCTTGGGAAGGTGCTGTGGTTCACTGCGCAGACTGATGGCTGGGCAGGGTGTTGACACAGCCATTTGGTCTGTTTTGTACCTGTGGTACTTTTGGTGCTTTCATGACAGGGTGCTGTGTAGCCCAGGCTGATGTTCCTGTTGTAGCTGTGTAAGTTCTGGGAAAATGGGTGTGTGCCACCATGCCTGGCTTTGTCTTTTTTTTTTTTTTTTGAGACAGGGTCTCCCTTTAGTCCCAGCTGGCCTGCAGCTCCGTATGTAGAGCAGCTGGCCTCAAACTCACAGAGATCTGCCTGCTTCTGCCTCCTGAGTGCTGGGATTAAAGGTGTGTGCCACCACACCTGGCCTAAGATGGTTCTTAGTCACCACGTGGGTGCTGGGAATTGAACCCAGGTCCTCTGCAAGAGCAGTCAGTGCTCTTAACTGCTGAGCCATCTCTCCAGCCCCCTGCCTTTGTCTTTCATGACTGCTGTGTTTGTGAGTGCCAGAACATGCATTCTCTGGCATGTGCATGGAGGTCAGAAGACAATCTTGATGCCAGTCTTCCACTTCCAGCTTGTTTGAAACAGCTTCTTATTGTTAGCCAGCACATACACCAAGCTGGCTGACCTATGAGCTTCTGGATTCTTCTGTCTCTGCCTCCAGGCTTGCTAGACGATTGCAGATGTGCTTTGTGCCTACTTTATTTGGGTTCTGGGTATTTGAACACAGGTCCTCATGATTGTGTGACAAACTTGTTACCTACTAACCCATCTCCCTAGCCCCTCTTTTGCCTTAAAAAATTTGAAAGGGGTAGTTATTTTTATTTGTGTGTGTTACTGTTTTACTTGCATGTATGTAAGTCCCGCATGTGTGTGATATATCTGCAGAGGCCAGAGGAGGGCATCAGATCCCTCTGGAGCTGGAGTTAATCACCATGTTGATACTGGGAACTGAGCCTGAGTCCTCCACAAGAGCAGTAGTCCTTCTAACTGCTGAGCTGTCTCACCAGAACCTTGTCTTTTTTTAAAAAAACATGTGTCTTGTGTTCTTTGCAGACTGTTCTTTCTTGGAGTAGTGTTGGTCTAACACATGGTGGAAAGGTGGTGGTGAGTTCTTGGACACTTGTCACCCATTCCTCTGTGCCCTGTGTCTGAATGACACAGGACAGTGATCAGATGCTACAATTTGTGTGCTTTCTCTACTTGAGTCCTGTCTTGGTTTTGAGGGGTTCCCATGATTCCCTTCCTGTTGTTCTGGTGTCCCCTAAGTTTTCTGTTCCTCTCACAACTTCCCTGTCTTCTCCTTATCATTCAAGACTTGGACAGTTAAGAAGCACCAGCTATGCATTCTATAGCTTGTCCCTCGGTGGAAGTGCCTGACCCCCTTGATAATTAGATAAGATTCATGTGCCTCTGGGGTGCAGATGCTCTCTCTGGTTAGTGGTTTCTTCCTTGTAGTTAATAAGTGTGTTGGAGAAGATTCTTTGGTCCTTGCATGCAGTTTAGTGCATGTAAATACATATGTGTCTGCCTGGTACATGTGGAGGTTAGTGGGTGTAGGTACGCATGTATGGTAGTCAGGACAATCTTAGGAGTTGTTCTTCGAGCACTCTCTGCCTTTTGTTTGAGGCAGGGTCTCTGATCCCAGAGCATCTAGGGATCAACCTTTCTCCATTCCTATCTTGCCATTGCTGGAACCACAAGCTTGTGCCATGGTGCCCAGTTTTTTACATGGGTTCTGGGCATCTGAACTCAGGCCCTCATGCTTGGAAGGCAAGTTTACCAACAGAGCCATCTCCCCACTGTCCTTGGGAAAGAGTTCTCAGAATTTCACCCACAGTTTTAGGACTTTGTGCTGTACCCTCAGCAGTCCCCAATGCTGTGCTAATGACAGTGACAGTTCTTTTTTGACCTTGTGCCTTCTGTTTGTGTTAATTGGGATTCTCTGATGGGGGAAGATGCAGGCTTTCTATGTGTTAGTTTCATTTTGAGGGGAGAGACTGTGCAGAGAGGAGAAAATGTCAGGACTCCAATGAAAAGGAAGTTGGGTTTATTTGGGCATGGCGTCTGGCCTGCCTATGTCGAGATTACTATGACCAGCATTAGAATGTACCCCAAATGGTAGTTTTATATCTAGGCACACAAGGAAGTGAGTTTATAAGGAAGTGGGGCGCAAGGAGATGATGGAATGGGTGTAGATGGGTCTGCAGCTAGTATCAGTAGGTAGAAGCATCTCGAGGGCGACTGGGACTTGTGACTGGTGTCAGTAGGAGCATCTCGAGGGCCATTGGGACCTGTGACTGGTATCAGTAGGAGCATCTCGAGGGCGACTGGGACCTGTGACTATCTCGAGGGAACCTGGGACCTGTGACTGGTGTCAGTGGGAGCATCTCGAGGGCGACTGGGACCTGTGACTGGTATCAGTAGGAGCATCTCAAGGGCGACTGGGACCTGTGACTATCTCGAGGGAACCTGGGACCTGTGACAGTGTCAGTAGGAGCATCTCGAGGGAACCTGGGGCCTGTGACTGGTGTCAGTGGGAGCATCTCGAGGGCGACTGGGACCTGTGACTGGTGTCAGTAGAAGCATCTCAAGGGCGACTGGGACCTGTGACGGTGTCAGTAGGAACATCTCGAGGGTGACTGGGACCTGTGACTGGTGTCAGTAGGAGCATCTCGAGGGAACCTGGGACCTGTGACTGGTGTCAATAGGAGCATCTGGAGGGCGACTGGGACCTGTGACTGGTGTTAGTAGGAGCATCTCGAGGGAACCTGGGACCTGTGACTGGTGTCAGTAGGAGCATCTGGAGGGNTAGCCTGAGATGCACAGTGAGACTCCATCTCGAGAACAAAAACAGAAAACAACAAAGTGTGGTTCCCAGTTGGGGACATATTCTTCTAAGTGATATGTTTACCTGTCAGGTAGCATGTACTTAGGTTAGACTTTGTTCTGTGATCTGTATTAACAATGTTTCTCATTGCTGTGACAAGATACCTGACAGAAGCAACTTAAGGAGGAAGGGTTGATTTCAGCTCACAATTGGAGGAGGGAAGGCATGGCGGCAGGAGCGTGAGGCAGCTCGTCACATGCATCCACAGTCAGGAAGCAGAGATGTGCATGCTGGTGCTCAGCTTGCTTTCTCCTTTGAATTCAGTCCAGGACCCCAGCCCCTGGGATGGTGCCGCCACATTCAGCCCACGGGATGGTGCCGCCACATTCAGGGTCTGTCCCACTCAGTTCACAGAATCTAGAAACTCATAGACACCAGAAGTTTGTTTCATAGATTACTGTAGCTCCTGTCAAGTTGAGAATCATGATTAGCCATCACTGTGTCCCAGTGTGTCCAGTCAGTGCTGTCAGCGCACTCTGGTTTTAGGCCTCCTGAGTTAGCTCTTTCAAGAACGCTATCTTGGGTCTACATCTTGTGGAGTTGCTGAGCACATTGGCTGCTGATTTGAGAGCCTGACCAGGCAGGGTGGTAGGACAGAGGTCTGCCTTGCCTTGGGAAGGTGCTGTGGTTCACTGCGCAGACTGATGGCTGGGCAGGGTGTTGACACAGCCATTTGGTCTGTTTTGTACCTGTGGTACTTTTGGTGCTTTCATGACAGGGTGCTGTGTAGCCCAGGCTGATGTTCCTGTTGTAGCTGTGTAAGTTCTGGGAAAATGGGTGTGTGCCACCATGCCTGGCTTTGTCTTTTTTTTTTTTTTTTGAGACAGGGTCTCCCTTTAGTCCCAGCTGGCCTGCAGCTCCGTATGTAGAGCAGCTGGCCTCAAACTCACAGAGATCTGCCTGCTTCTGCCTCCTGAGTGCTGGGATTAAAGGTGTGTGCCACCACACCTGGCCTAAGATGGTTCTTAGTCACCACGTGGGTGCTGGGAATTGAACCCAGGTCCTCTGCAAGAGCAGTCAGTGCTCTTAACTGCTGAGCCATCTCTCCAGCCCCCTGCCTTTGTCTTTCATGACTGCTGTGTTTGTGAGTGCCAGAACATGCATTCTCTGGCATGTGCATGGAGGTCAGAAGACAATCTTGATGCCAGTCTTCCACTTCCAGCTTGTTTGAAACAGCTTCTTATTGTTAGCCAGCACATACACCAAGCTGGCTGACCTATGAGCTTCTGGATTCTTCTGTCTCTGCCTCCAGGCTTGCTAGACGATTGCAGATGTGCTTTGTGCCTACTTTATTTGGGTTCTGGGTATTTGAACACAGGTCCTCATGATTGTGTGACAAACTTGTTACCTACTAACCCATCTCCCTAGCCCCTCTTTTGCCTTAAAAAATTTGAAAGGGGTAGTTATTTTTATTTGTGTGTGTTACTGTTTTACTTGCATGTATGTAAGTCCCGCATGTGTGTGATATATCTGCAGAGGCCAGAGGAGGGCATCAGATCCCTCTGGAGCTGGAGTTAATCACCATGTTGATACTGGGAACTGAGCCTGAGTCCTCCACAAGAGCAGTAGTCCTTCTAACTGCTGAGCTGTCTCACCAGAACCTTGTCTTTTTTTAAAAAAACATGTGTCTTGTGTTCTTTGCAGACTGTTCTTTCTTGGAGTAGTGTTGGTCTAACACATGGTGGAAAGGTGGTGGTGAGTTCTTGGACACTTGTCACCCATTCCTCTGTGCCCTGTGTCTGAATGACACAGGACAGTGATCAGATGCTACAATTTGTGTGCTTTCTCTACTTGAGTCCTGTCTTGGTTTTGAGGGGTTCCCATGATTCCCTTCCTGTTGTTCTGGTGTCCCCTAAGTTTTCTGTTCCTCTCACAACTTCCCTGTCTTCTCCTTATCATTCAAGACTTGGACAGTTAAGAAGCACCAGCTATGCATTCTATAGCTTGTCCCTCGGTGGAAGTGCCTGACCCCCTTGATAATTAGATAAGATTCATGTGCCTCTGGGGTGCAGATGCTCTCTCTGGTTAGTGGTTTCTTCCTTGTAGTTAATAAGTGTGTTGGAGAAGATTCTTTGGTCCTTGCATGCAGTTTAGTGCATGTAAATACATATGTGTCTGCCTGGTACATGTGGAGGTTAGTGGGTGTAGGTACGCATGTATGGTAGTCAGGACAATCTTAGGAGTTGTTCTTCGAGCACTCTCTGCCTTTTGTTTGAGGCAGGGTCTCTGATCCCAGAGCATCTAGGGATCAACCTTTCTCCATTCCTATCTTGCCATTGCTGGAACCACAAGCTTGTGCCATGGTGCCCAGTTTTTTACATGGGTTCTGGGCATCTGAACTCAGGCCCTCATGCTTGGAAGGCAAGTTTACCAACAGAGCCATCTCCCCACTGTCCTTGGGAAAGAGTTCTCAGAATTTCACCCACAGTTTTAGGACTTTGTGCTGTACCCTCAGCAGTCCCCAATGCTGTGCTAATGACAGTGACAGTTCTTTTTTGACCTTGTGCCTTCTGTTTGTGTTAATTGGGATTCTCTGATGGGGGAAGATGCAGGCTTTCTATGTGTTAGTTTCATTTTGAGGGGAGAGACTGTGCAGAGAGGAGAAAATGTCAGGACTCCAATGAAAAGGAAGTTGGGTTTATTTGGGCATGGCGTCTGGCCTGCCTATGTCGAGATTACTATGACCAGCATTAGAATGTACCCCAAATGGTAGTTTTATATCTAGGCACACAAGGAAGTGAGTTTATAAGGAAGTGGGGCGCAAGGAGATGATGGAATGGGTGTAGATGGGTCTGCAGCTAGTATCAGTAGGTAGAAGCATCTCGAGGGCGACTGGGACTTGTGACTGGTGTCAGTAGGAGCATCTCGAGGGCCATTGGGACCTGTGACTGGTATCAGTAGGAGCATCTCGAGGGCGACTGGGACCTGTGACTATCTCGAGGGAACCTGGGACCTGTGACTGGTGTCAGTGGGAGCATCTCGAGGGCGACTGGGACCTGTGACTGGTATCAGTAGGAGCATCTCAAGGGCGACTGGGACCTGTGACTATCTCGAGGGAACCTGGGACCTGTGACAGTGTCAGTAGGAGCATCTCGAGGGAACCTGGGGCCTGTGACTGGTGTCAGTGGGAGCATCTCGAGGGCGACTGGGACCTGTGACTGGTGTCAGTAGAAGCATCTCAAGGGCGACTGGGACCTGTGACTGGTGTCAGTAGGAGCATCTCGAGGGCGACTGGGACCTGTGACTGGTGTCAGTAGGAGCATCTCGAGGGAACCTGGGACCTGTGACTGGTGTCAGTAGGAGCATCTCGAGGGAACCTGGGACCTGTGACTGGTGTCAGTAGGAGTATCTCGAGGGCGACTGGGACCTGTGACTGGTGTCAGTAGGAGCATCTTGAGGGAACCTGGGACCTGTGACTGGTGTCAGTAGAAGCATCTCGAGGGAACCTGGGACCTGTAACTGGTGTCAGTAGGAGCATCTGGAGGGTGACTGGGACCTGTGACTGGTGTCAGTAGGAGCATCTGGAGGGCGACTGGAACCTGTGACTGGTGTCAGTAGGAGCATCTTGAGGGTGACTGGGACCTGTGACTGGTGTCAATCATCTTCTCACTTCCTGGAGCTTCCTGAGCATGTGTATTTACCTCTTTCTCTCCTCTTCCAAAAGATGAAACAGTTTTTGAGGTTTCTGTTTCTTTTAGCCAGAGAGCAGTGATCTTTGGAAACAAGTTCTGGGTGCTCATGGCTCTAGGACTGGCTACTGCTTCCAGGTCTCTCAGTGGACAGAGCTAATAAACGTGTGCACTAAGCCATGCTCACACACCTGTCCGTGTTTGTGCCTGCACCTCCCACCTGTACATACATGCAAAGCCAGGAGTGGACCCTAGTCCTTGTTTCTTATCTGGTAGCACTGGACCATCCTCTCCCCCTCGTCGTCGTCGTCTTTGTGGTTTCTGTCTTTGACACTCACAAGCTGTTTCCTTGTTCTAGGACCCCTAGATTCTGCACAGGCCGTTCAGCACTGCTCATCTGACAACTGGACAGTACTCATGAGCTTTGCCTGTGGCTTGCTGCCCACCCTTCTGAGGTGCTCCATCCACTTTATTTTTGAGACAAGGCTCACTTAATCTGGAGCTCACTGATTGAGCTAGGCTGGTCGGCCAATCTTGGCACCTCCAGTGCTTGGGTTACAGATGTCCGCCCCCCCCTCCCCACTGGCTTTTTATGTGGTCCTGTGGTTCCATGCCAAGTGCTTTATCCACTGAGCTGTCTTCTTTGCTCCCCTCTTCTGTTTTGCATGAGCTTTTGTCCTTTGTTGTAGCTCTGCCTCTCCTGTGTCAAGGTAGTGTGAGGCATGGTGCAGTGCCTTGATGCAGCCAGCACCTTGCAGTCTGGCACTAAATATGGTATCGGGATTCTATGTGGAGACAGTATGGGCCTTCCATGTCTCTTTGGAAGGTTGAGGATTGGGGGAAGCCTTAGGAATATATGCTGTGTCTTAAAAAAAAAAAAAAAAACGCAAAACTTTATTCTCCGGGCTGGAGAAGATGACTCAGTAGCTAAAAGCACTGCTTGCTCTTGCACTGGACCTTGCACCCCACCCACATGGTAGCCAGCAGTTGTCTGTAACTCTAGTTCCAGGGGATCCAGTGCCCTGTCTTCCCTTCATGTGCATTGCACATATGTGTGCAGTTAGATACATGCAGGCAAAACATACTCATAGAAGAAAAACAAATTTAAAAAATGAATCTTTGGGCTGGAGAGATGGCCTAGCGGTTAAGAGCGCCAACTGCTCTTATAGAGGATCCAGGTTCAATTCTCAGCACCCACATGGAGGCTGAGAACTGCATTTAACTCCAGTTTCAGGGGAATCCGACACCCTCTTCTGACCTCTGTGGCATTGCACGACACGGGTGTACAGACCTACATGCAGACAGTACATTCATACACATACAAAAATAAATAAAGTAAAAAAAATAAAAAATGAATCTTTAATTTTTTTCCGCAATTTTGTATATATGCAAATGTACTTTGACTTTGATCACATCTTCCAATTATTTTCCACCTTCTGATGAATCCCTTCTTCCAAACAAGCTCCCATCCTAATTTCATGTCTTTAATTAGGGTTGGCTGCAAGAGCATGGGTCATGGATCACTTAGTTGCACAAAGGCAGCTTACTAGTGGGTACACCACTGAGAAATATGTCTCCCAATCATCACCTTCCACTAGCTCCTCAGGAAGGGGAGGGGCCTTTCGGATTTCTCCCCATCCATGAGGGAATGTTGGTATGCCATCTTGAGCAGGTCTCATGCAGTAATGACAGCTGCTGTGATCATGAAAGCAACAGCCACGTCATGTCCAGAAGAGAGTTTGCAGCCCTCCTCCCCACCCGCTTACGTAAGTCTTCCTGCCCCTTCTTCCACAATGTTTCCTGAGCCTGGAGGGGGTGATACAGACATCCCATCTAGAGCTGAGAACTCAGCAGTCTGCTCCTCTCGGTGCTTTGCCCAGGAATGAGTGTCTGCTTACCATGTCCACCATAGACATTAGCCTCTGCACACCAGGCTGAGTGCATCATGGATTGACTGTCACCTTCGAGTCCCAGTGGTTCCACCTCCTGGGTTGACAAAGTCCGTGGACTCCTGACAGCTCTCTGGTAGTCTGTCTGTGCCTTTACACTGCCTGACCTCCTCAGTGTGACCGTGGTGGGTGTCCTTGCTGACTTCGGGACTTCTAGTGTGTACTCCAAACATCCCCACATAGATTTAGGGAATAATTAGTATCCTTGTGAGATATGAATCTTAATTCCTAAATTACACATTTAGCAGATGGTCCAAAATAGCACTCGTAATGGCAACATTCAATTAGTGAGTTTAAAAAATGTATATTATTGCCACACTCTCTGGGGTTTTATTTAGAGACTTCCAAATATAGTGGGATAAAAAAACACAGAAATGTTGCAAATAATTTAGACCCACACTGTTGCAATGGGCTGTGCGATAAACCACCCGTTTGTGTATTTATTTATTTTTAGTCTAGGTTTTCTTTCTTTTTTTGAGAGACAGGATCTTCCCATAGCTTGAGGTGGCCTTGAACTCACTATGTAGATCAGGCTGACCTTGATGTCACAGAGATCTGCCTGCCTCTGCCTCAGGAGTGCTGGGATTAAAGTTGTGGGACACCATGGCCAGCTGATTAAACCTCCCTGTTAACCAGATGTGACTGTAGAAACTTCTGATTTCTTTTTGGTCTTTTTGAGACAGGGTCTCCTTGTAGCCCCAGCTGTCCTGGAACTCGCTCTGTAGACCAGGCTGGCCTTGAACTCACAGAGATCCGCCTGCCTCTGCCTTCCAGGTGCTAGGATTAAAGGCGTGCTCCACCACGCCCGGCAGAAACTTCTGATTTCTTACCAAACCTCCAAAACAAGTGTCATTCATGCAAGCAGTCAGGGTGTTCCTGGTGCCGACAAACCTTGTACCTTCATGCCTATGAATTCTGAGATCTGTAGAGTCCTTGGGATATGCTGTACTATGACTGAGTGGTTGATGTGGGGGCCGAAGGGCAGCTTCACTGTTTCTTGGGCAGGGTTATTTGAGTCCTGTCTGTGTCCCTTGTCCTTGTGGTCCTCACTTCCTCACTCTGGTTCTATGTGAGTCTGAGGTGGTTTCACAGAAAGATTGGATTGGGAATTAGCACGCGGACAGAAAGCACTAAGGTCTGAGAACTTGTTCACCTGACTTGAGGGTGACAAAAGCAGTGTAAGTAAGGAAGGGCTTATTCTGACTCACAGTGTGAGGGTGCAGTCCATCATGGAGGGAAGGCCTGGCTGCAGGACCATGAGGCAGCTGCTCACATGGCATCAACTGTCAGGAAGCAGAGAGATGCATGCTGGTGCTCAGCTTGCTTTCTCCTTTTTATTCACTCCAGGACCCCAGCCCATGGGATGGTGCTGCCATATTTGGGGTGGGTCTTTCCTCCTCAGTTAACCTAATCTAGAAATCTCCTCACAGACATGCCCAGAGGTGTGTTCCCATGGTGATTCTAAATTCCATCCAGTTAACACAGGATTAACTCTCTAGTACTAAGTAAAGGGTAAATGGAGAAGAGAGGCAAAAGGTGTTCTCAGATGCTCAGCAGATACACTGGGTGACCAGTGGATACATACAGCAGGTGACCAGTGGGTACAGTGGGTGGGGGAATGTGTCAGCAGCCTCAGGCTTCCTGCCTGTTGATCCCTGGAGACCATGGGGATCTGTTTCCAGCAGCTATTCCTGGCAGTGTTCCTGGGAAAGAGGTGCTGGACTGAGCAGTTAACCCAGCTAGGCCTTTGCTGTTCTTGACCTGGGAAGAGACCAAGTTCTCCCCGGTGCCATAGAAAGTTTGGAACAGGCTTTCTTGGTAAGCCCAGGCAGAGTCCATCTTGCAGAGCTCGGATCCCTGAGTATGAAGCAGGCCTTGCTGGTAAGCTGAGGCACAGACCTCCCCTGTAGAACTTGGATCCCAGTCCCCCTAAATCAGGGCTTTAAGCCAAGTCACAGGCTTCTGCCTTGCCATCCTGGTCCTCTAGAACAGGCCTTCCTGGTAAGGAAGTGTTTACAGAAGAGCCTTTGTTCAGCCCCTCTCTCGCTCTGTATGTTTAAACAAAGAGCTTTTTAGACCTAAACACAGATGTTCATTTGAAAATGAGAAATCAAATTAAGCGGAACCAGCCTTTGAAAGTGAATGCCCCATAGCAAGTCAAACAAAGGGAGAAAAACACTGTGTGTAAATTTCACTTAAATCACTTTTTCATCTTAAATAAAGTTTTAAAGGAACAAAGTGCTTCGTGAAAGCGCTCATCACCCTCCTGTCCCCCTGTGGAACATCTGCGCTCATTCTGATGCACGGAAAGATGAATTAAGCCAAGCCGGGGAGCGCTCCCCCCGTAATTGCACCTCATCCCTTTCTCAGACACAATGCGGAAGAAATGCCGATTTAGCTGCTGATGAGGGAAGGAGGCTGAATAGCCAAGCAGGGCGATGTGAATCCCACCAAGTGGATCTGTGCAGGCCCGTTTGTTCCTCCGCATAGAAATGTTGTTTCTAATGATGAAAAGACACAACTCCTCTCGTTTGGATCTCAGGAGCATCTGTGTTGGAGTGTCCAGTCAGCAAGTTTTAACATAGGCATGTCCTGCACACCTGGATAGGTGCATTGCCCCTTTGAGCATCTGCAGCGTACCCTGGCATCCCACCACCATCTGGAGAGCTGTCGTGCTGCAGGGAGCAGCCCTGGGACTTTCTAGTAGCTGAGGCTAGCTACCAAATTCAGGCTCTGCTTTTTTTTTTTTTTTAATTTTATTTATTTATTTTATGTGTATGAATGTACTGTCTGCATGTAGGTTTGTGCACCCGTGTAGTGCAGTGCCGCGGAGGTCAGAAGAGGGTGTCGGATTCCCCTAGAACTGGAGTTTTCCTGGAATCGGAGTTACGGACGGTTCTCAGCCACCATGTGGGTGCTGGGGATAGAACCCTGGTCCTCTGCAAGAGCAGTTGGCGCTCTTAACCACTAGGCCATCTCTCCAGCCCCCAGGCGCTACTTTTGATCGGCTGTGTTGGCAGAAGGGATGCTGTTCTGATGCTTTTGTTTTTGAGAAAAGTTCCTATGTATCTCAGGCTGGCTTCAAACACTATGCTGCATCCAAGGACGAGCTTGAACTCTGACCCTCCTGCCTCTGCTGCTCAGTGCTGAGATTATAGGTATGTAACACCATGCTCAGTACGCAGGGCTGGGGATGGAATCCAGGGCTTTATGCATGGTAGGCAGCAGCCACATCCTCAGCCTGAGACTTGCTGTTGTTGTAGCTAGTTCCACTTTCATCTGTTTACCCACCTGGCTCCAGACACCCTCAGATGAGAGTGAAAGAAACACATTTCTCACTCAGGAGGACCTTTGCCAGCTTGAGGCCAGCTTGGGTGAGCCCCTGCCTCAAACCCCATGCCTACTCCTACCCGTTCCCTGGGCCGGGGAAACGGCTCAGTCAGTAAAGTGGTTACCATGCATGTATGAAGACCTGAGTTTGGTATCCTAGGACCTGTGTAAAAAGCCAAGCATGGCAGTGCATGCTGGGAAGGCAGAGACAAGAGATCCCTGGAGTTCATGGCCAGCCACTGTAGATGAGTCCCTGAGCCTCAAGTTCAGTGGGAGACTGTTTCCCAAAATAAAGTGGAGATGAGTGAGGAAGAAACCTGACCTCCATCCCTGGCTTCCACATGCACGCACGTGTGTACAAACATTGTGAAAAATCCTGGGAAAGAAGTAGAGTGAATCAGGTGGGTACCCTGGGGGGCCTGAACGGTCTCTGGCCAGGCAGCATCCTAGCTGGGACTTGAGAAGAGGCTGTTGTCAGAGAGTGAGGTGGGTATGACTGTGGTTGCCGTGGTCAGCCAGGTGAAGGTCGGAAGTATGCCTGTGATGTAGTTGGCTTATTTAGAGGAGCAGCCTGCAGAGTCTGGAGAAGCAGGAAGCTTATTGGTGCCTAAAGACCTGGGGTCACGGGTCATAGTTGCAGGACCCCTTCTCCACTATTTCCCCAGGCTGCTGCCTCCTTTCTGGGTCTCCGGTCCCTTCCTGTCCCTCTCCAGTCCCTGTAGTGTGGTCTCATCAACTCTTACTTGTCCCTTAAAGATTTTCTACCTGCAAGAAAAGAAGACATGGCTCTGCAGCTTCCTGGTTCTGTCTTGTCTTCTAGAGCTTTTCAGCTGCTCAGGTCATGGGAGGTACCCACCAGCCAAGCACTGGGCATGGATCATGAGTATCCTTTCACATCCCCTGGGGCCAGGCCTCATTTATGAGCATGCACAGCCTTGAGGATCTGTGCCTCTTCTCAAGAGACTGAAAATCTTTAGAGTTGAATTGGGCCAGCTTTACTTGTCCCTAGGGCCTGGCCAGGGCCTTTATTTCTGATCTGTCAGGGTCCAGGGGGATCCCCATTATGAGCCCTATTGGCTGGAGAGAAGACTGCCCCCTTGCTGTTGGAGAGTGTCAGGCCGTGCCCAGCAGAGCTGGAACTGAGTGTTTCCCATCTGGCTGGGAAGGTATCTGCACTCTGGCTTTCGGCTGAGGCCCTCTCAGGTTGCAGGCACTTTCTGTTCAGAAGTGTCATGGGTGTGAGGGAGGATGGGCTGGCCATCCTGCCCAGGTCGGAGTGGGAGATGTCAAAGAGCTGCAACACTTGCTTTCCCTACCTTACCTTCTGGCAGACTAGAGCCCGGTGCTTCCTCCTCAGTTTTAAACTAGTCTTGGGAGGACCCACTCAGCAGAGCAGCTGTTCACAGGAGCATTAGTGACTAATGAAGGGTGAAGCAGGAGTGTCTAGGTGGCCTAGAAGGGGAGAAGAGGGGAAGGAGGTAGATGCGTGTGACTGGTCCTCCCTTCCCAGTGGCCCAGGGAGCAATGCATATAGGGACAGTGGCACAGATTGGCTTGGGTGGAGGTGAACTGCAGAAAGGTGCCAGGGCTGAAGGCCCAACCCCAAGGACCCTGCTAGTGGGGCCTGGGTGCATTGAGGGGGTGGGGCTTTCCATCCTTATTCCCATTCCTCTCTCAGTTTGACCACTTAGGCCCTTTACTGCCTGTGTCCTATATCTGTTCATCGTTAGTCTGTCCCTCCCATTGTCAGAACCTCCTGATCCTGTGTGATCACCTTCACCTTGGCATGCCCAGTGAGGCAGAGGCAGCATCTCTTGTGTGCTTTCTGAGGGGGTGGGGCCTCGAAGCCTGCAGGTTCATCTCATCACTAGACCTCCACCTTTCTGCACCTGCCAGAGGGTGAGGCAGCCCTGTCCTTGGGTGGGTATTGGTGCTTCTGTGTCCAGGCCCATTGCATGGCCTTCCTGGTTCCAGCACTATGTTTCTGGACCGCAGAAAGGGTCCCCAGTCCTGGGATTAGACTCTTGTTGAGACAGTGCCAGCCTGGCCCAAGTGGGGGGCCAGATGATATGTGGGCCCTGAGCTTGGGCAGGTTGGCCATGGCACCCTTCTCTGAGAAGGCATTAGGGAGGCCAAATGAAGCCTCTCCTCACAAATCAGTGATGTATTCAGGCTTGGCATTTAACCGAGAGTTGATTCATTTAAAGCCCAGCTGACCTGGGGATTTCTGCCCGGATAGCCTGTTTCGTGGCTCTGCTCCCCACAGCTTCTCCTCTTCCCCTCTCAGCCTGTCCCTTTCTTGGACCCAGGCTGGTTTCTGTGCCCCTGAGGGCAAAGTTGCTTGCTGGAGGCATTGCCGTGTGTGACATGGGCTCCTCCTTGAGCCAGGGAGCCAGGCCAAGCCTCCCATGTTTATTCACACATCTGTCATGGCTGGAGGGCCTCCCATGTCTATTCATACATCTGTCATGGTTGGAGGGGCCATTGTACATCATTTCTCACCAGGCCTATGTGCCTTGGGAGGCTGTACCTGGTCACTCAGGTGCCTTTGGGTGGCATTGGGCTGCTCTGCTTTACCTTTCCTGTTTCCCATAGGGGAGCCCTGGTCTCTGTTGGCTGCTCCCAGGCCTCTGGGTGTCAAACTTAGCAGAATAGGGGGCTGGTGTTGAATGTGATGTGGTCACCGTGCCTAGGAAGCCCCAGTAGGCTTTCTCCCTAGCGATACCTTTACCTCCACACCGGAGACATCATTCTCCTTTCTTTGGCTGGGGTTTCAGACTCTGGCTTCAGGCTTGCTGCTGTTCTCTTTTGGGGAGCTGCTTCTCCTCTCAGAGATTGGTATGTTTGTCATGCAGTCATAATTAGGGGTGTGTGGAGGTTTTTTTCCCCATTACCTTTCCCCTAAGACATCCTCAGGGCTGTGGTATAGTCTGTGAGACCTTCAAGGGCTCCTTCTGCAGAAGTTCAGGTGGTTGCTGGGGCCACCTGCCAGGGAGCCCACTCCTGTGTGTGTTTTGTTTCTCTCTGCTGCTCTGCCCCCTTGTGGTTTGTCCTGCCCTGACATTTCTCCACCTGCAAAGTCCTTGTTCCAGGGAGTGCTGGTGGGCTGTGCCTCAGTGCCTGCTACACCCTGCACTCTGACCTGGGCATGGTGTAAGATGGCATCGCTTCTTGACACATGTGGGTGGGGATCTGGGTGGGGCCTTTTGCTTCTTTCCCTCCCTCTTATCTTACTATCGCTTCACTTTGCTGTCAAACAAAAGCATCCTTGGATATTGTGCCTAGAGATGGGCTGTAGGTCACTGGTAGAGCACCCACTAGAATCCCCCAGTGAGGGCCTGGAAGTGTGGCTCAGTGGTAGAGCACTGCCTAGAATTCCCCAGTGAGGGGCTGGGGTATGACTCAGTGGTAAAGCACCTGCCTAGAATCCCCCAGTGAGGGGCTGGAAGTGTGGCTCAGTGGTGGAGCACTGCCTAGAATCCCCCAGTGAGGGGCTGGGGGCTTGGTTCCACAATAGAGTTTCATCCCTGGTACCATAATAAACAAAACAAAAACCAAACAAACGATAAAACATTCCTGTCTACTGAAGCTGTCCACAATGCACTGTGCTGTGCCTTGCTGTTATTGAGCCAGCTCTCTAGCAAGGAGCCAGCACTGGTCAAGGGTTCCCAGGAGCTCCACTGTAAACGTGGCCTCCCTTGATGATAGACCCCATAGCAAAAGACAGCATCGGTGTTGGTGTAGCTAACACTCCTGTAATTGGAAGGAGAGTTTTTCAGTCCCTTACGACAAAGGATTATAAATCTTTTCTATTAAAGGGGAGGCAGCCTCTGAGGGTAGGAAGCAAGCATTTGAAAACACATTGGCAGCCCTCCCTACTCTGTGTTGCTGATGGGGAAAGTGTTAATTAGGTGATTTTTCTCTTCTCTGACACGTGCAAATGAGCCTTCGTTAATAACAGAGCTGTTACATAAATGATCAGATTTTAACACCAATGTCAAGTTGTCAGGCTGGCTTGGATAAAGAAGGTGAGCTTGGGAGGTGCTGAGGCCCCACCCCATCTCAGCAGGATATTTAATTCTTTAAAAATGGTAAGTGACCCAAGTGTAGGACCTGAGGTCCTACCTGCTGCCTGGGTTCTGCTCAAGTCTCTGCTGTTTCTAGGGGCTTTCTGGGTCCCAGCTAGAATCCAGCACCCTTGCTGGTGGCTTTGGGAGCTGTCGACTCCATCTAGGTCTGGGCTCAGAGTCCTGAGGCAGAGGGAAAAAGCAAGAACAGCTATTCCATGCTCTCTACTGGGGTCTAGGCTTGCTGGCACTCCATAGAGCTGGTAGGACCCTATTCCAGTGTAAGCAGGAAAAGACCCAGGTGATTGAGGACTGCTATGACTTCAAGGAACTGGAACCCAACACAGAGTTTCACAGCTGAGAGGCTTATGTGACTCCACAGAGCAGGATGTACTTCAGGGAGCCTTGGAGCTGTTAGGCAAGAGTGAATGGCCTTGCTTTCTCTGGGAAGCAGGTGGCTTGTGCTGGGGAGTGCAGTTCTGTAATGCTTTTGTCTTTACTTGAAACAGTTTTATATAGCCCAGGCTGGCCCTGGACTTTAGATCCTCCTGGTTCCACCTCCCAAGTACTGGAATTATAGGTGTGTACCAACATACCGGGCAGGGGGTAGAACCCAGGGCTTCATGCATGATAGGCAAGCACACTACCAACCAAGCTACAGCCCCAACCCCATGTGACATGCTTTGTAATCTCTGTAGGAAGCTGGACTCTGAAAGGGCACCTCTTCTTATTGGCTGTCAGAGATGAACGAAGGTTTGGAGAGCTTCTCAGAGATGTGGCACCTCTGCTCAGAAACAGGTTTTGTGTTCTAGTTCATGACTGGAAAGCAGTGGGGTCTGTTCCTCTAGTCCAGTTGGCCAGTGCACAGCCTGCTGTTGCAAGAGGTCAGCTCTCCTTGTCACCCTGACCTGCCAGCAGTCCAGCATGGAGCACCTGTTGTTGGGCTTCATGTGACTGAGGGCAGTATAGGAAGTCAACCCTCTTAGCAGGGGCTTACAGCCAGTTGGTCAGTGAGAACACTTGAATAACCTGTGACAGGTCAGCCCCTGCTGACACCAGGGGCCATGGAACATGACATTCTCAGTTCTTTTGCACTGCGTTTTTCCTTTTATTTTTTTGAGACTGGGTCTTAGCCCTGACTGGCCTGGAACTTGCCATAAGACCAGGTTGGCCTTGAACCCATAGAAATCTGCTTGTCTCTGCCTCTCAGGTGCTGGATTAAATGCGTGTACCACCATGCCAGGCTTTGAGTCCGGGTCTTGCTGTGCAGCTCAGGCTTCTTCTCGAACTTGGGATCCTGCTTCAACTTCCCAAGGGCTGGGATTTACAGGCACTACTGCCACACTGGGTCTGAGCTGTGTTTGATACGTGAAGTGATGACTCTTTGGAGTCACCTGCAACCTGTGCTGTGGACAAGGGAGTGGGCTGCTCATTCTAGAGACTGTTCCCACAGGCCACTGGCTCCTGGGAAACTGTCCACAGGGAGTGGGCTGCTCATTCTAGAGACTGTTCCCACAGGCCACTGGCTTCTGGGAAATTGTCCCCAATGGTGGGTTCCTGCTCCTTCTTGAAGCCCAGTTGGTAGATTCTGGAGCCAAGAGAGGTCTGTAGTTCAGACTTCTCCTAGCCTGATGCTCTTCCTTCTGCCCATACCTCCTGCCTGGCCTCTGGGTGGCAGAGTTTTCAGTACAGTAAAGATTGGTGCCTGTCTCTTTTGAAAATCTAAAATGAGATTTCATTTTCTTTTTAAGTAAAAGGAAAAAATAACACTGGAGCATTTGCAGCTGGGCGATAGCAGAGATTAGGAGCATTACTTATCTCTGCTGCATGAAAGGAGGCAGGAGAGGAGACTCCGGATGCTGAATGCTGAGGATGGGGGTGGTGTGAAAGCATGGTGCAGCATGTTCTTTCAGAGCTAAATGGAAGTTGGTCAGAGTTGGCACTACAGCCAGGTGCTGAGGGGGCAGAATGACCTTGGCCTCTAGAGCCACAGGGTGTTTGTCAGCCTTGCTTGGAGTAGTCATTTGCATAGATGGCCCCATTGCATACCCACTACACCCAGAAGGGTCTCCCTCGGTGGCTCCTGGGGGCACAGCACCGCTCATTGGCTATGTGCTCCCTCCCAGTCCCCCTCATCCTTCTCTGTCATGTCAGAAGGCTGCCTCATTCCAAGTTTACTCAACTACAGCTTAGCTTTCCGGTCCAGTCTAAATGGTGGGTTCTTTGACCCCGCAATATGTCTTTTCTTCTAATGCTCCTCTTGTTTGGACCCTCTTGGGAACAGCAGGACCCTGGGTGGGATGGTGGTATGCAGAGTGGGTGTGTCCCATGTTCGTGTACCCTCTACTCCCCAGCCCCATTCCTCATAACCTGGGGAGCTCCTTGCTAGGGAGCAGGTTTCCTACACCAGGAAGCTCTCCAAGGACTGGGCATTGTCCCTTGTGACCAGACCTATGCTGAACATAGTCTACAGTGATGTGCAGCTGAAGGGTTTGGGACAGAGTCCCCATTAGTGTAACTGTCCTTACCTGTTAGACTGGCAAGACTATAAGCTTCCATGTGTGCATGAATGTATAGACACACATGTGCAAGCACATATGTATATACCATATGTCTGTATGCATTATATCTGTATCATATATGGCATATGGCCACATAATCAGCAGTGCTGTTCTACACTTGGGTGACTGCTACCGTATACAGCCTCCTCCATGGAGAAGCAGAGCCGAGGGACTTGGTAGTTGAAGTCCCCTGTCTGTTGCCTTGCCAGGACAGTGCCCTGGGCTTCCCCAGCCAGCTGTTCCAGGGTGACGCAACCTTTGCTAAGGGTGCTATGACAAGGCTATGAGCCCCTGTCACTGCCACACTTTGCCATGGAATGGTGCTCTTAGCTTGAGCACAGGGCTGGGGCAGAGGCAGCCTGGAGCCAGTCCATTCTCTACTGTTTCTAGTTGAGTTCTGTTGAGGGCCTGGCTTATGGGTTGGGATGTTTGAGAAGTTCACTTGATAAGTGCCACATGCCGAGGCTGTTTAGAGTCTGGGTTAGATTGACACTTGGTAGGTCTTGAGGCATGTGGAGTGCGTGTAATTTACATGTGTGTTGAGGCTGTGTGGAGGGTGTGTGGTTGACCTGTGGCATAAGTTGGGGCTGTGTATGGTTAACATGTGGCATGTGTTGAGGCTGGGTGGAGCATGTGTAGTTGACATGTGGCATGTGTTCAGGCTTTGTGGGGCGTGTGTGGTTAACATGTAGCATATGTTGAGGCTGTGTGGAGTGTGTGTGGTTGATATGTGGTAAGTGTTGAAACTGTGGAGTGTGTCTGTAGCTCCTTGTCTGAAGGTCTCAGACTCATTCCCCCCTCCTGCCAGCTGAATGTAGGGCCTTCTTGACCACAGGGAAGACACTGTGGGTAAAACCACCAGCCTGGGGACTGTTCTGAAATGGCTGGCTTTTAAAGCTGTGATGACTTTTTTTTTTTTTTTTTTTTTGTCTTTTTGAGACAGGGTCTCCCTGTAGCCCCAGCTGTCCTGGAACTCACTCTGTAGACCAGGCTGGCCTTTAACTCACAAAGATCCTCCTGCCTCTGCCTCCCAAGTGCTAGGATTAAAGGCGTGCGCCACCACGCCCGGCGCTGTGATGACTTTTTAATCCACAATTCTGGTTTTAAGAGTTTTTCTTGAGGAAATAATCAGCAATTACATGAGCAAAGATTCAAAGACATCTATTAATCAGAGTATTATTTATAATAGAGGTGAACAACTAAAGATGATTAAACACTTAACAGTAAAATACTCTTACTGAGAGTAATTTATAGACAGAAATCGGAAGGGGGGTGGGTGGTACCAGAGATGGGTCTCGGATCTTCAATGGATGTGCTCTGTGCTGTGGCTCAACTCAAGAAGTTGTTTTGAAAGGACATTTAATTTTGAAAGTATTCCACAAAAGATTAAGCCAAATAGGTAGAGTCACCAAACAGTACATGTGGTATTGAATTTTTCCCTAAAAACTATCTCAGTTTCAGTAAAACTTTCAATTTTATATATATAAAAAAAAATCTCAGGAAAACATTTTTAGAGACAAAGACACACACACTGTGTGTGTGTGTGTGTGTGTGTGTGTGTGTGTGTGTGTGTGTTAGAGAAAAATGTCAGGGCAGAGTCCAAGCCAACATATTTAGACTGGCTTTCGCCTGGCAGAGGGATTATGGGAATGCTTTCTTCTCATCTTTTCTGTTTGTTTCCTCTACATTGTCAAATGTTCTAAATGAAACTGGATTCTTTTTGTAGTCAGACCCAAAACAGGTTATTCAAATGCATGGCTGACATCCTCTCCTTCCTCCCAGGTTGGGGGGGGGGGGTGCACAGCTGCAGAGAAGTGGGGAAGCAGATACAGCAGACCTGAGAAAGCAGGACAGCCAAGGACACACAGCAGGAGGCCGCCAAAGGAAAGAAAGCAAGAACACGAGGGGCATAGAGAAGCCCAGGACAGGGCAGAGGGACCAGGCCCATCCAGACATTGCTCCTAGCACTGGAGGCAGAAGCACAGGAAAGCCCCAGATTCCTAGTGCCAGGTAGGTGCTTCTGGAGCAGAAGGTCAGAAAGAGGCCAAGCCAGCAGCGTTGAGCCCAGGGCTATCAGGGGGTGTCTACCACAAGAGGAGCATGGCAGGAAGCAGGGCCACAAGACTAGGAGGCTGCAGAAAGGGCAGAGAGGACCCATGACTCCATGGGGCTTTTAGTTCCTGTGCCAGAAACAAATGGATGTAAGGGAAGACTTGGTAAATTGGCTCCATTAGAGCTGGATCTGCAGCTCAATTGGTAGAATGCTTTCTTTTTTTTTTTTTTTTTTACAATAAATTTATTTTTATTTTCTTAACAAATCTAGACCCGTGTTCCCGCCCATTCCCCCAGGTAGAATGCTTTCTTAGCACACACAAAGGCCTGAGTTCCATCCCCACCACTGGAGGCCCAGGCAGGAAGATCAAATGTTCAAGCTGGGCATGGTGGCGCACGCCTTTAATCCTAGCACTTGGGAGGCAGAGTCAGGTGGATCTTTGTGAGTTCAAGGCCAGCTTGGTCTACAGAGTGAGTTCCAGGACAGCTGGGACTACAGGGAGACCCTGCCTCAAAAAAAAAAAAAGTTCAAACTCCTCCATACTACATGGTGAGTTTGGCTAAGGAGGGAGGGAGGGATCTGACTGCAAGCTTCACAGGCATTATCTCCTCTTTAAACTCCACGCAGAAGAATGGAGGTGAGCATGAAGAGGCCCAAGCTTTGGTGTTCTAGCAATGATAGGCAGCAGTGCTGTGGTGGAAGGGAGGGCCCTCTGTCAGGGCTGATGGTTTTAGAGCCCACCCATGCTTCCTTACTTTCAGTGCGTCTTCCTCCTGTGAGGAGTGGTCCCCGGGATCATACCCTGCCTCCGTCTGGTCGTCGCCGTCCCTGAGGCTTCTCACCAGCCCTCATTCACAATATCCAAGCCTCTCACCTTTTGCCTCTCAAATCTCCAAGTTCCATGGGTCCCTGACTTAGCTTCCCCAACACTCACTTCCATCCCCTAGAGTATGTACCTTGAGCCAAGCCTTGACCTCCTGATCCTCCTGCCTCCTACCTCCTGAGTGCTAGAATTACCAGACATGCCCCACCATGCCTGGTTTATGCAGTGCTGAGAATAGAAACCAGGCTTTGTGCACGCTAGACAAGCACCCACCACCTGAGCTCTGTAGTAGGGTTTCTAATCTTGCAGTTGTGTTGTGCCTGTCTTCCTGGGTGTCCTGGCCATGGGTCTGCTGTGGCAGGAGACCCACCAGCAGAGGCAGTGAGCGTGCACTTGGTTGATTCTTTTATTTTTTGGAGACAGGGTCTCCCTGTAGCCCCAGCTATCCTGGAACTCACTCTGTAGACCAGGCTGGCCTTGAACTCACAAAGATCTGCCTGTCTCTGCCTCCCAAGTGCTAGGATTAAAGACGTGCATCACCATGCCTGGCTGCTAAAACTTGGATCCTTTGTAAAAGCAGCTAGTGCCCTTAACTGCTGAGCCATTGCTCTAGCTTGGTCTTCTCCCCCCCTCCCTCCCCTTCCTTCCCTCCTTTTTTTCCCAGCCTCTTGCAGCCCTGGTTGACCTCAAACTCACTATGTACCAAGGATGACTTTGAACTCTGCCTGCAGTGTAATGGGATTACATCCACCTGCTACCACAGCAGATCCATAAGGTGCTAGGGTCGTAGCCCAAGGCTCTGCACAGGAGGCAAGTGCTCTCCCATCTGAAGTACATCCCTAGACCCTCAGAGCTGCTTCCTTACCCTGAAGCTCACTGTGGGCCCCGGAATCTCTCTCTATACACACTTCTTTCTGACTTTATTTCAACTCACTGCTCTTGGCTGCCAAACAGCATTTGTTTTCCCACAAAGAGAAGCCTGTCTGTCCCCTTTCTGATCCACACAGGCTGAGGACCTTGACTCCCTTGGAACTTGGCAATCCTGTGTCTAAGCTGCTGGCCTTCTATTAGAGTTGCCGTGTTCTGATGGATTTTTAGTTATTGGTAGTGAAACTGATACATGGTTCTGTGGGTCTTGAGAAAACCACCTCACGTGTTTCATGCTGAGTGTCTGTACCCTGAAAAGGAGATGAGGAAGGAGGGATCACCCCATAATTGCACTGCTACCCCTGAGCCAAGCCCAGCTCCATTCAGCAGCCCAAAGCCACGGGATTTGTTTTCCTCCCTTGTGGTCTCCCCTTGGTGGTGCTGTCACTGAGCACATCTCCCTGTCCTCTGGGTGCCCCCGTCTATGCAGATAAGAGCAATTACAGGTGGTCCGATCCATCACCAGGGTCAGCGGTTTCCAGGGCCTGCTGCAGTGGCACAGGGCTGGCACCTGTGTGATCGGTCTCAGGCTGTCTGTGTTGGGGCTTTGTCCTGCCCCTCATCATGGGCTGAACAATATTTCAGCAGTTTCTCGTTATAGGACACTGGCAGCTCTTCCTAATTACCATGTTTATGTGTTAAAGACTTTGTTAGGTCGTGGCTATGGCAGGAGCAAGGTTGTGCCAATACTTTAATGATACTCTGCAGAGCACCCTGTTCTTTTTCTTCACCTTGACTTTGATTGACTGCAGCTGGGGAGGAGGAGGGCCAGCATCAGCTCTGTCCCTATGGGCTGTCCTATTCTCTGGGCGGAAAGATGTGCTTGTATTGTGTATTGTCACCCCCTGGCTTGTGGGCCTATGAGAAAAAGGTGTGGTCTTCATGATGGGTGCTAGTGTCATGCCCCAGGCAGGATTGGTCCCATGAGAAGCAAGGGGTTTGGGTGCCTCACTAGGAGCGATCAGAACCACTAAGGGCCATTAGCCATGAGGATGTCCCTTTCTTTTTTTTTTGGTCTTTTCAAGACAGGGTCTCCCTGTAGCCCCAGCTGTCCTGGAACTTGCTCTGTAGACCAGGCTGGCCTTGAACTCACAAAGATCTGCCTGCCTCTGCCTCCCAAGTGCTAGGATTAAAGGCATGCGCCACCACACCCGGATGTCCCTTTCTATAGCCTGTCACAACAGTATGCTCTCTGGCTCTGATTTTGTGAGGTAAAATTCTTTTACATGAGAATGGTGAATCAGATTGGCTTACAAAAACCAAACCAGCCAGCTATGGTAGTGCACACCTTTAGCCCCAGCACTTGAGAGAGGCAGATCTCTATGAGTTTGAAGCCAGCCTGATCTACATAGTGAGTTCCAGGCCAGCTGGGGCTCCAGAGAGGTCTCTGTCTCAAAACAAAACAAAACAAAACCACAAACCAAAAACAAAACAAAACACAAAACAAAACAAAACAGTAACTGGGTCTGAGGAAATAGATCAGTTGGTAAAGTTTTTCCCTTGTGTATTTAAGGGCCTGAGCCTGAGCCTGAGCCCAGAATCCTCATGAAAAGGTGTGCTTGGTGGTGTGTATTTATAAGCCCAGTGGTGATGAGTTGGGAGTCAGAGCCAGGTGGATTCTTGGGGTTGGATGGCCTGCCAGCCCATCCTAATAGGCACATTCCAGGACAATAAGAGATTCTCCCATAAAACAAGGTGACAGGACCTGAAGAATGACTCCCAAGGATGACCACTGGCCTCTACACACCCATATGCATGCCTGCGTCTGTGCATGCACCCTCCCCCAAGAAAAATACTGCAGTACCTTATTGATGTCTGAATGCAGAGTGCCAGGCTGCAGCTCTTGCCCTGCCTGAGCCGCAGGTGGAAGGCACTGCAGCCAATTCCATTTCCCTCCTGTCTCAGCCCCTTGAGTGCTGGCATGATAGGCCCACAACCACTCCTAGCCCACCTCCCAATTTGACAGTTTCTCTCTGATTAAAAGCCATCTTCCAGATGCCAGCTTTGAATTCTTGTGTAGTTGTACATAGCCATTTCCTTGATTTTTTTTTTTTTTTAAATACAGAAAAGCCTTCTCTTTTCCTGATCATTAAGACTTTCTTTGCATTTTCCTTTTACGGTTCTGACTTTCATGCCTAAAGTCATTGGTTGTGTCTTTCGATGTAAGCTTTTTGTCTTAGTTGACTGCATTACCTTGGCAAATCGATAGCACAGAAACCTGTTTCTTACAGTCCTGGAAGCTGGATGTTTAAGGTTGAGACTGTGGCAGGCTCTGGCTCCCATAGAGAAGAATGAGGCACCTTGTGAGAGGGGTTGAATTTACTTCTTTTTCTCTGATGCTTGAGGTATTAGACTGCATTTGTTCCTTGTTGCTGTGATAAAAATATATGAGCAGCAGCAATGTAAGGGAGTTAGATTTATTTTGGCTCACTGTTTGAGAAGTATAATAGTCTGTCATGGTAGAGAAAGCATGGCAAAGCTTAACTATTCACAGCTATGATCAGTAAAGAGTAGAGTCCAGGCCATCCTGTAAGCCATAGGGCCCATTTCCCAGGGACTCCACTGTCTCTGGTCAGGCTCCACCTCTTAAAGGTATCACAACATCCCCAAAGAGCATGTCCAAATGGGGGGCCAAGTGCTTAGACACAGGAGCCTGTGTGAGCACTTTACATGCCGACCATGGCAGTGACCGCCTTCTTCTCAGTGTCCCTGAGGCCCTGGGATCATTCTTCCTGTCAGCCCTTCCTCTGTGGAAGAGGCCACAGCACCTGAGTAGAATTAAAGGAGATGAGGGATGGTCCAAAGGTGAAGATGTCCTTCATCTTCAGGAGGGCTGGTGATGCTCCGGGACTCTGCCCAGCAATGTGGACAGTGTTAGAAGGCATTTCCTCTGCATAGTCCTGAGAACAATCTACTGCAGCCGTGCTTTTGGTTTCAGATGCATGAGTGTATTAAGCACCTAGCAAGCAACAGTTAAAGGGCAGGTGTTAAGTGGCAGCTAGAGAGACAAGCAGCAGCAGATGCTGACAAGCATCCAGCAAAGATGGCTGGAGAGCCTGAGTGCGAGAGCACATAGCTTCTGTCCAGTGCTCACCGAGTCCAGCAGAATTGGACTGGGAAAGTTGAGGCAGCTAGCTGGTTTCTGATTGAGCTTTCTGTCTGTGGATGAGCTTCCAGCTTCTCCGTCTCACTGTAGACATTTTTAGATTATAACATGAACAATCCCAACTTCTGTCGGAAATGATTCACCTCACTGTTCTCAAGGTACAATGTTTTTTACTCTTGCTCTTTTCCTGTTTTTCTACCTCAAGTTTGCAAAGCCAGAGTTGCCAGCTTGTGCCTAGACCGGGGTCTTGGAAGACACTTTGAGACAGAAATGCTTGATTCTGCGATGGGGTAGAGCTAACTCCACTTCTAGAGCTAGTTTCTCTCAGTAAGCTCAAATAGGACATGCCATTTACCATTATAATGTCTATCACACCTTCCCTCTTCCCTATATTAACTATGATCCTCATCCTCAAGGGCAGTCCTGGGCCTCAAGAGTGGTTAGCTCCCAGACAGGAAGTTCACAGAGCAGGTATTGAAAGGTTGGAGGTCCATTCTCAGTGTTTTCTAAAGAAAGTTATTAAACTCACTGCACACCGCCGAATGAGTGGCCCTGCCAGCAGCCAGGGACTCCTACAACGGCTCGGGAAATGTGCTTTCTCACGCCTGCCCTCCGAGCTGCATTTCCTGAGTCTAATCTGTGCTTAGCAGATGGGCATGGCAGGGTATCTGGTCAGCAGCAGCTGCCTGCTCTTCTCTGCTCTGTCTTCAGGCTGCTGTGCAGGACCCCACTCTGCAGCTGGCCCCACTGCAGAGTCCTGGTGTCCACAGCTCTTCACCCCTCGAAGCCGGCAGGGAGACCCTGAGCCCTTCCAGTGAGTGAGGGTCATCCCATTCTCGTCCTGGATGAAGCGTGCTTTGCAGGCCTGTGGTTCCATGGCCACTCAGGGTTGGACCTAGCAACTCTTGTACCGTCTACAGATCTTGAGAAAAAGGACTATGTGCTCAGTCCAGGCAGAGCTATGTCCTTTCATGCTCTGGGTCTGGTTGTTTTCTGTATCTGTAACCAGAACTTTCTACAGGCTGAGCACCCAGTCACTTGTGTCTAGCTCTGTCACCACCAAGCACCTTTTTCTGGTGCAGTCTACTTGCTGCTTGTTTACCATGGGGCCTGGGGTTGCTCCATGAGGGGGATAGTGGCCCTCCCGTGGTGTGGGTCCATGTGGAGGACAGCCCATTTCTAGGCTTTAATGCCAGCCTCCCTCCTCTGATTTGGGGGCTGAGGTCTTCTTTTGCTAATGGTTCTTGATTGTGGCTGGGGTCACCTGCCCCCTCTCCCCCATAGGGCTTGTGGCTTGCAGCATTTTTTTTTTTTTTTTTTTTTTTTTTTTTGGTCTTTTTGAGACAGAGTCTTCCTTTAGTCCCAGCTGGCCTGGAACTCACAGAGATCCGCCTGCCTCTGCCTCCCAAGTGCTGGGATTAAAGGCGTGCGCCACACCTGGTGGCTTGCAGCTTTTTACGGAGCCCTGTACATGGTTGCTGTGTACTGTGAATGCCCCCTTCTGGCTGGGTGCTGGCCCTGTTGCCCTTTTGGCTGTGTTGTTTCCTTCCATGGAGGGCATGTCCACTGCTGGCCTTGGTCTGATCTACTTTCTTATGACCCCTGATGGTGGCTCTTTCAGGGACAGGACCTGCTTGGCCTTTTTAGGACCCTCTGCTTTGCCTTTCAACCCTCACTCTTGGCTCTTGGTCACAGCTTCCACTGTCACTGAGGGTGCCACAGAGTCCCAGGGCAGTGAGTACCTTGCACTAGACCACAATAAGCAGGTTCCTTAGGAACACTTGGAAATGGACCCATGGAATCAATAAGAGGCCAGATTAGAGTTATGCAGATTCTTTATGACGGGCTTGTCTGGGAAGAGTGGAGGTCACGTCCTTCTTTAGGAATGGCCTGCCTGCTACCAAGTGGCTGTTCTCAGTCTTTGGTGTGCTGGTTTTGCTCTTGTCAGCACCATGCATCTTCAGCCTTTGCCCCGGCCCGCGTGTGTTCGGAGGTTCCTACCACTGGCTCCGTCCTCCATGCTGGCTATCACCCAGCCCAGTCACCTTGCACCTCCACTTTTGCCCCACTTGTCGTAGCACTTCTCTTTGAAGCCCCAGGGTCACCAGGCACGCTGGTGGAGTCTCTGCACCCTAGTGTGTTATGTACGTAGAGAAGTACGCACTACGCCCAACAAGCTCTAACCCTCCCTTTTAAAGGTCACTCCTGTCTCAGTCAGCTCTTAAAGTTCAAGAGGAAATAAACTGCTTAGGGCTGGCATTTCTCAAGCCAAGTGTCAACTCTCCAAGCCCAAGCCTGCAGGGAGAGGAAGCGAGATTAATAAACGAGTGGCTGTGTTGACACAGCCATCGGTCAGCAGGTGCCTCCCTGCTCCCAGCTCTCTCATAGTAGTGGACAGACGGGACACTAGGGAGCCGGAAACTCGTTTTCTCCTCTTGCCTTTCAGCAGGGGGACCATTTTAGAGATGCTTCTTTTATTATTCGAGTGACAGCATTTAAAGTTGTCAGTGCCTCCGATGCTCCACACATGCATAGATGCCTCTGCTCCTCATTGTCCCTATGCCATGACACATGATTGACAGGGCAGGTGATGTTCCTCGTCCAGGGAGATAGCAGAGACCCAGGATGCTACCTCACCCAACTGGTTATCGACTTTGAGCTTTGGGCTTCAGACAGCCAAATCAATCGGAGAATAAACACTAGAATGGGTTTTATTAATCAGGCTCTGCCAAGGCACTGAAGGGATTATAACAGAGCCCAGGTGTCAATTGAAGGCGCTCCTGTGCAGGCGTTCTGGCCATGCTGGCCAGCAGGCCACTATCGACCTTGCTGCACTGGGAAGCTCAGTATCAGAACTGCTAATTGGGTTGCTGGGTGATTCCATCGAGAGAGACCTTACTGAGATGGCTCTGTCTCCTCTCCTAACCGCTTGTCTAATCTGAATCACTATCTCAATTAGGCCCACACCTGGCTTCTTGCTCCACATGGTGCCTCTCTCTCCTTGGCCAGGTCCCTCAGTGTGACCTGAGCCCCCCCAACTTGTCCTGAGACTCAGGCCCAAACTCAGAGATGCTGAACCAGCTCCCAGCTTCACACTCCAAAGAATTTGGAAGAGAGTGGCTGAAGTTAGTGCATTGACAGGGCTACAGCCAATCTCCCCTGAGCTCGCTCCCACCTGGTGTGTGACACACCCACACACTTAGGTGAGCAGTAGTCACTCATTGACAACAGACACTCATGCTTTTTTATACACAGTATTCTTGGCTTTCAGCACTGTAGTAAAATACCCAGGGTAAGTAACTAGATTATAAAGAGAAGGTTTGCTTAGCTCCAGTATGGAGGTTGCAGCCCACAATTGAGCAGTTCCACAGTTTTGAGTCTACAGGTTTGGGTCTTTGGTGATGGCATGCATGTGTCATATGGCAGCATAGGGTGGGGCAGTAGCGTTTCTGTCGCAGACCAGAAAGTAGAGAGGCAGAGTACAATGTCACAGTCCTCTTTGAGAGTGGCTCCCTCTAGAGTGGATGAACTCCAGAAGGCCACCTCTTTAATGTCTCTTTCCCCTGTGCATGACCCTGGCTATCAGCTTATATGCATGCTTGGGTGACACAGGCCACTTCAAAACCATGGCAGGGCCCAGTGCTTCTCCACCTGGCCTTGGGGCTGTATATGTGCATGTGTGACCTTCCAGGGCTGCGCTGGCCTGAGTCATGCGCTGGCTGGAGGGGTGCACAGAGGAGGTTCAGAGATGCTGCCAGGGAGGGAGTGAGGGAATGAAGGAATGAGTGAGAGGAGTCTTGGCAGGCCTGGCATGGGAGCTGCCCAGCCAGCCTGGGGTATGTGTGTGGCTCCTTTATCTGCTATACGAGTCTGGAAGTACCCCTGCCCCCAGCTCCAGATAGCCCCATCTGCACCCCAGCTCCTCCTCAGCCACAAGTTCTTTTCCCTCTAGGACTTCCCCAGGGCACTTCTTGGTGCATGCAATGAGTAGTGCTGTTAGAGTTTGTGGTGATTTGGTAAAATGGGGCTATTGATGGGCAATTGCATGTTTGCATCTTGCATCTTGGAAGGTCTTTTGGGGGGAACTTGATGGATTTGTCAGAGCTGGTTTAGATGAGGAAGGGGCAGAGTCCAGTGCAGAGTCTCTGGCTTCCAATGGCTACTGCCCTTGTCGGTCAGGAGCCATGTTCTCTACTCTGAAGCCTCCTCTTCCTCCTTTATCCTGGTGTCTCTACCCCTCCCCTAGCTCATAGTCTCCACTGGAAGGTCGGAGGTGTTCTTTCCTTTCTTCCCAGGCTTGGGTTTTCCCCATCCTCCTACATTTATCTTCCCAGAGTTGGGTCCAAGGAAAGAGACAGAGTCTGGATTTCAGAAGGTTGAGAGGTGGGAGAATGTCTTTGTCTATCTTTATTGTCTGTCTGTCTACCTAGTACCTACCTACCTACCTACCTACCTACCTATCTATTTTCCTTCTAATCTAGAGATAGTTGAGTTTAGCCAGCCAAGGGCATAGCATGCCAAGGTGTACCTCTTGTCCTAGCCATATCACTTGGGAGCAGTGTGACCCCCCCCTCTCCCCATGGGTATCTGTGTCTGTAGCTGGAACACAGGGTCAAGATCCTGCCTTTCCTGATAGGTGCTCAGGGTACTGTTGGATGGAATAAGAGTTTCCCTGTGCTCCAAATAGGACTCCAAGGAGGAGACAAGGGAGAGCCCCTTCTGCATCCTTCCTGCTGCTCTTCAGCCTGTCTGCAGTAGGCTTGGAGTGGGGCTCAGGGAGTGCTCTGAGTCTAGTTTGCATATGGAGGTGGGCTTCCTAGAGGCTCATGAGGATTCTTACACGGAGGCATTGATGTGTAGCGGAGGTATGAGGGGAGCTGCAGGTGATCTGTCATTTGTCCTGCCTGCCTGCCTGCCTGCCTACCTGCCTGCCTGCCTGCCTGCCTACCTGCCTGCCTGCCTGCCTGCCTACCTGCCTGCCTGCCTGCCTGCCTGCCTGCATACATACTTCTCATCTATCTACTATCACTTATCTGTCTTTCTGTGTCTCTATTTTTGCAGTGTTAAGGATCCACCAGGGCCTTGTTCATGCTAGGCAGTTGTAGTAGCATTGAGTTGAGTGGAATCCTCAGCCAGCAGGGAGTGTTTTATTTGGTTGGAGTTCATGCATCAGTGGGGCCTATGGCTAGGTCAGGCCAGTGGGAACTTTTGAAACCTCTAGCCCATGCCTAGGAGCCAAGAAAGATTGAACTGGACCATTGGTCCAGGTGTGAGTGGACTCCCCCACAAGAGTTTTCAAAGTAAATTGTTGCCATAGGCCAGGCAGTATGGTAGAGGTGTTTACTTGTCAGGCCACACAATTTGTCATAGATAAGCTGCTAGACATCATGTCACCAGTGGTGTTGCTGTGTTCTAATAGACTATTTTCTTTTTTTATCTTTTCAAGACAGGGTCTCCCTGTAGTCCCAGCTGTCCTGGAACTCACTCTGTAGACCAGGCTGGTCTTAAACTCACAAAGATCCGCCTGCCTCTGCCTCCCAAGTGCTAGGATTAAAGGCGTGCGCCACCATGCCCAGCTCTAATAGACTATTTTCAAAGAGAGGAAGTGCAGTTGCTGACTGCTTAGGGCAGGGCATGGGATTTTGGCTGAGGTCCTGCCTGGCTCTGCTTCAGGTAGTTTGTGTGACTTTTGTAGAGGCTAGGCACCCAATTCCTCTTCTCCAGTCATGCATGTTAATGCTGACACAAAGATGCATGGCAGATGTCCTACAGCCACCCAGGCTCAGCTTCGAAGAGGTAGGCAGAAGAATACTCTCACACGCATCAGTTCACGCTATGTAGACCAGGCTGCCCTTGAACTCACTGAGTTCACCTGCCTCCGCCTCCCAAGTGTTGGGATTAAAGGTGTGTTCCACCATTACTGGCTTAAGATTTATTTTTAATTATGTGTATGTTTGTATACCCATACTGGAGCCCACAAAGGCCAGAGATGTTATATCCTCTGGAGCAGGAATTACAGGTGATTATTGATAGCCCCCTGATGATGTACATGCTGGGAATTGAACTCAGGTCTGGTCCTCTGGAAGAGCAGTTTGTGCTCTTGACCGCTGAGCCATCTCTCCAGGCCCAACATCTAGTTTTTTTTTAATATATATTTTCCTTTTTTTTTTTTTTAGGGATTTGAAGTCATTTTTTTTGGGGGGGGTTGTCTCTCTTTTTTTTAAATTTTATTTATTTTTGTATGTGTATGAATGTACTGTCTGCCCGTAGGTTTGTGCACCCGTGTTGTGCAATGCCTCGGAGGTCAGAAGAGGGTGTCGGATTTCCCTGGAACTGGAGTTCTCCTGGAATTGGAGTTACAGACGGTTCTCAGCCGCCATGTGGGTGCTGGGGATCGAACCCGGGTCCTCTGCAAGAGCAGTTGGTGCTCTTAACCGCTAGGCTATCTCTCCAGCCCCCAACATCTAGTTTTTAAGAGTCATTCTGTTCTGTTTGTCTTCTATGTCTGTGTGTGGGTATGCACATATAAATGCAGGTGCCTAAGGAGGCTAGAAGAGGGCCCTGGAGGTGGGCTGCAGGCAATTGTGAACCCCTGTGACATGGCCCTCTGCAAGAGCAGCAAGCACTCTTAATCCTTAAGGGATTGCTCCCCGACTTCTGGCTTTTTAGTGTCTATTTCGGTACCAACAGCTTCATACATGCTGTGAAGAAGTGCTCTGTTGTGGAGCCACAGTCCTACCCCTTAGGCTCTTTGTCAATCTTTGACTATACCTTTTATTCCAAAAGTCGTAGGAAGACACACAGTGGTTGCTCAGCAAGGCCTTGAGGGATGACCTGCCCTTTGGTCTTTACATCTTTAGCTCAGTCTCAGTGGTCTGCTGAGAGCTCTGCCCCACCCTGAGGGTTGCAGGTTGGCAACTCGTCAGCCAAACTGGATTATTTTATATGGTTGGGAGCAAATTGAAATTGCAAGAGGTGATTTTCCTTCTCACATTTCAAGGTCACATGAGAGTGTTTACCCATGGCCTCTGTTTATCTGGGAATGCAAATTGAATTTGATGATTGGCCTTGATGAGAGGTTAGGAGCGGTGCTCATCAGAGGGAGAGGGTCCAGCGACCGGAGCAGGCTATGGCTTCTTTGCCTGCTTGATTGGCTGCGCCTCTCTTTTTTTTCTCATTCTCTGGTTTTGTCTCTACTGTTTATCTGTTTGTCAGAAAAATGTGTAATGACACTTGGAGGCATTAAAGATTTGGAATTAGATGGTATAAAGACAGCTAGCTGTGTACCAGGCTGACCTGGTCGTCAAGGATCCTGACCAAAGCTTGCTGCTCTCTCCGAGAGTATTCGTCAGGGTCCCTCCAGTGTCTTTGGTTTTTCTGCCCACAAGTTAGAAAGCCCATTGCCCAGAGCTCCTTCATGGCTTAGGCTGGACATTTGGGTGAGGCCTGCATGTGTCTATCTTCCATGAGGTTTGTTCCACATCTAAGGTCCCTCAGAGTCTTGTAGAGACCAAACACTAGGCCAGAAGTGTCCTTTAACCTGTGAGGCCCTGCTTAACCTATAGAGCCCTGCCCCACAATAAGGACATTGAGACTGCACAGGACATCCTGGTTGCCCGCTTCTCTGCCTGCACAGATTCAGTAATTCAGGCTGTGGCATCTCCACCCCCTCATTATCGGGGCATGCTTAGTAATTCAGGCTGTGATGTGTATCTCCACCTTGTCCTTAACAGGTATCTTTTAGGCACAGTTAAGGCCTTTATACCCGGCTGGACTCAGGTGAGGGTTGCCTCTCTTGTTAAAGAAGGGCACTGATGTCTGCTGACCATTTCCTCTCAGGATTTTCCCCAAAGTTTAAGTGTAGCCCTTAGGCAGGTGGACATTCGTGGCTTGAGTGTGTTGGCTAAGTGGTGAGAGTTCAGACAAGATGTCATGTGCAGAGACGCCTGGCAGGTTAGCTGTCATGGGGCTCCAGGGATACTTGGGGTCTTTGCAGGAGGAGCTCTGATGCAAGCCCTGGCCATTCTTCTTTGTTTCTCTCTAGAATGGGTTGCTCTCTCTCCTCTGTAGAGCAACTGGAGCATGGGTATGCCTAGGCCTGCTGTGCCACCCCAGGGTAACTGTGCTCCATAGAGGCCCTGTGTACCTCTCTTGTGGCAAAGAAGAGATATAGGGGCCTGGTGGAGGGACAGTGGGGTCAGTGCCCTTCTGGAAGCCCTCATCTTCTGGGAGAGTGTTTTTTTTAAACCTGTTTGTGATGTCCAAAGTATCACCAAGTTGCCCAGATGCCACACAGCCTCCTGAAACCTTGTCCTGTCGTTCTCAGTAGACTTCCTGTGGCTGGTGACATGCACATGTGGCCTGGCATGTAATGTTCTTTTTGATGTGTGGATCCCTTTGGAGCTGTGTCTACATTTGTCTGCTTGGAATAATCTTCTTGGCTCCTGTCTGTCTTCTGGGCCTGTGCACTGACCCTTGTCCCCAAGAGCCTCTGTGCAGAATGCTGCCTTTTTATGCTCAGCCCCCATGAATGTCTCTAACACCTGCCATGAGGCCTGGAGACCGTCTCTTGTCTACGTGTCCAGGGGCAGCTGGCCTCCTGTCAGCTGCTGGGCATAGAGCAGGGAATGGGTCCAGTGCCGCCTTACCCTTTTACCCTGCAGGCAGAAGATGAACGTGGCCAACAGACAAACATGTGTTGGTCTAACTAATTGGGGCACAGAGTGGAAGAACTGCCCCAGAGGTGGTGAATTGAACTCGGGCCAGAAGGGAAGGAGGCTGTATGAGGAGGGCACACACAGAGACCACCAGTGCTCAGCAGGGAGCTAGCCACTCAGGTCGTATGTGTAGCACATGTGAAGACTCAAGAGGTGAGGTTCTAGCTGTCTGCAGAGTGGCTAGAGTGTGGCATGTCTGGAGCCTGAGTGTAGAGCCAGGGTGGTCGCAGTGGGGTGCAGGGGTTGGGGGGTGAGATCAGATCATGTGTTCACAATAGAGAGGGGGGAGGAGCTTGAGGGACACTGGTGTAATGTGTGTTTGTGGCCAGAGGAGACCCGTTGTGTTTGCTTGGGGATGATAAGTGGGGGCTTGGCAGGACAGCTTGCAACCAGAGGGCTATGGTGAGGCTGTGGCCACTGCCACATGCAGCTCCAAGTGTGTTCTGAGAATGTCATTGTATCTTGTGTATCACAGAAAGGGGCACACCATAGAGGTCAATTTGTGGTGGTGGGAGCCCCTAGGTAATAGTGACATCCTTCATAGAGGGTGAAGGATTCTGGGGTGAATAGATTCTCTCAGCCTGGCTCCAGGTCTTAGGTACTACATTTTTCCTGCTTCTCAGTCCAACTGACTGGAGTTGGTTTTGATTTCCTTGGCCACACTGTTCTGGCCCTGGCTCCCTGCTTTCTGCACCCTAGCACCTCTGACTTTCCCCTGGGGCTTCTGTTTTGAAGCTCGTGGATCTTGTCCTGCCCTGATCTGTGGCCTCCCACTTGCTGTCATCTGTGGATTAGCCCCTGCACAGAAGGAACACAGGCCTGGAACCAGTCCCTGTGCTGCCTTGGGCACTGCCTGGCCACCTCACCCTGTGTGGTGGTGCCTGTGAGCTCTGTACTTGGTACTGGGACCTTTGCTGATCTTGTTGACAGTCTTCTGGAAATGCCTCTCTGTGGGGCAGCTGGGGAAGGATAGCCAGCGGCTACGCAGTGCAGGGATCTAGTGGGGTGCAGGGCGGGCGGGGGTCTGGCTAACTTGCGTTCGCTTCTACACTTTCCCTTGAATGTAAGAATTGCCTGTTCTCATTTCGGAGTTGTTTGGAGTCTGGCCACCAGCAGGGTCTGGCTGCCGTCAGTGCTAACTATCTGGAGGGCCTTCCTGATGGTGACCCAGCCTGTTGTCAGGTTCTCAGCACACAGCCTTCCCTCCCAGGTTGGCCCGAGTGTGAGCTCTCCATCACTTCCCTTTCTGGTCCCTTGTCCTCTGTGCAGTTCCGTCCCTTTCTTCCACGTGCCTGCCCCTCTGGCCTTTCCTCAGGGGCCTCTCCACTGCCTCTGTTCCCCTTTCCGTGTTGCCGTGCCCTGGGTTACATGTCCTTGTCCTTTCCTAAGCTCTGCTGTCATGGACTGGAGAGATGGCTAAGGGCACTGTTGCTCTTACAGAGGACTCTGGTTCGGTTCCCAGTACCCAGATGGCTAATAACCATTCATAACTCTAGTTCTATGGGATCCAGTGCCCTATTCTGGCCTCTCCAGCCATTATACATATGTGGTGCACTTAAATACATGCAGGCAAAACACTAATACATATAAATATAAATAATTAAAACAAAGCAAAGGTCTGCTTCCAGACAGGGCTCCCACAATCTTGGGTGCTGCCCCAGAGCATCATGGTATTCCTGTCCCATCCAGTTTTTGGCAGCTAGACCCTGATACCCATTGGCTCTCTTGGTGCTCACCCTAATAGCACATGTGACTGTCTTCTGGGCCCAAGAAATGGGGCCTAACTCACACTGTTGACTTTTCACTAACTGGACTGCAACTTCTAGAATTTTCTTTCAGCTTCTGGAGACTGATAGACTGTGATCTTGCAGCAGCTGGAATAAAATTTTACTAGTGTTTTCCTAACCTCATGCAGGAACTCACCATGTTCATGGAATTTCTTTTAATGTTAGCCCATTAAAGAACACCACATATGCAGTTATACTAATGTTTCAGGCAGTCATGGGAGGGGTTGCGTGTGTGTGTGTGTGTGTGTGTGTGTGTGTGTGTGTCTTTGTGTGTATGAGTGTGTGTATGAGTGTGTGTACACGCGCGTGTGTCTTTCTGTCTGTGTCTCTTTGTCTCTGTGTCTCTGTGTGTGTTGGAAGAGCGTTGTCTCAGTTAGTTCCTGCTCTTGTCACAGCAGTGTGTAGTCAGGGCTCATGAACAACCAACATGACCTCCTCAGCATTTCTAAGCCAAGTAGCTCAAGTCACAGTGCTGGAAGACTTGCACTTGAGAGTCACGGTGCCAGAAGACATGCACCTGAGTCATGGTGCCGGAAGAGGAAGACGTGCATCCGAGTCATGGTGCCGGAAGAAGAAGACGTGCACCTGAGTCACTTTTACCAACTGAGCTACACCACAAACCTTCAGTTTTTCTTACTTTGAATCTGGGTCTGGCCATGGCTGCCAAGATGCACAAACATGTTCTGTGTTTCTGCACCAGGCAGCTTCCAAGCAGTATATGGAGAATGAGTCATGATAGGCATACTTCAAGCTTTTGAATGAATGAGTTTATCAAGTGTATAGCAAGCCAAAGTAAAAGAATAGATGGATGGATACCAACATCATCAAATTGAGGATTCATACCATCCAGCAGAAACGCACTTGGGAAGTTGAGGCACCCAGCTGAAGTTCCAGTAGCTTTTTCTCTGTGGCTGGGCTTCAGTGGCTGAACTTGAGGCTTTTCTTTCCCACTGCAGACACTTTTCTGTCATGGGTAACAACAGTAACCTCCAGTGGGAATGCTTCATCTTCGAGCTGTCTCAAGGGCATGATGTTGTTATTCTTGGGCTGACTTCACTGTTCTCTTTCTTCTTTGTCACAGAGCTGGGGGCAGTCCATCCCCAGACAAGGGGCCTTAGAAGACACTATGAGACAAACATGCTTGTGTGGAGGTGTAGCCAACTCCTCAGTGATCTCGCATAGCATATGACAGTGTACCAGCATAATGTACATGACATACTGTGACCTGGTGTGCAGTCCCTCACTCATCTGGGGGCCCCAAGGATGCTGTATACTGAGTGACTTCTTAGAGCTGGTCTGTGGTGGCGAAACCAACACCCCCCCCCCCCGTGTCTGTTGTTGCAGGCGTACTTTTTTTGCTAAATGTGTGCTGTAAGCTCTGGGCTAGAGCTTAGAGAAGGCAGACATTAGGGCTGTGAGATGTTGGGTCAAGAGAGAAGGAATGGAAGCAGACATGCCTTGGTGTCTTGGAAAAGGTCATTAAAATGTCTCTTGCTGCTGCAGACTGCCTCCTGGCCTGGCCTGGTTCCTTGAAAGTAGATATTCTTAGGCCAGGGTTTCTGACAGAGCTCACATTAAAGTGAGACACTGCCTGCCACATCCAAAATGGCTCTCAAAGGCTTGGATGTGTCTCTCCAGCAGATGATGCCTTAGAAAGTGTCAATCAATACACAGGCCTAACTTCTTGAAGCACCAAGAGGTTCACTGTGAAGTCCCATTGGTTCATGGAAATGCCGCTGCCCTCAGAGTTCAGTGTGCTGTGGAGCTCGAGCTTTAATTTTTTATGAGCTTTCTCTTCTCTTCCTAGGAAGAAAGGCTGAAGTTGAATGGAGAGAACCTCCCTAGGGGGGCAGGCAGGAGGGAACCAGCAGTCTGGGGAGCTGATGGGTGTGTGAGCTGGGATGTCGCCCAAATTTCTCAAGCTGTAGAGACTGTGGTAGGGCCCACGGGGCACAGTGGCAGAGCTCTGCTTTCAACCTGATGTCCATGTCTCACCATTCCCACGTCTCTCAATCCCTGCATCCTTGCTTCCCTGCAACCCTCTCCTGCATCTCAGTTCCTGGGTCCCAGCATCTCTGAATCCCTGCATCCCTGCACCCCTGCATCCCTCAATCCCTGCATCTTTCCATCCCTGTATTCCTGCATCTGTCAGTCCCTGCATCCCTGCCTCTCTCAGTCCCTTTATCCCTGCATCCCTCAATCCCTGCATCTCTCAATCCCTGCATCTCTCAGTCTCTGCATCCCTGCATTTCTTAATCCCTGCATCTCTCAACCCCGTATCCCTGCATCTCCAATCCTTGCATCCCTCAACCCTGTATCCCTGCATCCCTCAATCCTGTATCCCTGCATCCCTGCATCTCTCAATCCCTGTGTCCCTGCATCTCTCAATCCTGTATCCCTGCATCTCTCAATCCCTGCATCCCTGCATCCCTTAATCCTGTGGCCCTGCATCCCTCAGTCCCTGCATCCCTCAATCCCTGTGTCCCTGCATCTCTCAATCCCTGTGTCTCTGTAGTCCTGCGTCCTTGTATCCCTGCATCCCTTGGTATATAGGGCCACTTTGTGGGCTTGGCTTGAGAATCCTGTGTGCGAGATTCCACTGTCCTAATTGGACATCGTATCTTGGTCCTTCTCGTGCTATTGTACCTTGCTTCCCTGTCGTCCTCTGTCCTCTTCGTGGGACCTGCCCCTGAGGGATGCCCACCCACCTCTGTGCCACTTCACATTTTTTTTTTTTTTGTATTTTTGAGACAGGGTCTCCCTGTAGCCCCAGCTGTCCTGGAGCTCACTCTGTAGACCAGGCTGGCCTTGAACTCACGAAGATCCGCCTGCCTCTGCCTCCCAAGTGCTAGGATTAAAGGCGTGCGCCACTACGCCTGGCTTGCCACTTCACTTTTTTAAACAGGACTCAATACCTCTGGACTGTTGCTCCCCGTCCAGCAGCCTGCTTTCTTCCTCCAGCAGCCTGCTTTCTGTCTCCAGCAGGTATCTGAATGGGCTTTCTTACCCTTCTCTTCCTCTTGAGCCTCCATAAGGTTTGTTTCTGTCTGTGCTTCATCTCCTTTTCTGACTTTGTTCCTCGTCCTTACTGCCTGTTGGGCAAGGGCTTTGACTCTGAATCCTGCAGTCAGCTCCCGTTGCCTGCCTCCTCCTCACCCCTGACCATTGCACGCACCCTGTCTTCCCTATCGGGCATATCCCCTTACTTCCACCTCTCCTTGCTGGGCATAGCAGCACTCCTTTCTTCATTGCCTTCTGTCTTCTGCTGTTGTCAGTGAGGCAGCCAGTGCTTCAGCCCCAGCTCACTGCTCTAGGCTCTGCTCTGCCCATGTCTCTCATGTCAGCTGGTACCTTTATTAGCCTGCAGCAGGTGCCAGAGGAGGGTGTAGGGCCTTGTGCTCTGCCTGGCTCACCGTGGGGCCTCTTGCTTCATTCCTTCCACATATTGTCTGAATGGGGTCTGTGGTGTTTGCTGTACCTGCCTGCTTCTCTGGGGTCTCCTGTAGGGAACACTGGGGGTTCCTTTGACGTCTCATATTGGCCTCCACAATGGATGAAATGTATTTAGCTATAAAGAGAGAATAAAGGGACTGGGAGATGGTTCTCTGAGTAAGGACCTGAGGTCAGATCCCAGAGCCCATGGAAAGGCTGGGCACAGTGGTTTGTACCTATAACCCCAGCATGGGGAACCAGAGACAAGTGGCTTCCATGGCCTCACTGGCCAGTCAGCCTACTGGAAATAGCCTCTGGTTCAGTGGGAGACCCTGTCTCGAAAAAGTAAGGTGGAGCATGCTTAGGAACTGGCCTCCACCTCTGCTGTGGAGCATGCTTAGGAACTGGCCTCTACCTCTGCTGTGGAGCATGATTAGGAACTGGCCTCCACCTCTGCTGTGGAGCCCTGGGGCATCCAGACTATAGTTGTGCTTTTACACATTGACTTAGGTGAGGGCTGGCCAGGCCCCTTCTGTCCTCACCTCCCTCAGGTGATCAGGCTCAGCTGCAGTATGGGAGTTGGTAGCTGGCTCAGACTAGAGTCCAGTTTCCTAGTGTCTGGTCCTGCTGCTTGGTTCTGTTAAATTGAGCCTTGATTTTCAGGCATCCCATCAGGGCGACCATTATGGTGTGGCTTTTGATGTGTTTTCATCCGCTCTGTGTGGGCAGGGCCCTGGACAGCCTCAAGGGCAGTGCTTGCCCCAAATTCCAGCCTGGGGGTTGGCAGTCTACTACAAGGCTTCCCTCAACCCTTGTGCTAAAGACAGCTTCTCAGAGGGTCCTGGATCCCTCAGTCCCACCCTGGGTCGGGCTGAGCCCTGTCACCTAAACGGTGCCACTCCTGTCTTGGTGAGCTTGGCTCTTATACAGCAGAGCAAATGCTGCTGTTCTTCTAATTAAATTGCCCACTTGGAGCAGTGATTTAAAGGCACTTGTGAACCTCCCCACCTGAATTCAATGATTCAAGAGTCGATTTCACAGTCTTTGATTATTAAATTGGCCTATGAATAGTTTTAAATTGAACTGGAACTCAAAATAGCCCCTTAGTATGCCTGTTTCCCAAGGATATTTGCTCTTGCTGTGCGTTTTTGGTTGTGGTGCACTTCTAGGTAGAGGTGCAGATGGCAGGCTGATGCTCAGTGGATTAAGAGACAGCGCTACACTTCCCAGGACGATGTAGCTGATGTAACACCAGCACCCTTGATGTTAGAGTTGACTCTGGTACTGTGGTCATGCAGGAGACCAGAGCAGGGTTCCAGGCCACATGGAAGGGGAACAGTGCAAGTCCCTTCTGAAGTTCTATGAATGTTTGACTGAAATTGACTTTCAAATTATACCTTAGTTATTTAAGTTAATTTATTACAGAGTCCTGTGTTCAATCAAATGTGAAATAGACATGTTTGCAGTAATGACCACCTCTCACCTCTCACCCTGCTGCCCTTGTGAATTCATTTTTTGTTAAAATCTTGTAATCATAGCCAACAAAGATAATTGGGTGCTCAAGTGATCTGGAGCTACACGTGTCCCTTGAAGGCACCACTCCCAATTTGTCCATTTTCAGAGTAGCCTCAGGTAGGCCAGAAAGATGGCTCAACAGTTAAGAGCACTGGCTGCTCTTGCAGAGGATCTGGGCTCAGTTCCCAGCACCCACTTGGCAGCTGACAACAGTCCCTAACTCCAGATCCAGGTGATTGCGGCCCTCTTCTGGCCTCCGTGGGCATTGTACACATGTGGTGACTTAAATACCTAGGCAAAGCTCCTGTGCGAAAAACTAAATAAAGTAGCTTCAGTGCTCTGGCTATGGCCACTTCTTGTGATTTTTTTTTTTTTTTTTTTTTTTTTTTTTGTCTTTTCGAGACAGGGTCTCCCTGTAGCCCCAGCTGTCCTGGAACTCACTCTGTAGACCAGGCTGGCCTTTAATTCACAGAGATCCGCCTGCCTCTGCCTCCCAAGTGCACCACGCCCAGCACTTCATGTGAATTTTATAGATGTCATTTGATAGCAGAATTCTGACACCTTGCTTACGTGTAAAGGTGTGTGCGCGGACACATGCACACACCATATGCACAGCACACATATGGAGGTCAGAGGACAACCTCTGTTATTGGTCCTCAGGCACCATCCACCTTTAGCTTGAAACATGGTCTGTCATTGGCCTGGGACTTGACCATGTCTGCAAGACCTGGTAGAATTACAGGTTTGTTCTGCTGTGCCCAGCTTTTTGCATGGATTCTGGAGGTCGGCACTCAGGTCCTCATGTTTATGAGGCACATGCTTTGCCCACTGAGCCATCTCCCCAGCCCCATGTTTGGGTTTTTGAGAGATACTCAGGATTTCTGTAGGAATGGGGTCCTTCTGACAGCACAGACGTCCTGCTCCCACTGTTGGTTCATCATGCAGCTGGCACTGTACCCACTATCTTAATTGATGGGGTGGATCCTGCCCCAACCAGACCTTTGTCTGAGCTGTTTCTCTTTGCCATGGCCTTGTCCTTCCTCAGATGTATTTGTAAAGGTGGGCTGGAGCTCAGGGCCCATGGGGTGAGGGCCAGCGTTCAAGTGTTGATAGTTTGTCACCATCGTGTTCCTGAGTGAGACCCTCTGTGTGCTAGGGTCCTGAGCTGCTCTGTGAAGGACCAGTAGGCACAGAAAGCTACACTGGGCAGTGACCGGAGATGGTAGCATTAAGAGGCAGCAAGGATTCCCTCTGAGGGTCTTTACTAGGGTCTTTGAGGTCAACCCAGGAATGGTCAGCAGCCCTCAGAGACTATTCCAGAGACTTGGGCCTCTGAAGTCTGAAGCGATAGCACATCAAGGACTATAGGAGATTGTTGTTTTGCAGAGGAGAGAAGAGACCAAGGTTGAAAGGCCACAGAGATGAGAGGAACGGGGTTCCCGAAAAAGGAATTTAGGCCTGGTGACATATCCTGTAACCCTGGGTTCTTAGGAGGTTGAAGCAAGACAGAACAAGTACAAGTTCAGCCTGGGAAACTTAGTAAGATCATGTGTTAAAATTAAATGTAAAAAGAGGGGTAGGGATACAGCTCAGTGGTAGAGCACTTAGAATCCTCCATTGAGAGGCTGGGAGCATGGCTCAGTGGTGGAGCACCTGCCTAGAATCCCCTACTGAGGGGCTGGGAGATTGGCTTAGTGACAGAGGTCTTTCTTATCATGCATGAGGCCCTGAGTTCAGCCCTCTGTACTACAAAACCCCATTCATATAAAAAGGAAAGCAGAGATGGTGAGGTCCCAGCACTAGAGGATGTCCTGGCATCTTTCTTCATTCTAGAGGCCCAGTGTCTAGTCTGTATCTGGGCTTTCTCTTTCAGAAAGTCCCCAGGCCTGGTGCTCTGTTCGAGGGGCCTTGCTTTGCTCCCCCCATGCTGCACATCTGTGCTGACTGTGACTCACATGGGAAGTGCTTGCGCTGGCAATTTAGCTCATTCAGAAGTGCCGTCCTGAAGCACCGTGCTGCTGAAAATCTTTCCCATTGTGTATGGAGTTGGGCCTCCCTCCCCCTTGCACCATGTTCTGGGATCACCCTGGGTGTCTATTTGAAATCCAGAACCTCCTGAAAGGCGCTAAGTAGCTATTCAGGAGCGAGGAAATGGCAGCGAGGTAGCTGCATGTGCAGCTCTATTTTAGGATGTCCCTGCAAGGGTCGGGCTGTGAGGTGTGCATCCCCAGCCCCGGTGAGGAGACGATCATGCAGGTTCTAATGGCTCTGCTCTCTGGCCATCCCTGCAGTGCCCTGGGGCTGGAAAAGGCCCAGAAGCAGCTCCAGGATGAAGTCCGGCAGCTCAGCGCGCAGCTGCTAGAGGAGAGGAAGAAGCGGGAGACACACGAGGCCCTGGCCCGAAGGCTCCAGAAGCGCATCCTGCTGCTGACCAAGGTACAGCTGGTCTACCTTGCCCACTCCTGGCCTTCTTTCTCTGGCTCTCAACCACTGTCCAGACCTCTGAAGCTGTGTGTCACTTTTGATATGGTCAAGGACAGCTGTAGACACTGCTGGAGACACTGCTAGACAGAGAACTGGCCCTTCCCCTGCTACAGGCTTGAGTGGGATGGTTTGATCAGGCTGTGCTGGATCCAGATTTAAGAAAGAGTGATTTGGTGCCTGGAGTGGTGGTGCACACCTGTAATCCCAGCTTCTGGGAGTCTGGGACAGGGAAGGAAATGGGAAGTTCAAAGCCACCCTGGGTCCATGGCCAGGCCATCTCAAAACAATATGACTAGTCTTCCAAACACACCCTCCCTGAGTGTCCTAACTTCATAGCCTGGTGTAGTATCCTGGAAAACCTTTTCTTGTAACCACTGTCCCTTCTCAGGGGCAGGTGGTCTTCCTGTCTTTTTGCAATGAGCACGAGCAGAAGAACCTAGTGTGGGCTTCATCCGGCAGTGGTAGAGGCTAGCAGCCTGTCTGCTGGTGCACAGGGTGAATGCTGTGATTCCCAGTGCAGTGATGGGCTTGGCTGGTACCCAGACCTGTCCCAGCATCTAATGGGAATAACTTCTGATATCTTGTATTGTACACTGAGACCTTTGGGTGTGAGAGGTTCTTAGTGTTATTTAGAGCATGACATGGACTTTCATAGCTTGAGGAAATAAAAGCAAAATCTATCCCCAGGTTCTCTCCACATAAGGGTGGATGTAGACCCAGCCTCGCACTGTGGACATGGAACTCGGGATGACAGTGCACACTGGGGTTGACCAGCTCTGTCTGTGCTCTTTGCTGTCTGATGGGAACCAGACTGTTTCATCCCTGGTGTGTCCCGGTTGGGAAGCTGTTGTAAAGCAAGTCATTTTTCTTTCGCTTCCCGCTGTAGTTTCTCAGCTACCTCTGAAAGCTCTTTGGATGCCTCTCCCTTAACAGGAGACCTCACAGGCTTGTGAGATCGCTCAGTGGTTAAAGACACTTGCTGACAAGCCTGAAAACCTGAATTTGGTTCCTGGGACCCACACGGTGGAAGGGGAGGTGTGGACTCCTCCAAGTTCTCCCCTGACTTTTATAGAGTGTGGCATGTGCATATGCGCACACAACCTCACGTCTATTCTGACCTTACATGGGGCTTCCTAGAGCTGTATGAGGTCAGTTCCTTCTCCAGGCTCCGGAGGCCCTACAGGTGGCCCACTAAGAGAGATGGCCAGCTTTTAATCCTGCAGCAGCTCAGCCTCAGCACTTGGCCCATCAGCATGGCTACTCTGTAGTTCCTGCCCAGTGCCTTTCATGTGAAGGGAATATGTGGTTATGGCCCTCAGTGCGTGAGAAAGTGGCAGAGAGCTCAGCTGCACATTCTCAACAGCTGTGATAAAGACAAACAGTGCTGCTTGCAGTGACATGGGAGACGCTATTGGACGTGAGGCTTAAGTAAGATTTACTGTTTACCAGAGCATGTGAGCAGAGCTGGCCCTTTCTGTACAGAGCCATGAGTGGGGGAAGAAGGTGGTCGGCTGCCTGACGTCAGCATGCAAGTGCATGGAGACAGGAGGTGGCGTGCGCCTTGGTCCACTGGCCCACAGAGTAGCTCACCACAGTGGTTCAGTGCAGTGTCTGTGCCTGTGTCTGTCCAGTGGGAAGCTAGAGCCTGCTGTTGGGAACACTTGGAGTTGGGTAGGGAGTGAGGCTGTGTGGCTGAGAAAGACCTGCTCAATGGAGATCTTAAGTAGACAATGTGATTGTGTCCCATGAGCAGAAAGCCTGCAGACTTCTTGTGGTATGAAGAGCGGGAGATCAGTGCTGGGCTTGACCACTGCCCATGATCTCAGAATTGTTTATCTCTCCAAGAAAGAGCCAGCTCAGAGCACCTGTGGCATTCCTGCACAACATCCCCTGACTCTTGGAGGCTTTCACTTGACACACACACACACACACACACACACACACACACACACACACACCGGCATTCTCAAGTTGGGAAATTTCTACTCTCCTCTTTGCAGACAGAAAGCTGATGGCTCTCTAGGCCAAACTGTCCTCACCCTGACCCATGCTGGGCTCTCAGCCTCATTTTGAGATAGTGGGAAGGTAGCTATTGATTACCTGACACTTACCTGACACTGACTGATTATCTATACTGACTGTCTCTCATAGGAGGGCTAGATGGATCGATAGCCATGGCCTTCCGAGCCCTGGGCTGGGGATCCAGGGATTTGACTTGCAGGCCGGCTGGCATGACGAAACTGTTCATTAGGCTGTTCCGGGGAGGTTCCTAGGGCCTTGCTACACAGTGGCTCGCGCAAAGTGTCATCCCCTGCTGGTGCCTACCTCCTAAGTACCTGGCCTGGCCTTCTTGGACTTCAGCCTGGCTTGCCTGTGGAACGCAGTGTCCTCTCTCCTATGTCCCCTCTGGAGGCTGCTCTTGTTCCTTGGCTGCTTTTGGCTATTCGTGTCTACCTGACCTTGCCCCACTGGGCATCTGTACCCTGTCTCCCTAAGGGGAGAACTCTGGTCCCAGCCAACTACCCACCCAGCCCTCGATCCAGCTGTGATGTTCAGCCTCAGCATCCCCTCTGAGGGGCCTCTTTCCCTGCTTGACATTTCAGTTTACAGTGCTTGGAACATTTAATTCCATCTCAAGACCTTTATTAAGCGGCTTCAGTCTAAGGAGTTAATTGTTACTGATAGCTGAGTATAATTACTTTGGTAAAATATCATGACTATTTTAAGCAATTGAAAATTGGCTTTTGGAACTGGGTGAACACAAATCATTTTCTTATTTGAGATATACTATTTCCAGGGTGTCCTAATATTCCACAACATGGTTACAGAATAATATTTATAGAATGTAAGCATAAAAGCTAACTTTTAGCTAAATTATGATTTACTTGTACTGCCAGAAACCCCTCCTTCCCTACTTGTTCCATCAACGTCCCCAGAAGGGGTGAGCACGACATAGACCCTAGAGAGTAGACCTGGAGAGGTGTAGCTTGCTGGGCCTCAGGTGGCGAACATCACCTTTGTTATAGTGGCCATGCAGCTCATCATTTGGTTGTCATGGTGATGTCCTACCTCAGGACCCTCAAGTGTGCAATTACTTTTTTTTTTTTTTTTAATCTTTTTGAGACAGGGTCTCCCTGTAGCCCCAGCTGTCCTGGAAATCACTCTCTAGACCAGGCTGGCTTTGAACTCACAAAGATCCGCCTGCCTCTGCCTCCCAAGTGCTAGGATTAAAGGCGTGCGCCACCATGCCCGGCTGCAATTACTTTTATACTGTGTCCTGCCCTTGTGTCTTTATGCACACATGTGCATATGTGGTTTCATGTTATCTTGGGTACACATGTGCATGTGTACATGTAGGGGCAAGCTTGTCAATTTTGGGCATCCTTCCTTAGCACACATGTGGAGTTCAGTGGAAACTTTTGGGTGTTGGTTTTCTCCGCTCACCAAATGGGTTCCAGGGATTAAACAAAGTCATTAGGCTTGGCAACAAGCACCCTTATCCAGTGATCTATCTTTCTGGCCTTCCTTGTTTTTTGAACTGAGTCTCTCAGTGTCCTAGAGCTTACCAAGTAGGTTTGACTGGGTAGATGGGAAGTCCCAGAGAAACACCTGTCTCTGCCTCCCCAGATCTGGAGTTAAAAAACATGAATAACTGTTCTGTTCTTTTACATGGGCTCTGTGGTTTGAGCCCAAGTCCTCTTGCTTGCAAGCAAGCAAGCACTTTCCCAGGTGAGCCATCTTCACAGCCCAGGCCTGGACTCCCACTCTGGGCGGTGTCTTGGGTCTGCTCTGCCTGTGTTATTGTGAGCAAGTTGCACAGATTAAATGTCTCAGGGGATGAAGGCAGTCTGGCCTTTGTGCTTACTGGGAGCTTCTCCCTTCTGTGAAATGTCCTCTGGGTCAAGGCTGTCCTCAGACCTCAGTGAGGTTCCTACAGCCTCAAGGTCCTTGCCATGGGGGGGATCGTGAGGTGGGCAGTGCTATGCCCTGCAGCTGTGTCCATGCCAGAGGAGCTGTGACGTGTCTATTCCTGGAGACTGTAGCAGCCTTATCCTCAGTGTCTGCTGGGCTCTGGACCTCCTCTTTGGAGATGGTACCCTGTCGCCCTGTGAGACCTGTCCACTCGTAACCTGCAAGGGTGGTGACCTGTCCCTCCTGTTTGTGGTAGGGTAGGAGTCAGGGAAAAGGAAAGGAGAGGTAGGCCACCTGTGAGAGCTGGAGGCCACAGGCTGTTGTAGGTTCCTGTGGCCCTGGAAGGACTGTGGGCAGGAAGTGTATGCCATGTATGATGGTCTTTGTCCTCAGCGAAGGCCTAGAAGAGGCATGGCACTGGGGGAGGGTTCGCGTGGCACACCTTGCTGAATGTCCTGATCAAATTCTGATTTATTTCATATTTATGTAGCTTTGGCTCTCTTCCCCCGTTTCCCCTCCCCCCTCCCTGCTTCCCTTCTTCCCTTCACCTCCCCATTTTTTCGAGATGGAGGCTTCACTATGTAGTCTTGGTTAGGTTAGAACTTGCTATGTAGGGGCTGGAGAGATGGCCTAGCGGTTAAGAGCGCCGACTGCTCTTACAGAGGACCCAGGTTCGATCCCCAGCACCCACATGGCGGCCGAGAACCATCTGAAACTCCAATTCCAGGAGAACTCCAGTTCCAGGGGAATCCGAGACCCTCTTCTGACCTCCGCGGCATTGCACGATACGGGTGCACAAACTTGCATGCAGGCAGTACATTCATACACATACAGAAATAAATAAAATTAATAATAAAAAAAAAAGAACTTGCTATGTATACCAGGCTAACCTTGAACTCATAGAGTTTGCCCTGCCTCTGCCTACCAAGTGCCAGGATGAAAAGTGTGTGTCACCATGCCTGGCTGGCAGTTTTCAATTTGGAGACCTCCCTAACAGATAAAGCCTCTCCTCTGTTCCAGCATTACCCAGCTTGCTTTCTCTCCTGGTAAGTGCCTGGCCAGGGTAAGGATGCCTGGGTTATAGGGCCCCACCCACTCAGCTGGTACCTGTGCTCCTGGAGTTGAGCACAGTAGGGCAGTAGGTGTGGAGTCAGGTGTGTCCTCTCTGTGTCTAACGTCCCCTCTACTTTTTCCCTGTGTCTAACGTCCCCTATACTTTTTCCATCATAACACATACTTGTGAAGATACTTGTGAAGAACATTCTAGTTGCAGAGGTATCTTGAACTGGACCCTGCTGGCTGGTTTTTTGTGGAAGAAACAGAACAGGAGCTCTGTGAGGAGCTTCCTGCCCTGCCTGCCACTGTGAGGACATTCTCTATAGGATTACTATGTGCATTCGTGTGCGTCCTATGTCTCCCTAAACACTGTTCAGCTCTCCTGTTCCTGTTTGTGTTTTACGTGAGTCACATGTCTATGACTACTTTGTCTATTTTGCTTTTAAAAAATATTTTATTTGTGGGGGCTAGAGAGATGGCTCGGTGGGTTTAGAGCACTGGCTGCTCTTGCAGAGGAACTGACTTCGAGTCCCAGCACCTACATGGCAGCTAATAACCAGCTGTAACTCCAGGTCTGGGCGATCCAGTGACTTCTTCTGACCTCTGTGGGCATTGCATGACATGGGAGCACTTTCTCACATGTAAGCAATACGCTCATACATATAGAAAATAAACAAAATAGTCTCCTGTGGTGGCACATGCCTTTAATCCTAGCACTCAGGAGGCAGAGACAAGCGCATCTTTGTGAGTTCAAGGCCAGCCTTGTCTACAGAGTGAGTTCCAGGACAGCTGGGGCTACAGGGAGACTAACTAAACCTGGGTCCTCTGCAAGAGCAGTCAGTGCTCTTAACTGCTGAGCTGTCTCTCTAGCTCCTTGTATTTTGCTTTTAAGATTTATTCTTATTTTATGTTTGAATGTTTATGTGCGTACATGTAAGTGTACCATGTGTATGCAGTGCCCATGAAGGTCAGAACAGGGCATCAGATCCCCGAAACTGTAGTTATAGGTGGTTATGAGCTGCCATGTAGGTGCTGGGAACTGAACCTGGGTCCTCTGCAAGAGCAGCACTCTTTAACTACAGAGCCATCTCTCTGTGCCCTGTAGCTTCCTTGTTTTTATCCTAACTTCACATTTTGGTCCATCCTCATTGATTGTGGTCATTCCATGGTAACCGCTATGATTGAGGTATGAATATACTGTGATGTTCCCATCCACTCCTCCAGATGGACCTTTGGTCTTTCCTAGTGTGGCTGGCACTGTGGAATATTCTGTAACCTGGATGTAGGTATTTATGTCCATTCTTCCTTCCTTCTGTATTTTCTTCCCAGTAACCTTTGCACTGAAGGCTGAGTGCACACACTGTGTGGGTTAGCTGCCTGCCCTTGTTGACTAGGTTTCTTCTTGCACACCTTGCTCAGGTGAACTGTCCTCTCCTGACTTGTAACACCATCCAGTTGTCAACTCATAGGACTGAAATCACGGGGCCTGTGTTCTTTGTGGGTGGCTTCTGCTGTTGTGTGGACTTGAAGGTGTTGGACTTTTCTTAATTACATGTCAGCATTCTGTGTGTACCAATCACTGTGCACACGTCACTTGAACATGGCAAGGCTGGTTCTACTGCTAACATTTTTTTGTGCACGTGGCCTTGGGTGACCACAGGCTCCCTCAGGCAAGTACTCCGGGGGATGGCATGTGCTTGTTTTTATGTGAATGGCATTGGGCCATCCAGTCCTGTAGATTTGCAACCTTAACATTGGGTCCTTTTGCCTCTTGACTTTCTTTTTTTTTGTTTATTTTTGTATGTATATGAATGTACTGTCTGCATGCAGGTTTGTGCACCCGTGTCGTGCAATGCCGCAGAGGTCAGAGAGGGTCTCAGATTCCCCTGGAACTGGAGTTCTCCTGGAACTGGAGTTACAGACGGTTCTTAGCCGCCATGTGGGTGCTGGGGATCGAACCCGGGTCCTCTGCAAGAGCAGTCGGTGCTCTTAACCGCTAGGCTATCTCTCCAGCCCGCCTCTTGACTTTCTCTGTGAATGATCAGGAGTTTGGGTGTGACCCCTTGCTGGGGACGAGGACTTATAGAGTCCCTTCTCACCTGTGGTGTGACCCCTTGCTGGGGAAGAGGCCTTACAGAGTCCCTCCTCACCTGTGGCATGCCTTCTCTCTCATCGCCTTGTCTGCTGGTGAACAGACATTTTTCATTTTAATTGCAGTCCAGTGTATTGATTCTCCCTTGCTGCCAGCACTCCGGGCGTCTTGATTAAGTATCTCTGCCGACTGAAGTCAGGCAGATATTAAAGGATCTTTCTGCTTCCTCCAAGCAGTTCACAGTTTTACCTTTTAAGCTTGCCTCTGATGGGTGTCTAGAATTGGGTTCAGAGTGTGATATGAAACAGATGCCTGGGCTGGTTCTGTCCTGACCTGTGAGATACGCTGTTCCAGGCTGTGCTTGCAGAAGGGACATCCTTTCCCACGTGGTGGCCCTTGGATGCTCTGTTCTGTGCTGTTGGCTCCTTGTGTCTGTTTGTCTGCCAGTGTTGCACTCTCTTAACTTCTGCTTTAGACTATGTTTTGATAATTGCCTGTGAAATCTCCTCTTTTGAAGTTCCTTACCTGGATGTGATAGCACAGGCCTCTGAGCTTGGCTACAAGTTCTAGGTCATTCTAGAGTCTAGTTCTAGGTCTACAGAATGAGTTCAAGGTTGGTATAAGCCATCTTCCTAAGACCCTGCTTCAGAGTAAAACAGAAAAGGAGGCTTGGGAGGTAAAGTGTGAGGACTTGAGTTTGATCCTCAAACCCATGTAAAAAAAGCTGGGTACTTGGGTCAGCAAGGTGGTTCACTGAGTAAAGGCTCTTGCCTGATGGTTTGAGTTTGAGCCCCAGAACCTACATAAAGATGGAGGGATAGAACTGATTTCACAATGTTGTCCTCTGACCTCCACATGTAAACCATGCCATGCAGGTCCCCAACTCTACACCCGTATACATACATACATACATACATACATACATGCAGGTCTCCAACTCTATCCATACATACATACATACATACATGCATGCATATATAAATAAGTAAATAAATAAATAAATAAATAAATAAATAAATAAATAAATAAAGTGGGGTGGTAGAGAGATGGCCCAGTGGTTAAAAGAGCATTCACTGTTCTTCCAGAAGACCCAAGTTTGGTTTGGGCACCTACATTGGGCGACTTATAAGTGCTTGTAACTCCAGTTCCAGGTGATCCAATGCCCTCTTTTGGGCCCCAAAGACACCCATGTACAAATAAAAGTAAAATAGGTCTAAAACGGGCCTGGTGCAATGATGTGCACTTGTAATCCCAGTAGTAAGGAGGTGTAGACACGAGGATCGCTGTGGCTCACTAGTCAGCCAGCCTAGCTTGCTTGGCAAGTTCCAGGACTCTGTATCCAAAAGTAGTAAATAAAAAGGTTGAAGGCACCTGAGGAATACCATCCTGGCTTCCGTGCCCATGAGCCACTGTTCATGGGCAGCCCACATACTTTCTCAAGCAGATAGCCTGGACAGAGCACGTGCTTGGCTCCTGCTGCCATGTTAGTCTTTGCATTTCCNGTTCCAGCTCAGCTGCTCTAAGTCCTGTGTCTGAAGTATGTCATGTCTTCAGCAATAGGATCTTACCTTCAAGTTCTGGGAGACAATCAGGACTGTGGCAATAGCCTGTATTACTTTTAGGAGTCTTTTTACTACCCTGACCAACAACTCAAAGGGGAGATTTTCCTTACCTGGCACTGTGGTTTTGTTATACAGCCTTCAGCTATACACATGCATTCACATATATAGTATATGTGGTTTTCAGCAGTCATATGAAATTAAAAAAAAATAAAAACACCTAGATGGAAGCACATACCTATAATCCCAGCACTTGGGAGGCCAGCCTGGGCTACATATCCAGAGCTGCCTCCAAAATCCAAAAACAAAAACAGAACAGAAACCTACAGGAGACACTAGCCTGAATGGTGAAAAGTTTAGTTTTCCCCCTAAGAACAGACATCATGATAATCACATTTATGATAAATTGAAATTTTTTTTAATTTTATTTATTTCTGTATGTGTATGAATGTACTGTCTGCATGCAAGTCTGTGCACCCGTGTCGTGCAATGCCGCGGAGGTCAGAAGAGGGTCTTGGATTCCCCTGTAACTGGAGTTCTCCTGGAATTGGAGTTTCAGACAGTTCTCAGCTGCCATGTGGGTGCTGGGGATCGAACCCGGGTCCTCTGTAAGAGCAGTCGGCGCGCTCTTAACCGCTAGGCCATCTCTCCAGCCCCTCTACTCATGGTTTTAATGGTGCCTTGTGAGACTTATTTATCTTTCGACTGCCGGGTCTCCCTGTAGCCCCAACTGTCCTGGAACTCACTATGTAGACCAGGCTGGCCTTGAACTCACAGAGCTCTGCCTGCCTGTGGTCCTGAGTGCTGGAATTAAAGGTGTGCATCACCACACCTGGTCTGATTATTCAATTTTAAAACCTTAAGCACCAACTCATTGCATGGTGGACTGTAGTTTATCTAGATGCTGTCTGCTGTGGGACAGTTCAGCAGTTTCAGATACAGCAGGGTTTAATGTCAGTGTATTTTCCTCAGCAGTGATACTTCTGTGAGTGAGTACTTCCCGTGCCAGTCCCTTTTGGACTGCTGCCCTTTACTCCAGGAGAGTTTCCACACACAGTGCATTCTTATTTTTTATGAGGACTCCTTGAGGCTGGGACTCCAGTGAGAGAACTGGGAGGTTGGTAGGAATTCAGAGCTGTTCTTCCTGCCTGATATCCTGGTGTCACTACCCTCATGGTAGTTTATCTCTTTGTGTGTGTGTGTACCTGCAAGTTGTGTGTTTATATATGTGTATAATATGCACATGTGTGAGGGTACATGCACCTGGGGGCCTGAGGAGGTTGTCAGGTGTCACCTCCCCCATATTCCCCCTCCCTCCCTCCCTCCCTTCCTTCCTCCCTCCCTCTCTCCCTCCCTTAATAGGAGCTTGGTGCTTTTTGGATAGGCTGGGTACACAGTCTCTGGTGATATACCTGTCTGTCTCCCCCAAAACTCTGTGGTTATAGGCACACACAGCCCTGCCTGCCTTTTTATGTGGGCATTGGGGATTCAAACCCAGGTCCTCATCCTTGCACAGCAAGAGCTCTTAACCTGGAGCCATCTCCCCAGCCTCTTCTCTATTGCTTGCACTTATGATTGTTTTACCTCCAAACACTCTGGGACTTCCACAGGGCCTGTCTCTGGTCCAGTTTGAGGCCAGTCTTGGCTCCAGGTTGATTCTCAGTGTTGGGTGGGGCCTCTGTGGGACACTAGGTGCCGGGGTTGTGCTGCTTTCTCTGTTGTCCTCAAACCAGTGACAGCTGTGCCATGAATCCTTCCCACCCTGGTGTGGACCTGCCTGGCTGGGAGCTGGAGCCTCAGGCATTTTGATGGTGGCTGAACAGAGCTGCTCCCAACCCCATCTTCTCTTTTCACAGCTCTGGAATCTGGGACTCCAGCCCCACGGAAGGGAATCCTCCCTCCTGCTCCCTTCTCTGTGCAGAATATCGTGGGAAGCTGTGATGTCTAATGAGAAAAGTGTTCCCTATAATTCTCCAGCCTCGTGTCTGCTCCAGAGTAGTCCTCTGGCAGCAGAGGTTGGGCTATCTCTTTACTCTACCTGGTGCAAAGGCTTATGGGAAAAGGAGACCTTTATCAGAGATAAACAGCTGACACAGCCTGAATTGGAGGGAGGGGGAAGGGAGGGAGAGAGAGAGGCGGGGGAAGAGGAGAGAACCAGAGGTTGACAGTGGGTGCCATCTTTTTCCATCATTCTCCACTTCTTTTGCTGAGTCAGGGTCTCTTGCCAAACCCAGAGCTTACCCGTTTGGCTGGTCTAGCTAGCCACCTTGTCCTGAGGGTTCCATCACCACCTCCTGAGCACTGGGATTACAAGTGGGCCACCACGCCTGCCAGGCTTTTATGGGTGCTGAAGATCTTTTTTTTTTTTTTTAATTTATTTTTTATATGTATGAATGTACTGTCTGCATGCAGGTTTGTGCACCGTGTCGTGCAATGCCATGGAGGTCAGAAGAGGGCGTTGGATTCCCCTGGAACTGGAGTTAAAGACGGTTCTCAGCCATGTGGGTGTTGGGGATTGAACCTGGGTCCTCTGCAAGAGCAGTCGGTGCTCTTAACCGCTAGGCCATCTCTCTAGCCCTGGGTGCTGAAGATCTTAACTCATCTCCTCAGCACTTGGCTGGAGGACTTAAAGAAGCCAAGAAAGAGATGGACATGCAAGAGCTAATGTTGGACATGCACGCATGCATGCTTCTCTCCATTTGACGGAAGATGGAGCCTGGGGAGGGTCAGTGGCCTCAGGCAGACTGCTCAGGCTTCCCACTGGCTCCCCTTATAGATTACTGTTGTGGCTGCCTGTGGGGCCGGGCCATAGAGACCATGTAGGACTGGTAGGAAACATGCACTCAGCACAGCGATCTTGTTAGAATGCACAGATGCCTGTGTCGTATGAGAGGGACCTGCGTCTTACAGGGCTGTGAACAAGTTCCGAGGGAGAAGACTTGTTCATCTCTGAGGCCTGGACCAAGACTTTGGAACTGGCCAAGATGCTCTCTGAGCCTTGCTTCTCTGCTCAAGGCTCCTTATGTGGCCTGCAGGCTCCAAGTACGAAAGTAGCAGCTGCTGCTGTCCGCCTGTTTATCCCTGGCTCATTCCCAGCCTGGTCTTCTGGTCAGGGGCCCTGTGTTCATTGTGCTCACTTCTTCCTTGTGGCTTTCTGCAAGCTGTTGATTGTATGTCTGCTGTGTGATGCTGTAGATCCCTACTGAGGCCACCTGTCTCCTGCTTCGCTGGCTCTGGGTAATAGGACATCCCCAGGTCTCTGCACACTGCCCTGCTACCTCTCTGATGTCTGTCTTCCAAACACAGGCTGGTGTTCAGATGGCCCTCTTCTTCAGAGCAGGCGGCACCCAGTCTGGCCTGTGATAGTTGTGAGCCTCTTGCTAATACCCTTCTGGGTACCTTTTCTTTTTTATAAAGAATTTATTTTTGAGATGGGGTCTCACATAGCCCAGACTGGCCTAGAGCTTGCTGAGTGGCTAAGGATGACCTTCAGCTTCTGATTACAGGAATGCATCACCACCCCTGTTTTTCGTGGTGCTGGGACGGAGGAGCCCTGGGCTTTTGTAAAACATGCTAGGCAAGTGCTGTACCAAGTGAACTACCTCTCTGGGCCCTCTGGGGCCCATTTGCCAGTTAGGAAAGAAAGCTACTTGTGTGGTCTAAGAAGGTGCTATTTGCAAAATCACTTGAAAGTCACCCTCATCACAGTATTTTTGCATTGACCCACCAAGAGTGCAGCAGGAACTGGGTTATGACAGAGAAAAAAAGTTTTCACGGAGAAAAACAATTTTAGGAAATAAAATGAAATCAAAACAGAATGCCTTTTGTCCCTCTCCACACTGCAGATGGTTATTAGATAGGGGCTCGTGAGCATGTGGGCAGGAGTGGCTTGGGGTCCGCCTCTGGCTCCTAAAGTGGATCCTTGAAAGCAAGGTGACTTTTGCATGCTATTCCAGGGACCATGCTGCCCTAACGGGCTGACTACTGAAGGCCCCTGCCTCTCGGCCTCAGAGCATGCCCAGTTTGGAGAGTGCTGCCTTATGCCTGCGACAGTGCTGCCCATGGCAGATGCTCTTTTCCTAACCACTCTCCTGCTTCTTTCTGTATTTCAAGGCCTTTGCCTGTGCTGGATCACATGGCCTACCCTCTTTTCCTGCCTCTGACATTGTGAGATCTGGACCCTTTGTGTTGTGGCCCCTTGGCACAGCTTGTATGTGGTAGGCACCCAGTCTGTATCTGGCAAGTCTTGGATTCCTTTATCTGGCGGATGAGGCCGAGGGCACAGAGCTGCTACCTGCCCAAGGTCACATGCTCAGGGAACTCCCCTGCCAGGCAGTGAGGCTGTCCGTCCAAGCCTGGATACCTGTCTATACTCTGACTAACATGGGAGGGCGGGAAGATGGTGCACGCAGCTCCTGGAATGGGAGGCCCTGTGGCTGGGGTTTCCAGGACATCTGGAAGCCTTGGCAGCAGCTGGCAGCTACAGGTGTTTCCGATTTCGATGGCATTGCTTAAAGTTAGCTTCTCAGAAGATGGTGGCAGTAGCCTTAGTGCTGGCCCAGCAGCGGAAGTCGTGGTGTCCTTGGTGGGGCAGCGATGTGGGTGGTGGGGTTCAGGATACCCTGTCCCTGCCATCATCTGTCCTAACATGTGGCCAGCTGACATTGGGGCGAAGGTGGCAGCTGCTCATGACCTGTTGTGGTTCCTGGCCATGGTGAACAGTGCTTGGAGGCATTGCACCGTTGGGGATAGTGACTTTCCCAGCTCTGCTTTCTCCATGCCTGTGTGCTTCAGTATCACGTGTTCCTCCTCAAAAGGCATTCTCTAGGACACTGGTCCTTTCAGTCCCCTTCAGAAGGGCCCCTGGAGAGGAATTAGTCTGTAACACCTAATGTGTGATAGCAGGCACACTGCTCTGGCAGCCTGTCATTGTTTCAGAAACGTCCTTAGGGGCCCATGGGGTAGGGGCTGGGGCAGGAGGGGCAGGAGGCGAACCTGGCAAGTACACACATAGCCTGTCTTTGTGGGGAATGTTTGTAAGCTGTTCATGGGCTTTTTCTATTAACCTTGAGTTTCTAGAATAACTGTATTCACATGTTATTGATCTTGATTTTCAGAGCTGTGTGTATATCCTCCAAACCCAAGCCTGGGAAGCACACTTCCTACCCCACATCATCCTGGCCTGTGGTATTCACATCACAGCCCAGTTGGAGGTTAAGAATCATTCTGCCTTAGCTGGCACAGGTGTGGAGATCTAAGCCAAGGACATACACTAACTGGAGGGGAGGAGCCAGCCTGGCTAGGTTCCCTGGAATCATCTTCTAGGCCTGGGTTAGGCCTGAGTCAGGCCTGTTTGACCTCGCCCAAGTGGCCTGTGGCTTAGCTTTGGGGAAGCATGTGGCCTCCTGTACCGAGGGGCATCAGCAGGGCACCTTGGAGCCACCACGAAGCCTGTCATGGAGCTCTGGTTCCTGACCCCAGCTCACACTGCAGAGCACGCCCCCCCCCCCCCCGTGTCCAACTTTTTCACACAATTTCTAAGAAATCCAAATCTTTGAATAACCTTGATCCTGAAAGGAAAGGCGCTGGCTGCAGGTGAAAATTGATGGTTGTGCTCAAAGGCACAGCTCCCTGCCAAGTCAGCCTCTCGAGTGTTGCTTCCAAAAATAGCTGCCACAACTTGGTGGCGCTGGAACTGAGTCCTTGCCCCACCTGGAGCCTGCTCCAAAGATGCTGAGCGTGCAGTTGCCCTCCCTGCTCCCAGCTAGCGTGTCTGCCCTTGGCCTGTGGATGGCCAGGTCCCCAAGCGGACTCTAAAGGCATGGGGGTGGGGTGGTCCCTGGCTTTGGGGTCAGAAGGTGTGGCAGGCTCTGTCTCCTAACAGGATGAGGAACTGTTCCAGGCCTGTTGCTCTGTGCATCTTTGGCCTCTGATTATAAATGCCCCCTCTTCTCTATCCCTCTCTCCTTCCCCCCTCCCTCTCCTTCCCTCCCCCCTTCTGTCCTTCCCTCTAAAACTCTTCTTTCCCTCCCTCCTTCAAGTACTCTACACTGTATTTTTTTGAGACACTATTACTGGCCTGCAGCTTACTGGCTAAGCTGGCTGGCCAGCAACCTTCAGGGATCCACCTGCTTCTGCCTCCTCACAGATCACAGATGTCCCCTCCCACAGCCAGCTGTTTACATAGGTGTTGGAGGTCTGCACCCTGGTGCCACAGTCAACTGTTTACATGGGTGCTGGGGTTTGCACCCTGGTGCTCATGTGTGCCAGCACTTTTCCACCAGAGTCATCTCCCCAGCCCATCGTGGTTTCTGTTGGTAAGGTCTTGGCTTTGCCTTTCTAGGGGAGTTCTGTTGCTGGAGAGGCTTGGCCACGTACTAGAGCCCCATTCAAGGAAACCCCAGTGCCTGTTTTCATCAAACCAACTCACTTCTATTAACCATTAACATTGAAATGATCCTGGAAAAAATGAATATGTTACTAGGATTTGTAAAATCCTGCTTTTTGTAAGTAGGAAGTTATATCTGGCCTAGGTTGTGTTGCCATTGGTGCTGGGGATTAAGGTGTCGGGGAGGAGAGAGGGTCCCTAGTCTCATGTGTGGCTTCCACTGGCAGCTCCTCCCTCCTCCACCTCTCCTGTCCTGTCCTCGATTGAAGGCTGCCTGTGTTTACACATGCGTGGAGGATAAGTGCATGTGAGCACTGGGTGTGGGGGTGCATGTGCATGTGCACTCAAGAGTACCATGCGTGTATGTGTACACATGTAGATGTGCTTCTGTCACTGTGTATGTGTGCATGCACATACAGTCAAGTGCATTGTGCTTATATGTGTGCATGTGTGGGTAATTTAATTGAAGTTTTATGCATTTCATATAACATTTCTTTTTTTTTTCATATAACATTTCTTTTAATTTTTTTTTTATTTTTAAGGGATTCTACAATATAATGACACAGTTGTTTGCAGATAACATTGATATTACTCAGTATGTCATACAATCAGGTAATTGGTGCATTTTGCAAGTATCTATGTCCAGATTTTGAAAAACCCAAGGTTCCCATAGTCCAGTTGGAGAAGCTTATATGCACAGGCATGTTGATCAGTTAGGAGTCCAGACTATATTCCTGTAGTCTCATGATTCACCCCTATCTCTCTGCAGCCCTTACAATCTACCATGCTTGCTCTTCCGCAGTTTGTTCCCTGGGCTTTGGGAAAGGGGTCATATAACATTTCTTAGTCAAATCTAGACCCATTTCCCCTTCCTTGCCCCCCCCACCAGAGCTCAGCATTCTGCCATACATATCTTTCATCTTTTTTTCAGTCTATTTTTTTTTTTTTTGTTTAATTTTCAATGCAGAAGTTACTGTTTTGGGCAGAAGTTTACTGTTCAGTCAGTTCTTTCACCCAGTTTTTTTTAATTTTTAAATTTATTTATTATTTTATGTGTATGAATGTACTGTCTGCATGTAGGTTGGTGCACCTGTGTTGTGCAATGCTTTGGAGGTCAGAAGAAGATGTCAGAGTCCCCTGGAACTGGAGTTAAAGACAGTTTTCAGCCGCTATGTGGGTGCTGGGAATTGAACCCAGGTCCTCTACAAGAGCAGTCGGCGCTCTTAATCGCTGAGCCATCTCTCCAGCCCCTCACCCAGTTTTTTTTTTTTTTTTTTTTTTTTTTTGTGGTTGTATGTATGGGTATTTTAATGTCTCTGTGTGTACATGCACTCAAGTGCACTGTGCATGGATGTGTGACTATGTTTTTGTCTGTGTGCATACATGTACTCAAGTGCTCTGTAGATATATATGTGTATATATATATATATATATATATATATACACGTGTGGGTGTGTTCATGTCTCTGTGTTTGTGTGTACATGCACAAGAGTGCACTTTGCATATATGTATGCACATGATATGTTTATGTCTCTTCACACATGCACTCAAGTGCATGTGCAGATGTATTTATGCCTGTGTGCATATACTCAAATGCTCTGGATGCAAGTTTACACACAGTTATAAACACATATAACATATGTGTTTATATCTGTGTGTAAACTTGTACTGAAGTACGCTGTGTATGTACATGCACATGTGTTCATGTCTGTGTGTGTACACAATGCATAGTGCATGTATGTGCACATGTGCGGGTATGTTCATGTTTGTGACTGCACACATACTCAAGTATGTGGACATGTAGGTATGCGCATGTATGTGCACACATGTGGGTATGTTTATGAATGGAAAGCCAGTTGCCTTCTGCTTTTCCCAAGAGACTGGCATGGAACATTAAGCCCAATGGAGGAGGACTGGCCCTCACCATTATAATAGTGATTAAGTAGCAATAAAACCGAATCAGTATTTATAGACCTGAGTGCTGCAACTGGAGGGTATTAAATACCATCCATCAGCAAGTGGAAAATAGTTGATAGCTGGGGTGGCATTTGGAGCTGATGTCTTTTGCTTAACTTCACTAACAAACCTCTAGATTGTCCGAATGAAACCTCCAGAAGGAAGAGGAGAAGTCCCAGTAGACCCGAGTGTGACCAGCACACTCCAGAGTCATGTCTGTGGTTTGCAGTGCTGGGGCAGGGCTTGTCAGCCTGCCCTAGATGACACGGCGTGTGTGCATGCTCGTTACTGCCTTTTGCCTAGAGTCTGTAGAGCCAGGGAGAGCTAGGAAATCACCCTTGTTGGAAGGGCCTGGGGACCTGAGGAGGGGGCAGCATGGGCTGAAGGTGGTTTGACCAACAGGAAGCCCAGGGGCTCTCTCTATGGCCTGCTCATCCACTAAGTCTGGTAGTTGGATACATCCAACCCAGGGTATTTTGTGGCCAGGCCTAGCGGGTGTAGCTGTGGCTGAATGCAATTTCTCAGGATTCTTGATGGGGCTGGGGCACTGCTGCGATCTCCCATAAATGCCTTGTACTTTGGTACGGCCCAGGGGGCTATGCGAGTGACCCCAGTTGGGATGTTGGGCCTTTGGTCCTGGTCAGTAATACCTACTTCTTGCTCGCTCAGGGTATCACCTCATGACTTTAAAACCTGAGTTAGCCTCATTTTTATGTGTCTGTGGTGGTCCGCGGGGTCCGCACTCCCATTCAAAGGAATTCCAACAGCCAGTATAGATGTTCTGTGTGCTCAGTTTATGGAAAATTCTTAATACGGAGAGAGCATGCACTTCCGCCTTGCTCTTCAGCATTTCTAGAGTATGTTTCTAGTACGTTCCAGAATCTGTCTCCTCATAGTCCTCTGCCCACATCTGGCCAAGGAGGCAGTCTGTGTACAGCCAGAGCATGTCTGGTATCTCAGGTAGGTGGGGTCGTGGCCTCTGACAAGGAGGGGTTTCCTTTCTTGAGCCAACTGGCTTTGCATGTTGGAAGGCATCTAATATGCTCTAGTGGCCTGAAAGGCTGGCTGCTTGGCTCAGGTCCCAGAATAGCCAGGGACTCTGCTACGCATTCAGGTCTGGGAGAGCCCCCACCTTCTGAGGGTGAAGGGGGCCATACCAGCGTAGGGATATCGCCTGTCTATGACCTCTGAATTCCATCATGGTACTGGGTCTTGGATTTAGTGATTTGCAGGGACAGCCTTTCCAGATGCACCTAGTTTTAATGTTCAGCCAGCCTGCCCAGAGGACAGCCTCCCCTCCCAGGCTTCTGTCTCTGTGCCTGGCCCAGTGACAGGGGCTGTGCCACCTCTGCAGGGGTAGCTGTTCTCTTCCTGGAGCTCTTGGAAGGACTTCATTCTTAGCTCCTGAGGTTCTTCTTCATGCTGCTGGACAGGCCTAGCTGTTGACATTCTGGGCCTACTTTGAGACATCTCCCTGGGACAGGTCCTGAGCTGGCCTTGGCAGAGACTCAGCTTGTTAAGTGACAAATTGGCTTCTGTGTTACTTTCCCTCCCCTTCCTTGAGGACTCCCGTTAAATTTTTTACTTTGCTCTGGGGCCCGCAAATCCTACTAAGTGACCGCTGCCGAACTGGGGCCTCCTCTGGCACTGTAATAAGCCTTTATAAAAGGCTCTATCTGCAGCTTTATGAAAGTCTGTAAATAAATTAGATCCACTGGTTAGCCTTCGCCGGTGATTTTTATTAACCTCCGGTTAAAGAAATATTGCTGGCTACAGAAGTGTGATTTATTCCAGTAGAATCTAGCCTCATTTAGCCCCCTGCATGCTCCCAGGGGGGCAGCATTGTGTAAATGCAGAGCCGGGGCTGACATAGCAGTGGGCATGGAAGCTTGCTTGGGGGTGGGCAGCCTTTCTACAGTGACCTTGGTAGGGGGTGACCATCTCATGCTGTAGCCTACAGCCTGCATCCTGGTACCCTAGCCTGTGATAGAACAGGGCCTGTCCTTCTCGGGTGCCAAGACCTGGGGGCAGGATTCATGTGCTCTGGAGTACAGGGAATGTGGGTAGAGTGGGGTGGTCTTTGATGTCCCTGCAGCTTCCAGGTTGCAGTAGCTCCTTTGCTAGGGACATTGAGGTTCCTGGGCCACCAGCTCTTCTCCTGGCTTCCCCCTGCTGCTCAGGAACTGTAGAATATGGTTGATGCCCCTGGCAAGCTCTGCCCTGTGTACAGCCTGTGTTTCAGGTTCTTCCTTATACACTAAGGCTGGAGGTTTCTGTCCTTGGCAGTATGATAGCCCTTGCTCTGCTATGGTGAGGCTCCTCTTTGGACGGGAAGATGAAGCCAGCCCAAGATACCAGGGACTCAATCCATGCCCTGGACCTGCATCCAGCGGTCCAGTTTGAGGCTCCTGGGCCCACCCATCAGTCACCTAAAATGACGGTCCCACTTGGTTCACAATCTCTTTCTGGGCACTAGGTGTGCATGCTTTTGTAAAGATAGTTTCAGCATCCCTACAGGCATCTCTGCCTCCTTCTAGAATGTTCCGACACTTCTCTTCAGGCTCTGTGGCACTTCCGTGGGAAGCCTGAGCTCTCCCAGTGTCTTTGTTGGGGAGAACATGTGCCCTGGAAGCACAGGGTCTGGGGAATCATGCTTGTGAGCTGGAGCTGGGATTTCTCTTCAGGCAGTTTCCACCCCTTCCCATGCCCCTGCTTAGGCAGCCCCTGTCTCTCCTGCCCTTGTCAGGCCCCTGCCACTGTTTGGACTGCTGCTGCTACTGTTTTGGTGGCCCTGTGCCTGCTCCTTGTTCGTGAGCTCAAATTGCCAAGCTAGACTCTGGCTGTGCCCAGTTTGTGCCTGAGCCCTCACTGCCACCAGTACACTTCTACAACCTGCAGGATGAGGCAAGCAGGGGTCTTTCAGAGCAGACCCAGCAGCCTTGGTCTTTCTGTGTCTGCCAGTGCCCCTGGTGGAGAGAGCTGGGTAGGAGGGTTGGCCTGGGAGCTCCCTTGGGCCTGGTTACTATGGGAGTCTTGCGGAGCTCTGCATGGCTTGGCAGCAGCTAGAAAGGACCTCCCAGCCAGCAGTCGTCCCTCCCCAGCTGCCTCTCTCAGGCCCTCCATCCTGGCAGCTAGCAGAGGGCTCTTGAGGAGATGGCTGCCTGCATTTTCAGAGGGTTAAAGTTAATTAAAGAGCTTTCCCTTGCTTTCATTTCCTTGTATCTGTCAGCTATTTACATGCAAATGTGGGCCTGCCACTGAGGCCTGGAAAGGTGTCAGCCCCTGGCTCATCATCCTGCAAGAAAGTTGCAGGGAACCAGCCCAGCCAGCACTTTGTGTATGTTTGTCCTGCATCCCCATGGACTGCAAGGGAGGGGGTGTAAACATGCTCCCAAGTCAACACAGGTATTCTACCCCTGATGTGTCTGCCTGGCTGACTTGGGTTTTCTCCATTAAAGCAGCTTCTCACGCTGTATAATTGAATGCATTATGCATGGTAATATCTTCGCATAAGCAATTTTATAAATTACGAGGTGAAAGGAGGGAACAAACTTTCCAAGTTCAGGGCTGTGTTTTCCAGAAAGAAGCCTGTCTTCTGGTGAAGATGGCCATGAGTGGTAGGGTCAGCGCTGGCCTTGCCCTCTGAAGGAGAGGTGGCTGTGGTTTGCGTGGTATCCTGAAGTGCAGCACAGGTGCTGTGTGGGATGTACTGTAACTGCATGGTTGGGACCACCGTGTTGGGGTGCCGCCATGACAGAGTGGCTGTCAGCCGCTACTCTCCATTCTCAGTAACAGACAGTCATCTGTTGTTGTTCCAGGGTGGTGTTCTCACTGACCTCCCTGGGACACAGGTGGGAATACCTTTGGACTTGCTCAAGTGGCAGACTGGCGGAAGAGGTGGGTATCAGAGTAGCTTAGGTTTGATATGTCACCTTTTGGTTGACTGCCTTAGTGATGGGTGGCACCTTTGCAAAGAGAAGAAATCCTGTCCTGGTGGACCCTGTGCCTTGATGGAGCCCTCTTCTCTCTGCAGGCAAGGAACCGATAGTGACCTGTCACTGTGTTCTGAGCCTTCAAAGCCCACATGTTCAGGGTTGCATGGGAACCACATCAAAGGGATGCTTAGCCAGATGTTACAGTGTTAAGGACAGGTTTATTCAGCTGCTGCTGACATCAGGGAGAGCTCAGCTCTGTTTTATTTGATGCAGAGGTGAAGGGCTATTTCAAAGGGACAGTGAGGGAGTTTGGGAGTCAAGGAAGTGACAATCAGAAAAGCAGGTACATGGATTAGTCAGCAGGAACACAGCCAGGACAGCGGCATGCAGTGAGGCTCCCCCTCCCTCCTGAGCCTGGGAGCTTTAGGCTATGTCCCTCCAGGTGATAGCATTTCAAAGGGATGCTCTTAGCTCTCAGAGACCTATGTACACTGATGTGTCTCAGAAGGGCAGAGGAGGACCGTGTTGTTAGGAGGGTTTTTGTTCTCTTTTATGAAGCTTATGTGAGACCTCAGGTTAGAGGCTCCAGCCCAGGTGTGGCTAACTCAAAGGAATACCTTTTTTTTTTTTTTCTTCTTCTTCTTCTTCCTTCTTTCCCTCCCCTTATTTTGTGGTACTGGAGACTGAACCCAGGGCCTCATAATATCAAGCATGACAATCTGCCTGTGCCTCTTCCTTAGAGCCTGTTAAATTCTAGGCAGGTGCTCTACCACTGAGCCATACCCCCCATCTCCTCACTGGGGGATTCTAGGCAGGTGCTCTACCCCTGAGCCATGCCTCTAGCCCTTCACTGGGGGATTCTAGGTAGCTACTCTGCCCCTGAGCCATGCCTTTAGCCCTTCACTGGGGGATTCTAGGCAGGTACTCTACCCCTGAGCCATGCCTCTAGCCCTTCCCTGGGGGATTCTAAGCACATGCTCTTCTGCTGATCTGCAGCTCCAGCCCTCTTTCTATTTGTACCCTCCTGGGTTACCTTTGGAACTGCGGATCCCTCTTAAGCAACTGAGATGACAGTAGGGTACCACCAAGGCCTGGCTTCTCCCACTGGTAATGTATGCTGTTTTATCACCTCTGTGCTTTTTAAAATGGTCTAAGGTTTATTTTTAAGGAGACTGGATAGCAGATACACAGAGAGAAGAGAGATAATACCCTGCAGTCCTAATAGGGCCGTGGGTTAAGTGCTCTAGCTTTCCAGACAAAAGAGCAATTAAGGCCTCAGCCTGTCAGAAACTCCAGGTGGGGGTGCTGGCCTGCACACCCCAGAGAGTGACTGAGTCTCTGCCTGCAGACCCTAGAGAGTAGCTTGGTCTCTGCCTAGTGTCAGAGCTGCCTGGGAATATACTGCTCTGGAGATAGCATCAGCTTCTCGGGCCTGTGATCTGAGAGTGCCACACTTTTATAGGAAAGAGAACAGTTGAGTGGGTGGATGGCAGGCAACAGACGCTTGGGTTCTCTCTGGTGGATTGAGATCAACAAGGGGGGGCAGAGTAATCTTTGGGGTTCAGGGTTAGAACTGGAGGCTCCCCGTGAGCATATGCCTCACTTAGTATAGAAGCCACAGAGTTGTGAGCTGGTGTCCCAAGCAGGTCAACAGAATATGCCCACTGACAACTGAGAGCAGGCCTAGAAGGGGAAGCCCTCAGGGCAGTGAGCATCCCCATCCTGGAAAAAGGCTGGTAGGATATTTTCTTTGGAGACAGGGTTGACACTGAGACTAGGAGGGAAATTTAAGTATGCCTGGGAGCTTGTGGTGTGCTAGTAAAAACCATACTCACAGCACCACCACTACCTTTATAGCACTACCCAGCAACCTCCCGAACAACCACAGCACCACCAGTACCTTTATAGCAGTACCCAGCAGCCTCCTGAACGAGCACAGCACCACCAGTACCTTTATAGCAGTACCCAGCAGCCTCCTGAGCGACCACAGCACCACCAGTACCTTTATAGCAGTACCCAGCAGCCTCCTGAATGACCACAGCAGCACCACTACCTTATAACAATACCCAGCAGCCTCCTGAACGACCACAGTGGCCATTGCTTGAGCCACCACGGGGGGCAGCGAGGTAGCACTGGGATGTTGTCTGTGGGCAGCACACAAACTGTTGCATTAGGAGGGAAACTTGGAGCTGGAGTCCCCATGGTCTGTGCAGCCTCCCCCCCTAAGATGCAGTGACAAATGCCGCATTTGCTTTTGCGTCTTTCTCCCAGTATCCTCCCACTCAAGTCCTCCTGTGGAGGCCATGCTAAAACACCATGCTAATTCCAGTGCTGGAGTGCCCCTCCTGGTGGTGCAGCTGTCCTTAGCTCAGTCCAGGTCATCAAGAACACAGGAGAGCTGGGCATTGTTGGAGCACATGATAGCAGGCAAGGAGATGTCTCGGATGGGTCCTGAATTGTAGAGTATGGCGTGGGGGAGCAGGTGTAGGAGGGATTGAGGCAACTGGGTGTCTGTGCATGGGTTGTAAATCATTTCTTATTGCCCTGGGTATGCCATGGGTAAAAGGGAAGTCGGGCATGGTTTGTGGGGTGTCTGTTATCTTTCTGTTCTTTGTAAATTTAAAACTGTTCAGAAAAATACAGCCTGTAGCTAGGGAGGAGAAGCAGGCCCCACTCCTTTCTGGCAGAAGCTCGAGGCTGTGCTTTCTGCTAAGGGTGCAGCCTCCTCTGCTGAGAAGTCCTCAGGTGGCTTGGGGGAAGCTGGGCACATGGAGCAGGAGTGAGGGGTGCCAGAGGTGAGCTGCATTCAGTAATCACTTCCTGCCAGGTTGGTTCCTGGCTGGAGACCACATTACCTTTGGGCTTCTAAGTGCATGATTGCATTCTTTTCCAGTGTTCCCTGTACCAGTGGAGTGTGCGGCTTCTTCATTGAGTCTGGGGCACAGCAGCTCTGTCTGCAGCACCTGGGGCCAAAGGCTTCAGCCCTAAGGACACTATATGTGCTGGATAGCTTCAGGTGGGAAGAGGGAACCTCAACTGGGGAATCTCCTCTGTCAGATTGGCCTGTGGGCATGCCTGTAGGCTATTTTCTTGATTGTTGAGTGTGGGAGGTCCAGCTCACTGTGGGTGGTGCCACCCCTGGGCATGTGGCCCTGTATTGTATAAGACAGCAGGCTGAGCACAGGCCAGAGGAGCAAGCCAGTCATCAGTGTTCCTTCATGGTCTCTGCTTCAGCACCTGCCTTCAGGTTCCTGCCTTGGCTTAACTTGATGAGATAATAGACTGTAACCTATAAGCTGAATAACCCTTTCCTTCCTGAGTTTGGTCAGTGTTTTATCACAGCAACAGAGAGTCACTAGGACAGTGTGCCATGGATCTCTCTAGGGCAGCTCCTCTTCCCTGTCTTCTAGAGTTCTGAGTAGCACCAGAGGCCAGCTTCAAGGTTCAGGCCTTGGATTTACCCATGCCTGGATTGTGGCTGCCTCTGGCAGCAGCCTGTGGACTCAGCAGTGTCTCAAACACTGGGTTATGTGGAGGATGGGACATTTTAGATGAGATCGGGCGTGTTCAGGGTGGTATGGCCATAGACTGGGGGACACTTCATCAAGCAGACTCAATCTTTTGACATTGGGAGAGGACATGGCCTTTGTTTGGGCCACATATCGTTTCTGGGGTACATGGGCCGAACAAGATTGGAAAGAATGATAGATGTTGACCTCCTGGCTTTTAGTGCCTCCGCTGTGGTCCTTGGGTGATGGTTGGCCAGCTCCCTCATACCCACATAGGAGTTGAACCCCCAGTGCATGTTTCTCAGCCTGTCCTTGGATGTGGTCTCTGTGTCCTTGGTGTATTAGTCAGTTTTCTGTTGCTGTGATAAAGCACCATGACCAAGGAACTTATAAAAGGAAGAGTTTATTTGAGCTTATGATTGGCGGTTCCAGGGAATTAGAGTCCATTGTGGTGGGAGGAGTGGCGGCTGGATCTGGAGCAGCAAACCGAGGGTCACATCTCGCAAAAAGCACAGGAAACAGAGAGAGGGCAACTATAGACCACAGAGGCTTGTTAAAACTCACTAAGCCTGCCCCCAGTGACACACTTCCCCCAGCATGGCCACACCTTCTAAGACCTCCAAAAACAGTGCCACCAACTGGAGACAAATGTCTGAATACTTACAGCCTATGGGGTACACTCATGCAAACCACCACACTTGGGCTTGACATTGTGTCACCTGACTCCTCCAAACTGGTAGCTCAACCTTCTGAGCTTGATCCTAACATCCCATAGACAAGGTGTGTCAGAGCACAGCTGTCATCTCAGCATGTCCCAGCAGGGGCAGTTCAAGGTCAGTCCCAGCTACTTTCTGAACTGAAGGTCAGGCAGGGCGACTTGAGACCCTGTCTCAAAACAAACAAGCTTGGAGGGGCTTTGGAAAGACGATCACATCATCCTCCAAGATAGGATTGAACACATATATGTCTGGGCCTCTCTTTTCCCTCCCATATCCTCACCCAGTTGCCCATCGGTAATTGTGTAGATTCTGGGGCCTGATCTGTGCTGAGTTCTGGTTGGGTTGTGTTGGTCCTAGCATACTGTTGTGAGAGCCATGTGTGTCACTGGTCACTTTTTGGAAGCACAGACTGTAGTAGCTCCACACTGTGTCCCTGTAGAGGTGTGGGTCATGCCCCCTACCATCTTTATTGGAGACTTCCATGGTCTCTCATTTTCTCTTTCCTGCTGCCCAAACTTTACTGCGCTGCCACATGGGCTCCTCTAGTCGTCTGGCAGCTGGTGTCACCTGCAGGTCCTGCAGCTTTACTCTCAGGTTGAGTTGCTGGGTTCAAGGTCTCTGGATCCCTCTGGAACATTCATCAGCATTGCCATCCTGGTTTCCAGAAAAGTACTAGTGGGCAATGTTCTGAGGACTCTGTGTGTGGCCTCATGGCCCTCAGCGCTTTCTTGTCACCGTGGTGTGTGGGAAATGGCTTTTACTGATTTCTTTTTCCCATCTGTGTTTATTTGGTAGTTACATTGCTCCTGTGTATTGTTTATTTTGGCCTATTTTTTGTTAAGGTAATAGTGGTTTTCTTATTGATTCCTAAGAGCTTTTTATATATTGGTGGATATATTTCCCCCAGGTTACCCCTTAGGTTTTGTTTTGTAATGTGAAGTTGTGGGGCCCCCCAGAGCAGCTCCATGTCACTAAACCTTCTCTTGTCCTCATTCCTCTTGTGTCTAAGAACCTTGAAGATTCACTCGATCCTGGGCCGGTGGGACAGTAAACTCAGGATGGTCCAGCCTGGTTTATATTGTGGTCCTTCATGGATGCTTGATAGTCTAATTGGGGGTGCTGCTCAAGCCCCTTGTGCCACAGAAACCTGCCTCCTGTTTAATGATAGCAGTGCCTACCAGGTAGCTTGTCTTGCTGACACTCTGTGTGTGGCTGTGGACGCCTCATGCCACAGTGGTGCCTGCTCGCGACACTCCTCTGTTAGCAGGTATCCATGGGAGACGTGGTCTCCTGGGGTTAGTACCCGTGCTGCCACGTAGGCTCCTCTAGTTGTTGGGCAGCTGGTGTCATCTGCAGGTCCTGCCTGGACTTTGATGTCTGTGTAACCAAGGGAGACAGTGGAGTCTCTGTGATGGGTCTAGCTGCCTTCCTCTGTCCTCACCCTTGGGGTCCAGACTAGGGTGCAGGTTATTCCTGTGGACACTGGAGCTGGTGATGGCAGTGCCCGGGTCACCTGCTGCTTCCAGAAGTCTCTTCATTCTTATGTTCCTTTATCTGTTTCCAGAGGAGAGATGTTCCCTGAATCTCCTCAGAGCTGCTTTGGGCATCGGCACCTGTAGAGGAGCAGGCAGGGTATGTGCTATGTCCCCTTTGAGAGGAAGAAATATAACATTCTGTGGGACAGATTCCCATAGGCCAAGCCGAGTCACCCTGGGGGATCTTTGTTTTCTTGAAAAGATGTGATCCTTGGGGCTGGAGAGATGGCCTAGCAGTTAAGAGCACCAACTGCTCTTGCAGAGGACCCAGGTTCAATCCCCCAGCACCCACATGGCGGCTGAGAACCGTCTGTAACTCCAGTTCCAGGGGAATCTGACACCCTCTTCTGACCTCCACGGCATTGCACAACACGGGTGCACAAACTTACATGCAGACAGTACATTCATACACATAAAAAATAAATAAAATTAAAAAAAAAAAAAAAAAAAAGAAAAGATGTGATCCATAGCTGGGAGTCCCAGCGCCAGAGTATGTGATTGACTGTGTATATATAGTGGTGGGGGTTCTGGGTCTGCATGTAGCCTTGCAGGCTGTTTGCCAGCTGAAGGAGGCCCTGAACTTGGATTTGCAGTGCTCATTTCTCAGCTTGTGGCAGGAAGATCCTAAGAATGCTCTCAGGTCCAGCCTGGGGTCCTGGGAACAGCACACTATGATCTTCGTTAGGGTGCCTGACTCAGCCTGCTCCCTTCAGGTGGAGGGCCGGGCATGCTCAGCAAGAGGGGCCTCTCAGAAGTGCAGGGGCCTGGGCCGTGCAATGGGGGGAGTCACCCTACCTCACTTGAGCTTGTCTCCTGCCCTTTGTATTTGAGTCTTTATGAAGGACCAGGGACAGGACCTCTGTGAACAAAGGCTGCCTGCGTGTATGACACCAGCACCTGCTGCTCTGCCCACTGACTTGTTGATTCTGGAATCTTCCTTCACAATCAGCCATTCAGCAGAACCCTACTTTTCCCATCCAGGAATGTGCAGACTAGGTTTTGTCTGCTCCTCACACTTCTCTGTGGACTTGTTCTCCTACTAGATTTTGGCCTGGCTACACTAGTACAGCCTCTGTGCCCACAAGCGACCTTCTAGAAATGAGTGCTGTTTTGTGCCTGTCTTGCTGTGGAGGGTGTGTTTGTGACCAGGTGATTATGGCAGTGGCCACTTCCCAAGACTGCCTTGCCTGCTCCAGCACCAGGGATGACCTCAAGCCAGGAGTTAGCTTGCGTGTGTCACAGCCTGTCTCCTGATGCCACTGTGACTTGGGACACTTGCGGTTCTAGCCTGATGAACGTGGCCTGGGAGTAGGCGGTGCTGAGTGTGGGAGGCGGTGCTGTGGGATGAACATGCTGTGCACTGTGCGGCACCTCCATGTGAGTTCTGAAGGCATCCTCGGTGTCTGTGTGTCCGGTGTGTCTGTCTGTTCCCCAAGCCCGTGTCCTAGAAAGAGGTCAGAGCCCCTTATTCCCAGCAGGCCTGGATCTCTGAGGGAGCATTAGCTGTGTTGTCTACTCCAAGGGTGAGGTCTAGAAGGGTTTGCACACTAGGGTTGCTTTGGGCCTGCATATGCCAGCAGTACTTAAAGCCCTGGTGTATCAGGCCTAGAGACTCAGCCAGACAGACCCACAGGTCACAGTGTCAGGGAGGCAGGAGAGAGCCCTTTCTCCACATGCTTTGATCCTTTGATTTTGATGCCTTTGTTCTGGACGGGCTTTCTGGGTGTGCAGAGCAGGGGTGGATGAGGGCAACCTGAGCTGGGATGTGGTTCACTTGGTAGAATACTTCTCTTGCATGCACAAAGCCCTGGGTTCCATCCCCAGCACCACAGAAACCAGATGTAAACTGGATGCCTTTCATCTCAGCACTCAGGAAGTCGAGGCAGGAGAATCAGAAGTTCAAGGTCATCCTCAGCTACATCGTAAGTTCAAGGCCAGCCGGGGTTGCACAGACCCTCTCTCAAAAAAAAAAAAAAAAAAAAAAAAAAAGGAAAAGAGAGAAAAGGCAAAAAGAATGGGAGTTCCCCTGCTGCCACTCACGCAAACAGGGAGTCACGGCTGGAAATCTGGGCCAGGCTGTGATTTGGGCCGGCACTCTGGGATGGCTGTGATGTCCTGCATTGTCCCCTTCTGAGCTCCAGTGGCTCAGCATTCTAAAACAGAAGAATTAAAAGTCTGACTCAATGATCTCTGCCTTGCTGTTGGGGAAACTGAGGCTCCTAGGGGACAGGGACTGTGTGAAGTTGGTAGTGCCAGGCTGGGCATCCAGGACTTCAGTTGTATTCAGTGTTTGAAGGCTGTGTCCCCTGACTTGTCCTCTGTGTCCTGGGAGATGTGCTTAGATAGTGCCACACTAGGCCTACGGTCCTGTCCTAGCCCCACAGTCTCTCCTCTGGGCCTCCAGAATAGAGCCACGGTGTGGACTTTGTGCCTTGTCCTTCCTCTGGGAACACGGAGGGAGGGGCCCACCATTTGCAGCTGGGCTGTGTGTGAGACTTTCTAACACTTTGGCCAGCTCTTGGTGTCACCTCAGGAAGGCCAGCACTAATGCGTCGCCCACAGCGTCACCCTTGTGGGTGTGAGGAGCTGCAGCCTGTACTTGCTCAGGGTGGGTGCTGGGACTGCATTATACAAGTAACATAAATGAAATGGAATTTGTAATAGAGCAGTGTGAAGCCCGAGTAAAATTGCTTCGGAGAATCTCAATTGATTCCCACTCTTCTACAATAGGTGTTGTAGAGCTTTCTCTCAGGAGGTTGAAATTGCAGGAATGTGGCTCGCAGTGAGAAGTGCAGAGCAGCCTGCTTTTCTCTGGTCCCCTCCAGAGCAGGGAGGGGACAGCAGAGAGAAATCTGAGGCAGTAACTGAGGCAGAGGGGGTGCTGGGATTGGGGGTGGGGATGATGCTATCTCCTGTTTTCTGTAGAGGTCTGGGAGCAGGGGGGCATGGAGATGGCCTGGTGCCTAGTCCTAGCCTTTCTGGTTGAGAACCTCATTAGCTTCCTGCCACCCACAGAGAGCCCAGCAGAGTCACAGGTGCAGCCTTGAGCAGGGCTGACACGCTTTGCAGCCTGTTGCCGGTTTCCAGTCCGGCTCCACAGAAGCCAGTGACCCAGTGGGTGGAGCTCAGCACCTAATGCACTTGGCTCCTTGTCCAAGTGAGAGGACCTTGTCAGGGAGTGAGAGAGAAGCCACGAGAACTGGGGAACTCCAGGGAGGCCGCCAGGTGTTTGCTGAGGCTGTTCATCAAAGCAAGTGGCCAACACTTACAGCATGGGACAAGGACATCAGCAAAGTCACCGTCTTTCCTTATTCTCTGTATTCGATGTCTGAAAGCCCCCATCCCAAGCTCACCCAGGAAGCACCAGGCAGCAGGACAGACCAGAGACCTTGTTTAATCAGTTCTAATTGGTCTAAACAAGCGGTGTTCTAATTCTAAATTAGCCTTATCTACTCAGGGAAGAATCGAAGCAAGAAATGCTTTTGGTAACACTTTGTTAGCGCTTTGTTCAAGAGACTATATGGAAATTAATAGAATTGCATTCTGCAAAAATTATCCTCTCATTCCTCCCCATCAATGGAACAGACCTCACCCAATTAACCACATTTAATGAGCTTTGATGACTCTGAGCACTTGTGTCCCCTGAGATGTTTGTCTGCACTCCGGCCTTCTGACAGCCACCTGGGGGAGTTCCTTGTGCTTCTCTTAGAACTTCTGCTGAGTGCAGAGTGCAAGGGCAGTTTGGAGACTCCCCTTACGTCCTTTTATGAAGGGCTCGTACCCAGAATGCAATTGGGCAGGTGATGAGATTGGAGTGTGGCCTGGGAAACCCTAGTACACAGTTGATGCAAGGTGGGTTATCTGTTCTGATTCCTCACCACCTGCCATCTTCCCTTGTCTCCTCTTCCATTTAGCTATGATCAGTTCCTAGATTAAGCGGAAACCATATTCCCTGTGCACCATCTCCTTCCTCTTCATCTTTCCATGCTGGGTCTGGGTATGGAATTGCCTTCCTCTGTGTTCTCCTCAGCCTCTGAGTGGCTGCACTCACTGGTGCAGAGCTGTGTGTAGATGACCAGAAAGCTCAGCCTTCTGGAGCTTTCCCTGGGGTGGCTGGTTGGGCAGGAAGTTGGCCATGGGTTGGAGCCTTCTGGGTGAGCTGTTGGCAAGTGTGCAATTTGCTTATGACACTGCAGGTATCTTTCTAAACAGTTTTTCAGGTGGGGCCTGGTGATGGGTGCCTGTAATCAGAGGCATGAGGATTACTGTGAGGCTGGGCCACAAAACTCCTCCCTTGATACACTGTGAGCTACAATGTGGTCACTGTGTCTGTGGACCCCTGCAGTTCTAAGCCATAGAGTCTCTGGTATCCTGTGGCTTTGTTGCCCCCAGAGACATCCAGTGATGGTTGGGTTTTGTTGTCGTTGTTGTTGTTGTTGTTTGGTTTGTTGAGACAGTGTCTCCCTGTAGTCCCAGCTCTCCTGGAGCTCACTATGTAGACTGAGCTTGCCTTGAAGTCACAGAGATCCACCTGTCTCTGCCTCCTAAGTACTGGGATTAAAGGTGTACCTTCCCATACCCGGCAGTTTTAATTCTTAACTTGACATAATCTCTAACCACCTAGGAAGAGAGTCACAAGAGGGATTGTCTGTGGGTTGGCCTGCAGACCTGGCTGTGGAGGATTTTCTTGATGGTGTTGATTAATGTGGGAAGACCCAGCTCACCGCGGCAGCACCACTCCCTAGGCAGAAGATCCTGGACTCTGAGTGTAGTGAGCCAGCTGGGCACAGTAGGCATGCATGCATCTTCTTTCTTTTGTTGTTGACTATGGCTGTGACCAGCAGTTGCCACCTGGACTTTTCTGTGGTCAGGGACTATCACCTGGAATTCCGGGCCAGGTGAACCTTTTCTCTTCTAAGGTGCTTTTTATTGGAGTATTTTATCACAGCAACAGAAACGAAAGTTCTCAACCCCACCACTCTGCTTAAGTTTTGGATAGAATAGGCTTCTGCACATGCACTCAACTGCTGACTTTGCTTCTTGTGTTCACAGGGACCCCACTGGGCACAGCATTTTATCCTCACCTCTTCCCTCCTCCTGGTGGTGGACATTTGAATGTGGTCATAGGTAGCAGTAGAGACTAGTCCTGCTGTAAGTGTTCTGGCCTAGGGCTTGTGGGTAGTAAGGTTTCTAGTTGTTTGTATATCTATTGGAGGCCGTGTCTGGTGTTCTCCCTAATCCCTGGGGTCTGTGTCCAAGGTGCGTGCATGTGAGTGGGCTTCTCCATGGTGGTGGCATCTTGTTGACTGTCAGTGCTGTCTTGGTTCTGGATGTCCCAGTGTTGTGATGGCATCTCAGAGGGTCTCAGTGCCTGTCCCAGAACAGCCACCAGGCTGACCTCCTGCCACCTCCTGTACAGACTGGCCCTCCAGAGCATCTCTGTTATAGTGGAGCCATGTCCTCTGGGAGGTGTGATGTGACCATCACAGTCTTGACGCAGAGCAGTTGTGGTGAGCTACAGGAGATGTGAGCCTTCAGCCAGCTCAGCGGAAGGACAGAGGCCCGTGGTGGTGGCTGGGTCTGTGTCGTGGAAGCGTGGTGCCCACACTCACTCCTGAAAGGCTGAGAAGAGTCACAGACCTCAGCTGAGACCCTGCTCCCTCCTCCCTTCTCCCTCCTGCCTCAGCCGTATGTGGACTTGTGGGGCAGCATATTTAGGACGGAAGGCTGGCTGAGGGGGACAGTGGTGCGGTTTCTCCTGTAAGGAACCCTCCCCCTTGCTCCTGAAGTAACTTCTGTGATCTCACTGTTCTCTGTGATGGGTATTATTAACTGTCAGTGTGACAGACTCTGGAACCACCTGGGATCTAGGCTTCTGGATTGCGTTAATTGAAGCAGGAAGACTTGCCTACTGTGGGGGGCACCATTCCCTGGGCTGGGATCCTGGGCTATGTAAGTTGAGAAAGCGAGCTGAGCACCAGCATGCATCTCTCTGCTTCCTGACTGTGGATGCAATGTGAGCAGCTGCCTCAGCTCCTGCTGCCATGCCTTCCCTCCACGATGGACTGTATTTTGAACAGTTCAGGGCCATAAGAAGCCCTTTCTCCTTACTGCTTTTGTCAGAATTTTTATCACAGCAACATGACAAGAAACTTAGACCCTGAACAAGATGGACTCACGTAGAATCCTCTCTTTGGTCTGTTAGTGGCCTCTCTGTCTGAGATTGAAAAACATTTCTTTACAGCTCCTGAAAAAAAGTCACACAACTAACTCTGTTGGCAGTTTTTCTTGATGACTCACGAGAACACTTTACATATTTAGGACACTGTTCTTTTGTTAAATATGTTTGTTGCGAATATCATTTCCCAATCTGCAGGTTTTTTACACTTTTATTTTAGTTTTTTGAGACAGGATCTTATTTTGTAGCGCCAGAACTTGCTATGTAGACTAGGCTGGCCTGGAGTTCACAGAGATCTTGCTTCTCCCTTCTGAGCATTGGGGTTAAAGGTGTGTTCTACCACGTCTGGCTCGTTTTTTATTCTGTAATCTAATGGAAGCTTGTAATTTTGATGAACTCTTAATTTATCAATTTCCAAATTCCTTTAAGCAGTGTGTGTGTCCATCTTGTTTAAGACATCTTTTCCATCTCCCAAGTCATTGATTTATGTTTTGGTTTTACTTTCTATTAGTCACTTTTATGTTTCTGTGACCCAGTATTGGACAGAAGCAACATGAAGGAAGAGGATTTATTTTGACTCATGGTCCAGGGGCATTGTCCATCATGGTGGCCAATTCATGATGGCAGGAACTTGTAGCTGGTTACTTCACTGTGGCAGACAGGAAGTGGGAAGCTTGGGGCAGGACCAGAGTTGGACGCCTGCTTCAAAGTCCAGTCTTCCAGCAGCCCAGCCCTCGTGTGCTAGTGAGGCCGTCGTCTGGGGTTCTAGATGCTGAAGACAGCATCACCAGTGGGAGAGCGTGTGCTAGACACACAGTCGGGGGACGTTCCACATCCACCCCTAACACTTCCTGTTGTTCTGCTGTGCCATGCAGCGGACAGTAGCTACAGTGGGAGAGCGCGTGCTAGACACACAGTGTGGGGGACGTTCCACATCCACCCCTAACACTTCCTGTTGTTCTGCTGTGCCATGCAGCGGACAGTAGCTACAGTAGGAGAGCGCGTGCTAGACACACAGTCGGGGGACGTTCCACATCCACCCCTAACACTTCCTGTTGTTCTGCTGTGCCATGCAGAGGACAGGGAATGTGAATTCCCCATGGACCCTACATTCTTCACCACAGTGTTCTATTTTCCTGTGGTCCCATGTCTCTATAAAGCCAGCCCTGGGGTCACCTGACTGTTTCTAGACTCAGTCATTCCATGACTTACCTCTTTTTGCTCAAGCCTGCGGTCGTGAGGCTTCGTAATTTCCTTTACCTGACAGGGTGAGCCTCTCTTCCCTGCGGTATCATGGGACTGTTAAGGGTTTGTTTATCTTTTGTGTGGCATCTATAGTTAAGCCCTCCCCCCCCGTCTGTCTGTCTGTCTTTTTGAGACAGGGTCTCTCTGTAGCCCCAGCTGTCCTGGAACTCGCTATGTAGACCAGGCTGGCCTTGAACTCACAGAGATCCACCTGCCTCTCTGCCCTCTGCCCTCTGCCTCTGCCTAGACCTACTATGTGCTAAGAGCTTGTTTTCTCTCAGGGACACATGAAAGTTTCTGGGTAGCTGTCTCTGATGGTTCTTCCTGTTGTAAATGGCATCTGTATCAGTCAAGGTTCTTTTGAGAAACAGTCAGTAGAATGAATATATATTAAAATTGGATTTATTTGATTGGCTGGGTAATCCAGAAATGCCTGTCTGCATGCTGGCAAGGCCAAGGACCCTGTAGCCATGCTGCCTAGGAGACTGGGTGCCCATCAGTCCTTCTGGTGCTGCAGACCTGGAGGAGTCAGTCAGTCTCTAGTGGAAGGCTGAAGAAGCAGGAGTCAGATGTCAGCCAAGGATGGTGGCAGCAGCAGGGCTGATGAGCTCACCAGCCAGACCTGGGGCAGGCAGGCCAAGGCAGCAGCCTTCTCCTGAGACCTCTGTACATTGGGATCACAGCCAGAAAGACCCACCGACTCTGAGGGAGGGTCTTCCCCCTTATTTTTTCCAGAAAGAAGTATACACACACACACACACACACACACACACACACCCCAGAGTCATGTCTCAGTCAATTTCAGATTCTGTGAAGTTGACGACCAAGATCAGCCATCCCAGTATCTTTTCCAAAATGATTTTTCTAACGTGCTGTGATATAGGGCAGAAATACCATGGAACTGATCCCAGGGCCTTGGATTGACAAAGCAAGCAGTCTACCACTGAGTGACAACCCCAGGCTCCTGTGTTTATGAAATTTTATTTATGTATGTATGTTTGTTTGTTTGTTTGTTTGTTTGTTTGTTTGTTTTGAGATAGGGTCTCCCTGTAGCCCCATTTGGCCTGGAACTATGTAGACCAGACTGATCTTGGTCTCACAGAGATCCTCCTGCCTCTGCCTCTCAAGCACTGGGATTAAAGGTATACACTACTATGCCTGGCTTTTGTTTTTTTTTTTTGTTTTGTTTTTGTTTTTTTTTCTTTGCATGTGTATGAATGTACTGTCTGCATGCAGGTCTGTGCACCCGTGTCGTGCAATGCCACGGAGGTCAGAAGAGGGTCTCGGATTCCCCTGGAGCTGGAGTTCTCCTGGAATTGGAGTTACAGACGGTTCTCAGCCGCCATGTGGGTGCTGGGGATCGAACCCGGGTCCTCTGCAAGAGCGTCGGTGCTCTTACCCGCTAGGCCATCTCTCCAGCCCTATGCCTGGCTTTTGTTTTGTAGTTTGATGCAAGGTTTTACTAACTTACCCATGCTAGCCTTGAACCTGCTTTGCAGGCACAGGCAGTCCTTGAAGTTGTGACCCTTCTTCCTCTGTGTGGCTCCAGGCCCAGCTTATCTTTTCTCCACTCTGGCTAGGCAACAAGGCTAAACTTATTTTAGCAATAATCCTTTGTGGATTAAGGTGGATTATCCTTGTTCACAGTTGCACCCTGTGCTAGTAATCTTTTCCACATTTCCTTCAGTCTTTATACTTGTGGGTCTTTTCTTGCTTTGTTTTACTTCTTAACATCTCAACAGTGCTTTGAACAGAAGTGTTGGTGGCAGATGTGTCCCTCCCTACCAGTCGCAGCTAAGCTGGTGCCATGCAGCTGTTAGAGTTCGTGCTGCTCACATCGGGAAATGTAGCAACTTGGCAAGCTCTCTAGTTGGCATGTTTCAAAGTCATCTTTAAATTTTATTTTACTTATTATTGTGTACACACGTGTGTGTTTGTGAATGCCTGTGTGTCCATTGTGTCCATGTGTGCTGGTCAGTCAGTATGTTCTCTCCTTCTGCTGTGGGATCTAGGGACTGAACTCGGGTCATCAGGTTTGAGCAGCAGGTGCTTTTACCTGCTGAGGTATCTCCAGCCATAAGAGGCTTTTTACTTGTATTGTTTTAATATTGGTCCTGAATTTTAATCAAATAGCTATGACTTTTCTTATTTATTCTGTTAATGTGAATTAAATCTATTGATTTTTTTTCAGATATTAAACCAAACTTAGATTCCAGACATAAACAGGCCTTACCTGTGGACTGTGCTTTGTTTGATACATAGTGTCGTGTTTGGTTTGCCATTAAGCTAATTGAGGATCTTGGATGTGTGATGTGTTGTGAATTTTCTGGAACAGCCTGTGTAAGATTGGTCCTTGTTTCTTCCTTAAAGGACTGGTATAATGTACCAGGGAAGGCTCTGGAGTTTGGGAATTTCTTACTAAGAATATTTATTTTGGGGGTTTTATTTGCTTGAAATTTCAGATTGCCTTTTAGTTTTAAAATGGTCCCTTTTGAAAAAGATTTATTTTCTCTATATGAGTCTGTATATCTGCCATATGTGAGCAGTTGTCCATAGAAGCCAGAAGAGGGCTTCAGATTCTCTGTGGCTGGAGTTGCAGGCTCTGGAAGAGCAGTATGTGCTCTGAGCTGATGAGCCATCTCTCGAGCCCCAGGATGGTCCATTATATGTTTTTATTTTGTGTGTGTACATGTGTGTGCATGTGTGTGCGCTCGTGAACATGTGGAGGCCAGAGGTCACAGTTGACCTTGGGCTTTCCACCCTTGCTTTTGAGCCGGTCTCTTCACTGAACTTGGAGCTCGCTGGTGAGATAGGCTGGCCTGCCAGTGGGCTCTGGGAGACTCCTGTCTCTGCCCATGTGGTCTCTGCTGTTACAGATGCATGTGTCCATGCTCAGCTTCTACGTGGGTGCTGGGGAGCTGGACTCAAGTCTTGATGCTCACCCAGCAGGCGCTTCACCCAGTCCCGATATTTTAAATATACTTTGTATGTGTATCTCTGTATGTATTCATATATGTGCAGGTGCATGTATTTGGGTTATGTGTGCATGTGTGTGCGTGCGTGTGTATGGTGTGTGTGTGTGTGTGTGTGTATACAAACCATAGTTCAACCATGCGTGTTTTCTTTAATTGTTCTCTGCCTGGGACCTGAGGTTCTTCAAGCAGGTTCGGCTGGCTGGCCCCTGCTCCCATCTCCCACCCTCACCCCCACCCACCCCACCTACCTCTCCTGCCGTGGATTATAAGTGCTGCCCACCACATCCTTTTTTACATTGACACTTTACTGACTGAGTCACTTCTCCATTTTAATATTCTTCTGATGTGTAATTATGATTTCCCTTGTTCAGTTTTTATCTATTTTTTAATTGACATCATTGAGCATGTATTAATTTTATTAGTCATTTGAATGAATCAACTCTTTGGCTTTATAAATCCTCTACCATATTTATTACATTTCATTAATTTGCCTGTCATATTGTTTCTGTCTTTCTGTGGTATTAATTCGTGTTTGAGCCTGAGTCATATGTGTGCACAGTTGGTTCTCCTCTCCTCTCCTCTTCTGATCCTACATTTGAGGCTGTAGATTTGGTTTGCACAGTGGGTTCATTGTATGGTTTTTCCCTTACTGTGTGAATCAGGTTTCCAAGATCCTCACCTTAAGAATTGAAGAGCTTATTTGGCAGTCCCACGCCATAATGGATTGCAGCTCTGTGCCTGTCACAAGGCTGCACTTCCTGGAAGAGATGGGTACAGGACCTTTAAAATTTCTCAAGATAAATGTCTGTGAGTGGTGACATATCCTTATAAACCCTGCACTCCTGAGGTGGAGGCAGGAGGTTGCTTTGAGTTCAGGGTCTGCCTGGGCTACAGTGAAAGACTATGTGTAAAATAAACTTTCGGAAGATGTGTTAGTGAGATTTTGAGACCTACCTCTTCACGCCCTGTGGAGCTGCAGCTGCTGCTTGCTGCTGCCCCCATCTGCCCACAAGTCGTGGCTGGTTCTTGGCCATGTCCTTAGTGCAGTTTTTTCTCTGGCTTCTCAGAGAATATGCTGACATTTCCAGTGTGTTTGTGGCCGTTGGTCTCTCCCAGTAGCTTTGTCAGTCACCACCGTGTGGCATTGGTTGCTGTTTTATGAGGTGCATACAGATTGAAAAGCAGCCTCCTCCCAGCAAGCCCCCCCCCCTCACCGGGCGTGGTGGCGCACACCTTTAATCCTAGCACTTGGGAGGCAGAGGTAGGTGGATCTTTGTGAGTTCAAGGCCAGCCTGGTCTACGGAGTGAGTTCCAGGACAGCTGGGGCTACAGGGAGACCCTGTCTCGAAAAGACCAAAAAAAAAAAAATGATAATGAATTCTCCTTTATATAATGATATCAATCAATCAACCAATCACATCTATTTATCTGTATGACATAACTCAAGGGCTTGCATATGGAAGGCAGGTGCTCTCTCACTGAGCCTCATTGGGAGATTCTATGCAGGAGCTCTACCACTAAGCCACACCTCACCTTCTCACAGGAAATTCTAAGAGGTAGTGTTATGCTGTGTCCTGAGCTTAGCACATTTGCATTTAAATTATCCAATTTACAGTCTCTTTTTGTCTTTGTTCTTTTTCCTTTTCATAACTTGCCATAGAATAAAGTCCCCTTTGTTTTTTCCCTCCTTGTTATCCTTGCCACCATGTGCTTTTATGTGATTCTCTTAGTAGCTACAGTGATTAGAAAATAGACTCTTATTCATCCAAGCCTAGTAAGAACTGGCACAGTGCCTCTATCACATCCATGTTCCTGATACCACTCACTTCCGTGAACTTTGCTTCTCACACGTATGCTACTGATGACATAGGTATGAAGACATAGAGACATTAGGCATGTGTGTATGACAGTATGATACTCTGAGATTTGAAAAGATGCTGGGGTTTTTGTTTTGTTTTTCTTAATGACAAGATCTTCAGCTGGGACAGGGGACTGTCCACAAAGAGGATCTCCCATCCACTCTTGGATTCTGCCCATTAAGTTCCAAGGAAAGCAGCAGAGAAACAGGACGGGCCATTCAGTGTAGCCATTTGCTGTGGGAGCTGATACATGGGCTGTGACCCATTTGTGACAGGAAGATCTTTTAACAGGCAAAAGGGTGTGTATGCAGTTGTGTGGTATGTAGGTGGTCATGTGTGTATGGGACTAACAGTGTGTTTGTCAGCAGCTTTGATGTCTAGTATTTCATGCATGAAGCTAAGCACTCTTGTCAGTGCCTGGCCTGCAGGCATGTTGTGCACCTCTCCTGCTCACAGAGTGCTACTGTGCTGTTTCCCAGCTAGGACCCAGAAAGCTTGGGCACTGTGTGACTCAAGTATTTTGTTCCTCCTCCAGTGAGTTTCTGTGGTTGGGGCCATTCATGAACATGGTCCTTTGTGTGGGGAGTGTCAAATCTCCAGGGTAGAGCTTTTCACAGTGTCCCTCTCCTTCCTTGATGCCCAGGATCAAGACTGACATGTCTCCTCCAGTGTTAGCACTTTGAGTATTCTCTCCGGCTTGGCTGTGTGTGTGTGTGTGTGTGTGTGTGTGTGTGTGTGTGTGTGTGTGTGTGTGTACACAGACATGTTCATCGATGTAGAGGTCAGAGGACAATCTTGAGTCATCTGTCCTCATGTTTCATCGTGTTTGAAGCAGGGTTTCTTGTTCACCACTGTGTACACCAGGCTAACTGTCCCTCGTGCTTCTGGGAACTCTCCTATCTCCCATCTCCCATCTCCCATCTTGTTTTAGCAGTGTGGGATTACAGGTGTATGTTACATTGTCTGGCTTTATGTGGGTTTTAGAGGATTTTAACTCAGGTTTACATTCTTCAACAGCAAACACTTTACCCCTGTGCCATCTCCCTAGCCCCTAGCCAACCATTGGAAGCCCCAGCCTTTGTTTTGGCATTTAGGTTTCTATATGGATTTTTCTATTTTCCCTTTCACTTGTTTCTGTTCTAGCTTTAATGACTTGTTTTCTTCTGAGTATTTCGGGCCTACATGGTTGTCGTTTCTGTAGTCTCTTCCCTGGAAAGGTGGATGGAAGCTTCCCTCACAGCCCAGCTTTGCCTCGTACCACAGCTATTAGCAAGGTCTACTGTTCGTTACCTTCTGGGTACTACAAACTGCTGTTGAATTCTTCTTGAGACTTGTTGGGTTATTTAGTTTCCCAATGTTTGGGGGCTCTCTTGCCCTCTTGTGTCTAGTGCCCAGGTTAATTCAGTTTGGGTGGAGACCTTGTTTTATGTCATCACCGCTGCTCCTGTTCTCCACCTACTGCAATGTGTTCTGGCCCCTGTGTGCTGTCTTGTGAGTGATCCCCGTGAGCTCGAGGACCACATGTGCTGCTGTTGGGGATGAAGCACTCCATCACTATCAGGCCAAGTGACTGATGACGCTGTTGGGGTCAGCAGTGTCCTTACTGATTTTCTGCCTGTGCCTGTCTGTTTCAGATGGAGAAGTGTCGACGTCTGCCCTGTTCTGGGAGGGTCTCTCTCTGTAGTTACATCTGTTCATGCTGCAGGGAACTTGTCACTCTGATGTCAGTGGGTGTCTGTGGAGTGTGGGCGTGCCCCTTTACCACTGTGCAGCTCAAGGCTGCTTTCCAGTGCTTTCCTTGTCGACTTGACCTGCACAGAGCTCCTTCACCTCACCTTTATTTCTCCTCATCGTCCTCATTCTCCTGTTGTCGACATAGTTGTCATTGTTGTTGTCATCGTCGTCACCCTCCTCCTCCTCCTCCTCCTCCTCCTCCTCCTCCTCATTATTATTATTATTATTATTATTATTAACAACAACAACAACAACTTTTTGAGACAGCTGCTTCTTGTAGCACCAGGCTGGCCTTGATTTCACAGAGATCCACCTGCCTCAACCTCCCAAGTGCTGGGATTAAAGGCTTGTGCCACCAAACCCAGCATTTACTATTTTTAAAAAAATCTTTTGTGTGTGTGCACACGTGAGTGCACCTGAATGCCATGCTTGTGGAGGACAGAGGAGAGCATCAGATCCTCTGGAGCTGGAGTGACAGATGTTTGTGAGCTGCCTGATGTGGGTGCCGGGAACCAAACCCTAGTCTTTTGCAAGAGCAATATGTCTCTTAACTTCTGAGCCATCTCTCCAGTACCTCGAGCTCTCCCCTCTCCTCCCCTCCCCTCTCCGTCCCCTCCCCTCTCCGTCTCCTCCCCTCTCCCTCTCCTCCTCTCCCCTCCCCTCCCCTCCCGCTCCTTCTTCCCTCCCTCCTCTCCCCCTTTTCCTCTTCCCCTTCTCTTTCAAGACAGGGTCTTCCTGTAGCTCCAGCTGGCCTGGAACTTGCTACATAGACCAAGCTAGCCTTGATCTCTTACAGATGAACCTGCGTCTGCTTCCCAGGTGTTGGAATTAAAGGTGTGCCCTACCACTCCTGGCTCTAGCTCTCTTTTGATTGGAGTTAGTCTGATGTATCTTTCTCCATTTGCCTTTTTTGGGGGGGTCTTTTTGAGATAGGGTCTCCCTGTAGCCCCAGCTGTCCTGGAACTCTGTAGACCAGGCTGGCCTTGAACTCACAAAGATCCGCCTGTCTCTGCCTCCCAAGTGTTAGGATCAAAGGTGTGCAACACCACGCCCGGCTCCATTTACCTTTAATAGATGTGTCTTTTTGTTCAGAGACCACTTCTTGAGACAGCTTGTAATTAGGTCTTGTTTTTTGAATGCACTCTTGACAGTCTCTTCTGAAGTGGCCTGCTTAGATTAATTGGTATGTTTAGATCATCCACATTTAAAATGATCGTTGACACAGTTTGCGTGATGCCCGTGTTTGTTACTGTTTTGTGCTTGGTCACAAACCAATCTTTGTTATCTCTTTATCTCCACTTCACCTGCCTCATTCCGGCTTAATTGTACATTTCTTATGATTCAGTTTTTTTCCTCTAGCAACACATGAATTATGCAACTTTCCCCTACTCTGTACTGAATTGGACCCAGGGCCTTGCATATTCTAGGCAGGTGCTCTACCACTGAGCCATGCCCTAGTCCCTCATTGGGGGATTCTAGGCAGGAGCTCTACCATTGAACCACTTCCTCAGCCCCTCACTGGGGAGTTCTAGGCAGGTGCTCTACCAATGTACCACATCCCAGCCCCTCACTGGGGGATTCTAGGCTGGAGCTCTACCATTGAACCACGTCCCTAGCCCCTCACTGGGGAGTTCTGGGCAGGTGGTTTGCTACTGAGCCACACCTTCAACCCCTCACTGAAGGATTCTAGGCAGGTGCTGTACCACTGGGCCACACCCCAGCCCCTCACTGGGGGAATCTAGGCAGGTACTCTACCACTGAGCCACACCCCAGCCCCTCACTGGGGGAATCTAGGCAGGTGCTCTACCACTGAGCCACACCCCAGCCCCTCACTGGGGGAATCTAGGCAGGTACTCTACCACTGAGCCACACCCCAGCTCCTCACTGGGGGAATCTAAGCAGGTGCTCTGCCACTGAGCCACACCCTCAGTCACTTCCTGGTGGATTGTAGACAAGTGTTTTGCTGTGGAGCGGGACCCTTGCCCCTCACTTAAGGATTCTAAGTAGGTTCTCTACTGTGGTACTACACCCTTGCCCCTCATTGCAGGATTCTTTTTTTTTTTGTTTGTTTTGTTTTGTTTTTGGTCTTTTCGAGACAGGGTCTCCCTGTAGTCCCAGCTGTCTTGGAACTCACTCTTTAGACCAGGCTGGCCTTGAACTCACAAAGATCCACCTGCCTCTACTGCAGGATTCTAAATAGGTGCTCTACCTTGGTGCTATACCCTTGCCCCTCACTGCAGGATTCTAAATAGGTGCTCTACTGTGGTGCTACACCCTTGCCCCTCACTGCAGGATTCTAAATAGGTACTCTATTGTGGTGCTACACCCTTGCCCCTCACTGCAGGATTTCTAAGTAGGTGCTCTACTGTGGTGCTACACCTTTGCTCCTCACTGCAGTATTCTAGGCAAGCACTACCACTGAGATACACTCCATTCCATATCTTGCTTTTCATTTTGGCCGTATACATTTAGGAATTATCTGTATTGGAACAAAAGTGCTGAGCTCTCAGGTAAGGGCTCACCTCAAGCCCTCCACATCATCCCTGCCCTGTGCCCAGTGGTGTGATGGTTGCCCTCTATGCTGTGCTGTTGCTGCTTTAAATGCTGTATGTGTGATGAGTGGAGCCTGAGGAGAGCCAGCAATATTGTCTTCTCCTTGCTTGCTCCTTCTGTTCCTTCATGGCCTGAGCTTCTCGGGGCCTCCTAGGGAGGTGCGCTGCTTTCATGAGCCCCAGGCTGCATGCTTGCCTCCACCTTTCCTAGGCAGCTCTGCTGGACATGGAAGCCTAATTTGGTAGGAGTTTTGTTTTTGTTTTTTTTTTTTTTATTTTTTTTATTTTTTAATTTTTTTTAACACAACATTTTTTTTTTTTTTTTTTTTGCTTTGTGCATTTCATACAATATTTTCCAATGTCAGTTCAGGCATATAATCCCTTCCCTTCCCCCCACGCCCACCCCAGAGATCATGCATTCTGCCATGACTGTCCTGCATATCTCTCTCAGTTTTTTTTTTCCATTTTTTAGCTATAAGTGATAATCCATGAGTACAAGCATCCTTCATGTATAACCAATTTGCAGGCTGTTGTGCCCAAACACCCACAGCCCCACCTTCCAGCGGGGGGTGAGGGGTTGTATGTTCAATCAGGTTAATCAAATGAGGGTCCAGACTGTTTTAAGATTTATTTTTTTTTGGGGGGGGGGAGTTGGAGAGATGGCTCAGTGGTTACAAGCACTGACTGCTCTTGCAGAGGACTCTGGTTCCATTCCCAGCACCCACATGGTGGCTAAGAACTGTCTTTAAGCTGGGCGAGGTGGCAAACGCCTTTAATCCTAGTACTCGGGAGGCAGAGCCAGGCGGATCTCTGTGAGTTCAAGGCCAGCCTGTTCTGCAGAGTGAGTTCCAGGACAGCTGGGGCTATATGGAGACTCTGTCTCAAAAAAGACAAAAAAGAAAAAAAAGATGTATTTTATTTTTAGAGTATGTGTATGTGTCTGTGTGTCTGTCCACATGAGCGTAGTGCCTGTAGTGTGTGTGTGTGTCTGTGTGTCCACGTGAGAATAGTGCTTGTAGTGTATGTGTATGTGTCTGTGTGTGTGTCCACATGAGCATAGTGCCTGTAGTGTATGTGTGTGTGTCTGTGTGTGTCCACATGAGCATAGTGCCTGTAGTGTATGTGTGTGTGTCTGTGTGTCCACATGAGCATAGTGCCTGTAGTGGCCACAAGCGGGCATGGGATCCCCTGGAGCTGGAGTTAGAGATGGTCATGAGCCACTTGACGTGGGTGCTAGGAAGGAAACTCAGGACCTCTGCAAGAGCACCCAGTGCTCTTAATCACTCAGCTGTGGCTGGGGCCTTTATCAAATTTCACTTTTGTTCCTGACGAAGTATGCTGTTGTTCTTAGATCTCATTTATTTGTTTATTGTGTGTGCAAATGTGCTAACCTGTGACGTCAGAGGGCCATTTTCAAGAGTCTGTTCTCCTCCCTCCTCCTTGTTGAGGCTGAGTCTCTGCTTTCAGTTGCTGAGCTGCATACTTCATTCCTGCCCACCTACATGCTTCCAGAGGGCTCTCCCTCATCTACCTCCCATCTCACTGAACAAGTGCTAGGATTACAGATGTGTACTTTGCCGTCCTGTGTTTTATGTGGGTTCTGGGGATTGAGCTCCAGTCATCAGGTCTGCAAGGTAATCCTGCATCTGCTAATGCATCTGCCAGGGCCTTGTTCTTGTATGCTGATATACACAGTACTGCCCCTCGACTCAGCCAGGCTGCTAGAAGTCTGCCTCTGGTTTTCTGCACTTTGAGAAGGATGTGTCTGTGTAGAATTTTTGATATTTCACGCTTGATGTTCTGTGAGCTTCCTGGATCTGGGTTTCGGTGTATGTCATGGGTTTTGAAGACTCTGAGGCACTTTCTCGTGAGTCTCTCTGATCACCCTTTCCTGCTTGTATTGCAAACCTTGTGCTGGCTTTGCCTACACAGTGCCTCAGACATTTCCCTCCCCTCATTGTTCTTGCCTGCTCATTTGTACTGTGGGAAGTTTCTAATGACATAGCTTCATATCTTTATTTTCTCTTACATTTATTAATCTCTGCTTTAAAATTTTTTTTAAACGTAATTTTCTATTCTTTCATGAGACAGAGTCTCGTGTCCCAGGCTGGCTTTGAAGTCATGCTGTGGCCAGGATTGACTTTTAATTTTCAATCTTCCTGCCTACACCTCCTGAGTGTCTGGATGCCAGGGGTGTACCACTACTCTGCAGAGCCAGGGATTGAGCCCAGGGCTTCCTGCATGCTGGACAGCACTGCAGTCTAGAGTTTTCCCTGCTTTGTGTTACTTTCATTTTTATTCTCTTTTGGGGTTTTTATTTTTTTTCCTGTTTTTAAAGTTAAGTTGTTAGCTTTCTGCTTTCTGCTTTATATTTTCAAACCATTCGTGTGTGTGTGTGTGAGTGTGTGTGTGTGTGTGTGTGTGTGTGTGTGTGTGTTCCTATGCCATACTGGACATGTGGAGGTCAGAGGACAACTCGTGGGAGTTGGTTTCTCCTTCATTCTTGTTGAGTATTGTTTCTGCTGTGCTGTGTTCTCCAGGCTGGTCTGTACACAGTCTTCTAGGTGAGCCTGGAAGATTCTCTCTTAGCCACTTCCCATCACGCTATAAGGAATTTTGGGATTGCAGGAGTTTTGGGATTGCAGATGCTGCTACTGCTTCTGATGGTTTTATATGGATTCCAGGGATTGAACTCAGGTCTGCAGGCTATTTGGCAAGTGCCTTTACCTTCTGAGCTATTACGCTGCCTTATCATATGACAATCTTTTTGAGGGTCTCATGTAGCCTGGAACTAGCTCTACAGATCAGGTTGGCCTTGATCTCTGTGAGATCTGCCTCTCTGCCTTCTAAGTTAGGATTAAAGGCATTCACCACCAAACCTAGCTTTAATCTTTTTTGTTTGAAACGGGTCTCACTATACAACCCTGTCTGGCCTGGAACTTGCCATATAGACCAGGCTGGCCTGGAACTCACAGAGATCCACCTGGCTCTGCCTCCCAGTGCTGAGATTAAAGGTGGTTCATTTGGTCTTTGCATTATCAAATTTCTCTTAGGTTATCAACCAGTGGTTACTTGAAATGTTTTTTTTTTCTTTCATATTTGTATGGGATATTCTTCACAATCGTTTGAAAACTTAATTCCCAGGCCAATCATTTTGTTTTCTAAATTGGTCCTGAATATCTCATTTGAAATTTGTTGTGACATGTTTTATGTCACATCATTTGCTAAATTTTTCTTTGCATTCCTTGAGGTTTGAAAGCAGCATGCCACTCTGCATAGTCTGGAGCAACTTTCAGGTCCGAATTTCTGTGTGTGCATGTGTGTTCTTGTACCTACATGTGGATACACCTGTGTTTGCGGGGGGAGGGTATCATTCACATTGTTTTGAGACAGGGTCTCTCATAGGCTTTAAAGTCTCCAAGAGGGCTAAGATGCCTGGCCAGTGAGCCCCAAGGATTTCCTAGTCCCACCTTCCTTCCACAGATGCCACAAGCACATACCACCTTGCCGAGGCACCCCCCCCCCACCAATGTTTCCAGGGATCTAACACATTTCCTCATGCTTTTTTTGAAAAGCACTTTACAAGCTGAGGCAAAGTTTCCTTTCCTTTGCTTAGTCCTGGTGTTCACTTCATCTGTCAGCAGTGCTAAGCTGGACACTAGCACCTCTCACTGTGTTAGCCATGGCTCTGTGTTCTAGGCTGTCACCTTCCTTCTAGTTATGGCTTATGCAATCTGCACAGTGGACCCTCTGACTCACCTGGACACTGGCACCTCTCACTGTGTTAGCCATGGCTCTGTGTTCTAGGCTGTCACCTTCCTTCTAGTTATGGCTCATGCAGTCTGCACAGTGGACCCTTTGACTCACCCAGTCAGATGACCCTCTTGTTTCAGCCTCCTGAGCGCAGGATGACAGGTGGTGTCACAGTCCGATGAGGTGTTTTTCTTAATTTGTGTCTTGGCTAGTGATGGGGCCATTGCTTTATTCGGTGTCTTTTCCCATGTGTTTTTGTCTCATTTATTTTCTTGAAAACTGCAGCTGAGGCTCATTTTTCGTGCATGTTATGAGCTTCCTTGTCTTTTAATAGGCGTGTTTGGTCTGTCTTCATTGTTTATCCTTCTTATTTGAATTTCTATACTCCTATTTAGTACTTTTATATGTACCATTGTTTGTTTGTTTTTTTAAATCATAGTTCCCTTTCTTTCTTCCATTGTTTTTAATTTATCGGAGTTTTCCCCCAGGCTCTCCCATTTGTTCTCCTGTATGGTTTCTGTGGTATAGAGTCAATGTATCTTTACCCTCCTGAACAGTTCAAGTCTCTAGGCCACTCCTTATTAGTCAGGGTCTCTCTAGAGGAACAGAACCGACAGGAGGACTATATAGTACAAAGGGGGTTTATTCAATTGGCTGGCATAATGTGGTCTGGGTCTTCGATGGCCATCTTACATCAGAGAGATTGGAGAGCTCAGAGCCCAACAGCTGCTCAGCCCACAAGGCTGAGGCCCTCAGCAGTCCTGGTGTGGCGCTGGAGTGTTCCCAGAGAGTCACTAGAAGCCTAACAAAGCTGGGTTCTGTGCAGGATGGTGGCGGCCACAGAGTGGGTGAACCTTCCAACAAGACAGGAAGGTCACTAGGCCAAGAGCAGAAGCACCTCTTCCTCAGACTCCTTTATCTGAGTTGCCACAGGAAGGTACTGCCCACTTTTGGGTTTTTTTTTTTTTTGGTCTTTTTGAGATGGGGTCTTGCTGCAGCCCCAGCCTCTACATCCTGGAACTCACTCTGTAGACCAGGCTGGCCTTGAACTCACAAAGATCTACCTGCCTCTGCCTCCCAAGTGTTAGGATTAAAGGCATGTGCTACCATGCCCAGCTGGTACTGCCCACTTCTAGGGCAGGTCTTCATTTCACATCACCTGTTCACCAAAGTCCCTACTGACATGGCTCGACCCTCCCTCCCTCCCTCCCTCCCTCCCTCCCAGCCCTAGTATACCTTCCTGGCTCACTAGCATGCACAGCTGTGCTATAGAGAGTCAGGGTGCATACCTGTGTGGACATATCTCTTGAAAACCTACCCTTCATCTTCTTGGTACACTCTTTCTCCTCCCTCCCTCTCTCCTTTCCTCTTTTTTTTTTTGTCTTTTTGAGACAGGGTCTTGCTGCAGCCCCAGCCTCTATGTCCCAAGTACTGGGGGCTTTGATGCGTTCTTCCTTGCTCACCATGTCTGGTAGACGCGGGGGTCTGTGTGGTCTCTTCAGCTCCTCCCATGGCAGCAGCCCAGGCCTTGCTCACCATGTCTGGTAGATGCGGGGGTCTGTGTGGTCTCTTCAGCTCCTCCCATGGCAGCAGCCCAGGCCTTGCTCACCATGTCTGGTAGATGCGGGGGTCTGTGTGGTCTCTTCAGCTCCTCCCATGGCAGCAGCCCAGGCCTTGCTCACCATGTCTGGTAGATGCGGGGGTCTGTGTGGTCTCTTCAGCTCCTCCCATGGCAGCAGCCCAGGCCTTGCTCACCATGTCTGGTAGATGCGGGGGTCTGTGTGGTCTCTTCAGCTCCTCCCATGGCAGCAGCCCAGGCCTTGCTCACGTCTGGTAGATGCGGGGGTCTGTGTGGTCTCTTCAGCTCCTCCCATGGCAGCAGCCCAGGCCTTGCTCACCATGTCTGGTAGATGCAGGGGTCTGTGTGGTCTCTTCAGCTCCTCCCATGGCAGCAGCCCAGGCCTTGCTCACCATGTCTGGTAGATGCGGGGGTCTGTGTGGTCTCTTCAGCTCCTCCCATGGCAGCAGCCCAGGCCTTGCTCACCATGTCTGGTAGATGCGGGGGTCTGTGTGGTCTCTTCAGCTCCTCCCATGGAAGCAACCCAGGCCTTGCTCACGTCTGGTAGATGCAGGCGTCTGTGTGGTCTCTTCAGCTCCTCCCAAGGCAGCAGCCCAGGCCTTGCTCACGTCTGGTAGATGCAGGGGTCTGTGTGGTCTCTTCAGCTCCTCCCATGGCAGCAGCCCAGGCCCTTCTTTGGTTGTGTTTCAGCCTTACTGGCGTGCTATAAAGTTGGCATCTGTGACATTGGCACTTGTTAGTTCATCTGCTCTTCAGGACTGTTGCTCAGTGTGCTCCTCATCTGAGATACATTCTCTGTGTCTTATCTAGTGAGGCCAAGTTGAGACAACATAATTGACTTTCATCTCCCACCTTCCTCTGACTCCTGCTGTGGCTTCTGCCTTTTGGCTGTCTGTTGTCCTTCCTACCAGCTTGCTCCTTGGGCCTGAGCCTCACAACCCAGTGAGATGTCCAGTTGTGCTGACCATGCTGTATGTTCTGGAGAATGACCTAAAATATCTATATTTTATGTTTTGAATGAGTGACTTAAGTAAACAACAAACCAAAGTAAAAGAATAAAGAGCAAGTAGCAGATAGATACAAGATAGATACATAGAGATGTAGATATATAGGTACATAAATACATATATAGAAATATATAGATACATAGATATATAAATAGATAGGTAAATACAGAGAGAGAGAGAGAGAGAGAGAGAGAGAGAGAGAGAGAGAGAGAGAGATAGCAAAACATCAAGTTTGTTGCTCATAATATCCAGCAGAAACTTGACTGGGGAAGCAGAGCATCCTCTCAGGTAAAACTTCTGTGTAAAAGAGCAAATAACAACAAGTAGAGATGACATCATCAAATTGGGCACTCAAACCATCTATCAGAAACCAACTGGGGAAGTTGAGGCAGTCAGTGGGAGTTCCTGCTGAGCTTTCCCTCCTTGGCTGGGCTTCTCATGGCTGAACTTGCAGCTTCTCTTCCCCTCTGCAGACACTCTTCTATCATGAATAAACAGTAGTAACCTCTGTGGGGAATTGTTCACCTTCCGCCTGTTCTCAGCAACACAGTGTTTGCTACTCTTGAGCTATTTTACTGTTCTCTTCCCTCCCAGTCACAGAGGTGGGGCAGAGGAGCCCATCCCTAGAAAAGTGGAGGACACTATGAGACAGACATGGCTGAGTCTGAAATGGGAGGGGCAAAACCCCCATTTCCAGAGTCAGCTTCTCAGTGAGCTCAGATAGCGCAGGGCAGTTCACCCATATAATGTCCATTATATTAATCCTCACCTGATGTGTGGCAATCTCTTAATTTGAAGTTGGTTATTTTCATTTCTAGAAGATTCTTTTTTTAATTTTATTTTTTATATGTATGAATGTACTGTCAGCATGTAGGTTTGTGCACCCGTGTCATGAGGTCAGAAGAGGGCGTCAGATTCCCCTGGAACTGGAGTTAAAGATGGTTCTCAGCCGCCATGTGGGTGCTGGGAATTGAACCTGGGTCCTCTGCAAGAGCAGTCGGCACTCTTAACCGCTAGGCCATCTCTCCAGCCCCCTAGAAGATTCTTAATCAACATTTCTGTAATGATCATGTCTACCCTGTCTTCTCTATCTCTGTGATTTTGATTAGACCCCACCTTCTCTATCGGTCTCCCAGCATCCTCTATCTCTATCTTTTGCTCTTCTTTCTCACTCTTTAGGTTAATCTTCCACTTTATTAAATCTCTGTTCAGCTGTATCTGATGTGCCAGTTCATCTTGTGTATTTCATAGTCTCTATCTTTTAAAGTTAGCTGTGTTTGGATTTCTTTAGTTCATTTGATTTTTGGTTCCCAGTTAATATGCTTAATCATTTCTTATGGCATCCTGTGATTAGTTATTTAACTTTGTCCTCTCTCCCTAAAGCAATAGGTATATTGCAGGTTTTGTTCTCATTTTCGTGTTCCTGATATGTTTGCATTTTTCGAATTCTAATGGTAATCTTACACTCTTAGAATGTTATTTGATGTGTGGGTTGAATTCCGCGTTTGGAGGACCTGTGCATTCTGCTGGTGCTCCTGTCTGTGCTTCATGTGCTGTGGTATAAGATTTTAGATATAGAAGGCGTCTCAGCTCCCAGATTTTACTTCTGGTTTGTCCTCACAGATTCTCAGTACTGGACTTTTGTGGGTTTTCCTGTCTACACACACACACACACACACACACACACACACACACACACACCCACACCCCCACAGAGTATCTATCGGTAGCCATTGTTTTGTGGTAGTGTGCCTTGTTACTAACTTGCCTACTATGGACAGTTCAAGCACAAACTTTTGCCTTTCCCGCTGGAGGCTCCCTGTCCTCCAGGTCTTGGCAGCCTGAGGCTCTTAAAATGTTGCCCAGGGTAGATCTCTTCAGGTCCTAGGCTCATATCATACTAGCCCCACCAGCCATGGAGGTGACTGGCTGAGGACGGTGACATGGTCATACATGGGGTCATGATTGCTCTGGAATCCTTGGACAATGAGGATCCTGGAATTGAAGAGAATGGTTCTATGTCTTGGGAGTAGACAGCTAGCCCTCATGGAGATGGCTGGTGGTGGCTTCGTGTTGATCTCACTAGATGTGGCTTTACCTGACGTTCACTGTCAGACTGGACATACCACAGGCTGGACATACTCTGGCAAACAGACTTTTCTCAATGCCTGAAGGTTGTTGGCTATTTCAGAGGGAAACCTCCAGTCCCAGAAAAGCCTGTAGGCTTGTGCCCAGCCCAGGCAGTCCTGTCCTTATTTGGGTCCTCATGCAGCTGGGGCTCTGGCTCTGGCTCCGGTTCTGGCTCCGGCTCCAGCTCTAGCATCCCTCCACCACCCTGAGGACTGAGGGACAGCTATGGCTGGTCAGGGTGGATGCTCTGGTATACTGCCAGAGGTATATGCAGTACCCTCCAGCAGAGGAGGCATAGTCTGTATGGCATGGTCTCTTGTGTCCTGCCTCCCTTCTGAATCTCTTCTCATTCGTGTGGATGCTCAGGGCACATATTGGGAGGCAGAATAACTCCAGTCCTTGGTCTGTGTTCCTGACCTACCAGGATTACCTTGGACTGGGCTTCACAGCAGGACCTGGTCCTCCTGAGGGATCTTGATGCTCAGAGGGGCCTTGAAAACTCCCTTGTGGCAGTTCAGCAGAGCATAGAGCTAGAGGGTGTGGCCAGAGCCACATGTAGAGACCCTAGAGGCTGTGGAAGGAGGACAGGGAGCCACCGCCATACCCACCTGCTTATCTTTTTCTTGGAGGGCACAACCAGGATCTCACCATGGAGCTGGGCTCCCATTAGAGGAGGGGCACCCATGGGGCTGGAGAGATGGCTCAGCGGTTAAGAGCACCGACTGCTCTTGGAGAGGACCAGGTTCGATTCCCAGAACCCACATGGCGGCTAAGAACTGTCTTTAGTGCTAGGCGTGGTGGTGCATGCCTTTAATCCCACCACCGGGGAGGCAGAGGCAGGCAGATCTCTGTGAGTTCAAGGCCAGCCTGGTCTACAGGGTGAGTTCCAGACCAGCTGGGGCTATAGGGTAGACCCTGTCAAAAAAAGACAAAAAAACCCAAAAAAACAAGAGGGGCACCAGGCACTCACCAGGTGCTGGTTTCACTTTGGACAACCCACCACCACCACCACCACCACCACCACCACCACCACCACCACGGTATGGTGAATGAATGGCTCTTAAGAGAAAGCTTAGCCCAGGCCCAGATGGTTTCACAGAAGAATTCTATAAAACATTTCAAAAAGACTTACAACCATTATTACTAAAATTGTTTAGAAGGATACAATCAGAGGGAATTCTCCCACATTCCTTCTATGAAGCCAGCATCATCCTATTACCAAAACCAGGCAAAGATACAACCAAAAAGGAGAGCTATAGACCCATCTCCCTCATGAACACAGATGCCAAAATTCTAAACAGGATCCTGGCAAATCGCATACAGACCCACATCAAGAAGATCATCCATCATGACCAAGTTAGATTCATACCAGAGATGCAGGGATGGTTCAACAGATGAAAATCAATAAACATCATCAAACACATAAATGGACTGAAAGACAAAAACCACACCATCATCTCAATTGATGCAGAAAAAGCCTTTGACAAAACCCAGCATCCCTTCATGCTTAAAGTCCTAGAGGGAATTGGATTGGAGGGATCATTCCTCAATGTAATCAAAGCCATATACAGGAAACCCACAGCCAATACCATCCTAAATGGGGAAACAACAGAAGCATTCCCCTTAAAGGTAGGAACTCAGCAAGGCTGCCCCCTGTCACCACTCCTCTTCAATATAGTGCTTGAAACACTTGCCAGGGCAATAAGGCAAGAAAAGGAAATTAAAGGAGTACTAATTGGAAAAGAGGAAGTCAAGCTATCCTTATTTGCTGATGATATGATTGTTTACTTAAGGGATGCTGAAAACTCCACCAGAAAACTCCTAGAAATGATAACAGTTTCAGCAAAGTGGCAGGATACAAAATTAACCTAAAAAATTCAGTAGCCTTTCTTTACACCAACAACAAGCAACTGAGGAAAGAATTCAAGGAGACCTTCCCACTCACAATAGCCTCAAAAACAATAAAATACCTAGGAACAAACCTAACCAAAGACACCAAAGATCTCTACAACAAAAATTTTAAACCCTTACAGAAAGAAATTGAAGAGACATCAGAAGATGGAAAAACTTCCCATGCTCATGGATTGGGAAAATTAACATTGTAAAAATGTCCATTCTACCCAAACTCTTGTATAGATTTAACACAATCCCAATTAAAATCCCCAAGAGTTTCTTTCACGGGCTTGGAAAAAAAAGTCCTTAATTTCATTTGGAAAAACAAAAGACCCCGAATAGTCAAAACAACCCTGAGCGAAAAGAGCTACACAGGGGGGATCTCTATACCAGACTTCAAACTATACCACAGGGCTATAGTCATAAAAACAGCTTGGGCCAGGCGTGGTGGCACATGCCTTTAATCCTAGCACTCGGGAGGCAGAGGTAGGTGGATCTTTGTGAGTTCAAGGTCAGCCTGGTCAACAGAGTGAGTTCCAGGACAGCTGGGGCTACAGGGAGACCCTGTCTCAAAAAGACCAAAACAAAACAAAACAAAAAACAGCTTGGTACTGGCACAAAAACAGACTTGTTGACCAATGGAACAAAACTGAAGATCCAAACTTGAGCACATACAATTTCAGCCATCTCATATTTGACAAGGGGGCAAAGAAGACACAATGGAGAAAAGACAGCATCTTTAGCAAGTGGTGTTGGCAAAACTGGATCACCACTTGTAGAAGAATGAAATTAAACCCTTACCTCTTGCCCTGTACAAAAGTCAACTCCAGATGGATTAAAGACCTCAGTCTTAAACCCCAAACTCTGAAGGCGATAGAAGACAATCTTGGCAGCAGACTACAAGACATAGGCATAGGAAAAGACTTCCTAAATCAGACAACAGCTGCGCAAGAATTAAGGTCGACAGTTGACAAGTGGGACCTCATTAAACACAAAAGCTTCTGTACATCAAAAGAAACAATCAAGGAAGTGAAGAGAAATCCCACAGAGTGGGAGGAAACCTTCACAGTAGAAACATCTGACAAAGCATTGATTTCCAGAATATATAAACTCAAAAAACAAAGGAGAAAGAAAACAAATGACCCACTCAATAGATGGAGCAAAGCCCTGAACAGAGACTTCACAGGTGAGGAATTAGAGATGGCTGAGAAACATCTTAAGAAGTGTTCAACATCATTAATCATTAAGGAAATGCAAATCAAAACCACTTTAAGATATCATCTTACTCCAATAAGACTGGCTAGGATCAAGAAAACAAATGATACTAAGTGCTGGAGAGGTTGTGGGGAAAGGGGAATGAACACTCATCCACTGCTGGTGGGAATGTAAACTCATACAGCCACTATGGAAAGCAGTGTGGAGAACCCTTGGAAGACTTGGAATGAACTTGCTACCCGACCCAGCCATACCACTCTTAGGCATGTACCCACAAGACTCACCCCACCACAGAGATACATGCACAGCTATGTTTATTTCAGTTCTCTTCACAGTAGCAAGGAGCTGGAACCAACCCAAATGGGTGGATAGAGAAAATGTGGTACATCTACACAGTGGAGTTCTATGCAGCAGAATGCATTCTGTGGCTACCCGTGTCCACCTGCTGTCTCTCCAGTGCTCTGGCCACAGGCCTGTCATTGCCTCCTCTGCTCTGAGGCCTGGACTCTCTTGTTCCCACCTCCATGGGTTCCCCAGAGCCCAGCAGGGACTTCTTCATGCTGGACTGAAGCTTAGTGAGCATTTATAAGAGTGCTGATGTGCTTGACAGTTGCACAGAATTCTGGAGGCCTCCAGACTATACCCAGGTGTGGGAATACCCATTCCTGTACCCTACTTACTGTTGCTTGTCCCATGATGGTCACCTATGGCCCCTACTGGCTTTGTTGTCCAAGTCTGTGCCCTGCCATTCCAGAATGCTTTCATGGAAGAAGGACTTTGTTAGGAGGTGGAGTTGGTTAGGAGGGCGAGGTGCTATTCAGCGCTAGTTTGGGCTGCCTGGGTGTGGGAAAAGCAGCTCTAACTCCATGCCTCAGTTTCTCTTTTAGAAAACCATGACCAAGTGTTGACCTTGGGATTCTTTCCCAGCTTGTTAGGCAGTTCTTTCTTCCAGATTAGAACATTCTCTGTTGGAGCGAGAAGGGTGGGGAGTGGAGCTGAGACTCACGACATTGATGCCACTTCAAACTGGGAGGCCCTTCCCTTCAGTTCTGTAAGCAGGAAACAGTTGCTGGGGAGAGGAAACTGGTGGAACTGCGTGCAAGGCCTACAGAGCTCCAGGGCTGCAGATTTTGAGTTGTCATCATGCTAGACTAGGCTTGTTGGTGACTGAGCTGCTCCACACCAGCCATGCTCCTCTAATGAACCCAGTAAACTTACTGGCTTACAGGCTGCACTTGGGCTAACTACTTTCTTTAGGTCTGTTGTTGGTCTCTAATCAGAAATGGTCTCCCAAGGAAAAGCCCCAACTTTAGTTTTTTAAATGTGTGCATGCATGTGTGTGTGAGTGTGTGTGTGTGTGTGTGTGTGTGTGTGTGTGTGTGTGTGTGTTTGTTTGTGTTGAGTGTAGCCCTAGCTGGCCCAGAACTCCCTATGTAGACTAGGCTGGCCTTGAACTCACAGAGATCTGCCTGCCTCTGCCTTAAAGGTGTGGGCCACCATGCTCGGCTAAGTTCTTTTGATAAAGAATACATTAATTTGTTTATTTCTATTAGGGGGAGGGGCATGTGTAGAGGTCTGGTGACAAGTGTCAATAGTTTAGGTTCTCTCATACCTTGTAAGTCCTAGGAATCACACTTAGGTCCTCACACTTGACAGCAAAAGCCTTTACCCACTGAGCCATCTTGCTAGGCCCCACCTGGTTTATTGAGACAGGGTCTCTCCCTGGGACCTGGGACTTGGTGATTTTGCATAGGCTGGCTGCCCAGTGAGCCCCAAGAGTCTACCCATCTCTACCTCCCCGGTGCTAGGATTACAAGCATATACCACCATTCCTGGCTTTTTTTACATGAGTTTTGGGAATTGAACTCAGGTCTTCCCACTGGTGCAGCAAGCACTTTATCCACTGAGCTGTCTTCCTAGCCCTAGCATCACTGCTTGATGCTACCATGTAGTCTACTCAATTTTATCACAATTTCATCATTATGGGCTGTCAAGACAGCTAGGAAGGCGACTGGCCTTTCCTGCCTTTCCAGGCTGGTCACCACACGCACAAGGGCACTATGCCCCACCTGTGATTGTCTCTATCTTCAGCTGATTACTTCCTGGGTGAGACTCTTTAAGCACTCTCTCCTCCCGTTAACTATACCATGAGCAAATCGGATCGCTTTTGAACAGGACCATTCTGTACCCAAGGAGAAGCACTGAGTAGAAATGCCATTTGTTTAGCGCTCTGCCAGCAGGTCTTCAGGGCTCTGTGGGCCCCACCCGTTCCTGTCAGTGTCGGATGAACCGCCCGGTTTGCTCAAGTGCAGAAGAGGGTAGAGTGGGATTGCTCATTAAAAAGTCGTTACCAGGCTCACCTGCCCAGCACCCCTCCTCTGCTCTTCCTTGAAAAGGTACAAACAGCAAACTTCTTGCATTCTGTTTTTCTTCTGTGCCTGCCTGGAGGTGCTGGAGGAGAGAAGCCCATTGCAAGGTGGCATCTTGAAGATTTACCGATCAATAAAAGAGACAATTACAGCTTGTTGATGAAACGAAACTCCCCCGCCCGGCCTCTCGTGGTATTGACACTGTGCTAATGATAACTCGGGTAAACCAGCCCGAGACGATAAAAGTCAATAGGAAGACAGAGGATTTCAATAAAATTATGACAGTTCATAAACCTTCCCTCGGAAACAGATTGCCCCCAGATCAGTGACCAGTTCCAGCTGGATTTGAAACTTTAATTTCTCACTTATTGAATTTTTTGGCGTCTACTAATTGTGAAGTCTGTGCTGGGGTGATAACTGTGTCTCCAGCTCATGAGGGAAGAGAGCCCAGACATGGCTCTGGGAGCAGTGAGCTGAGGAGAGGTGGCAGGGTATGCTCTGTGCTCTGGCACTCTCACCCAGCTCTCTTGCCTCAGGAGGGCTGAGCATGTGGGTGGGTGGCTGGATAGACACTGTGGGAGTTGGAGGTGGCTGAGCCTGTGCATCTGTCCCTTCTGGGGGACACAGTTGGGCCTCGTGGAAAAAGCTGTAGTGGTTGTGGGTGTTGCTCTCAATGTCTGTGCAGTCTGAATGTGCTCGTCCCTGTGGAGACCCGTCCTGTGCCCCCTCAACCAGTTTGGGTGTGGACAGATGATGCAGGTTACCTGGGAAGGAACCACTGGCCAGAGACTTGGAGCAAAGTTGTACCTGGCCACTCCTACTTTTCCCAGGCTGTGTATTTTTGGGGAAGGGATGGGCAGGAACAGGCAGGGCTCTTGTTCTAGGCTTCATACCTGGCAAGCATTTGCCAGTGGTAACAAAATCCTTTTTCATGAGCATTGGTTGCCTATGGGGCAACTTGCTGGATACTTTGTCCAAGGTAGTATTGATCTGCACAGCTGTGCTTATGACCCCTTTCTTGCTGAGAGGGGACCTGGGACTTGGGGTGACTAGATAGCTGGCCACACAATAGAACTGGGATTGGGAGCTTCTTCTCATAGGATATGTCTCCTTCTTCCTGGGCTCTGCTGTCCCCAGCATCCTCAGCGCTGGCTGCATGAATGGGCACAGCCCAAGAAGAAGGTACTGAGCCTATCAGCAGGGATGCCTGAGGTGCCAGTTAGCAGGATAGAGTGGACCTGCCCAGACCTGCAGGATGCTGGTATCTGAATTCATCAATGTGTTCATGTACATGGGCAGGTGGAGGAGCTGTGCTCAAGCACAGCTGAGCCTCTGGAGGAGGGTGGTGAGTATCCTTTCTTATGCAGCCCATGAGAATCTCAGAAGGTGCCAGAGCAGGTGGATGGTAGGGAAGAGTCTCCACTCCTGGCCTAGGTTTCCTGGGCTAGGCCTCCTAATCAGGAGTGGCTCTGTGGGTCTAGGGTCAATCTTATAAACCCCAGTCATGGGGAGAGAGAAGGCAGTGAGCAGCCTAGCAGAGCCAGGCTCCCTAGTGAGGCTGTACCGCATGCTGCATATCCGCCGGCCTGCCTCCCTGCTGGCTGAGTGGAAAGTGTTCCCCTTCAGCTCCTGTAATGGATCCCTTAGCATCCCATGAAGCCCACGTTCCAGTCCTGATTTATTTATTTATTTATTTATTTATTTATTTATTTATTTACTTACTTACTTACTTTTTGAGGCAGGATCTCCCTTTAGTCCCAGCTGGCCTGGAGTTCACTGTGTAGACCAGGCTGGCCTTGAACTCACAGACTAAGACAGTTGTTGTTGTTGTTGTTTTAAGTGGTAGGTTAATTTCAGCACATTATATTAGTGCAGTTGCTTTCAGGTAAAAGAAAAAATATATACATTGCTCAGTTTGTCTTACTACCAGATATTTAGTGCTAGCATCCTCAGATGAGAGGGATACCATTTGGTTTTCTGGGACTTTGTTACTTAGCATAATGTCTTCTAGTTCTATCCATTTACCTGCAAAGTTCATGATGTCATCTTTTTTTACTGCTGCATAGAGCTCCATTGTGTAGATGTACCATATTTTCTCTATCCTCTCATTGGTTGAGGGGCATTTGGGTTGGTTCCAGCTCCTCGCTATTGTGAAAAGAGCTGCAATAAACCTAGCTGTGCATGTATCTCTGCAGTAGGATGAGTCTTTTGCGTATGTACCCAGGAGTGGTATGGCTGGGTCAGATGGTAGGCTTATTTTGAGTCTTTTAAGGGTTCTCCACACTGCTTTTCCACAGTGGTTGTACAAGTTTACATTCCCACCAGCAGTGAATGAGTGCTCCCCTTTCCCCACAACTTCTCCAGCATTTGGTATCTTTTGTTTTCATGATCTTAGCCAGTCTTATTGGAGTGAGCTGATATCTTAAAGTGGTTTTAATTTGCATTTCCTTAATTATTAATGATGTTGAACACTTTTTAAGATGTTTCTCAGCTATCTTGTTTTCCTCACTTGTGAAGTTCTTTACTCCATCTCTTTTTAAAATATTTTTTAATTTTATTTATTTATTTATTTTTATGTGTATGAATGTACTGTCTGCATGTAGGTTTGTGCACCTGTGTTGTGCAGTGCCTCAGAAGTCAGAAGAGGGCATGAGATTCCCCTGGAACTGGAGTTAAAGAGGGTTCTCAGCCACCATGTGGGTGCTGGGGATTGAACCCGGGTCCTCTGCAAGAGCAGTCGGTGTTCTAGGCCATCTCTCCAGCCCTACTCCATCTCTTAAGTGAGTCATTTGTTTTCTTACATCTTTGTTTTTTGACTAGTTTATGTACTCTGGATGTTAATGCTCTGTCAGATGTGTCACTGGAGAATGTTTCCTCCCATTCTGAGGGTTTTCTCTTCACTTCATTGATTGTTTCTTTTCTGGAGGACCTAGAAAGAGTAATGAATAAAAAACAGTTTTTAGCCGCCATGTAGTTGCTGGGAATTGAACCCGAGTCCTCTGCAAGAGCAGTCAGTGCTCTTAACCAATGAGCCGTCAGTGCTCTTAACCAATGAGCCATCTCTCCATCTCCTCAGTCCTGGTTTGTACCACCAACCCTAATTAAGACTTCTAGTTGAGGCTGGAGAAATGGCTCAGCAGTTAAGAGTACTGGCTCCTCTTGCAGAGGACCTGGGTTTGATTCCCAGCACACAGATAGATGGCTGGTAATAACAATCTATAACTCCAGTTCCAGGGTATCCTATGCCCTCTTCTGACCTCTGTGGGCATTGCATGACCCTAGTGCAATTATATACTTGCAAGCAATATACTTGTATGCATAAAATAAAAATGATAGATAAAGTGTTAAAAAATAAACCCGAAGACTTCCAGTAAGGCACAGGTGAGGAGCTGTGAAGATTTCCCTGACTCTGTCACGCAGGAAACCTGTTACAGATACCACCATGCTCCCCTTCAGTGCTGAGTGGGAAAGCACAGATGCTCATCATGGCTGCAGGCTTGATGACTTGACCATACATTGGCCTAATGCAGCCATTACCTCTGTGTAAAGGGGAAGGTACTCACTATAGCTGTTTCTGGAACTCCAGCCCCTCAGGGCAGTAGGACAGAGTCTGCTCTGATCGCGTCTGTCCTCATACTAGGCTTGTGTGCTTGTTCTGAGTGTCACTGTTCAGAGGTCTCAGCAAGATGTGCCCACTGTGTGGGGCAAGCACTGTTAGCAGGGTGGCTCCTGGGGTGGCTGGCCCAGGGGCACCAGGCCAAGAGCTCCATGTACCAGGGCCTCCTGCTTGGGAACAGTCATGTCCCTTGGCTCTCCGCAGCACCATCGGAAGGAGCCCCATGGCTGGAGGGATGAATCAATGGCTAAGAGCACTGACTGCTCTTGGAGAGAACCCGGGTTCAATTCCCAGCACCCACATGGTGGCTATGAACTGTCTTTAACTTCAGTTCCAGGTGAATCTGACACTCTCTTCTGACCTCCACAGCACTGCATGGCATGGGTGCACCTACCTACATGCAGACAGTAAACTCATACACATAAAAAAAAAAAAAAAAAAAAAAAAAAGGGAGTAATAAAGAAGCCCCAAGGCTCCTCCTGCCTCTGTGTCCCTGAAGCCACCTCACAGCCTGTCTTAGCTCTGACCTGCGGCCCTTTGTCCTCACAGGAGCGGGATGGCATGCGTGCCATACTGGGATCCTATGACAGTGAGCTGACCCAGGCCGAGTACTCGCCCCAGCTGACACGTCGCATGCGGGAGGCTGAGGACATGGTGCAGAAGGTACATGCCCACAGCACAGAGATGGAGGTGGGTCTGTTCTCAGAGTGAGTGCATGGGGGCTGTGTTGGGGGTGGGGCATGGCCATGGGGGATTATATCAACACCTGGTCCACTTTTCTTCTTGGATGGCACTGGCCAGTTGGATTCCAGGAGGCCCTACCCATCAGGGGAGTGTTGGGAAGATTCAGGGTGAGACATGGCATCCGCTAGGGAGAGTTGTCACCAGGTGCCTCAGGGATGGTCTGGGCCATGTGTTCCATGTGGGTCCCTGAAGTGACCTGCTTCCTCTTGCTTGATGTCCAGGTGATCGCGCAGTGTCTCCAGGTAGAGAGCAAGCTGTGGTTTCTCTCTCCTCCTTGTCACTGGCCATAGGATGGCATGAGTCTTTGCTGAAGTCTCGGGTCCTGTTTTAGTGAAATACAGGTGGAGGAAATGTCTCATTTTAAAGCAGACAGTGACTCACTGGCTCCCATAGCACTCAGCCCTCATGCCCAGTTTGCAGTTGTGGTTTGATTGGCAGGGAGAACCCTAAGTTCCCTCTCCTTTCTGGATGGCCCATACCTCCTTAATAACCTTACCCATTTGACAGTTATGTTTCCTGGGCCAGGGCTTCCCTGTGAACCACCCCAGGCCTGGGATATAGGAGATTTGGCTCAGCCCTCCAGAAGAGCCACATGCCTAGAATGAAGTTGGATCCTGCGTACCAGGAGAACTACACAGCCACAGTCCCAGATACTGCTTGAGCCTACACTGTCTGCCCAGCTCTCCATGCAACCCTTTACTTCTAACACTCAGTTGGGGAAGAGCTGGAAGCAGGGCCATATGTCTTTGTCCTTATTGCACTAACAAGGAAACTAAATGCCAGAGGGTCCAGGGCCTTATCCAAGCCATCAGGTGCCTATGGATGAAGCCAGGTCTCTCCCATAGCACTGCCCACCTACAGAGGGTCCTGGTCCAAGGCCTCCATCATACACTATGGCCCATGAACTCTTTGGGCTGGGCCTTGACCTATGGGATGATGCAGACACAGAGATGCTGGTTTTGCCCAATTGTTCTTTGCAGGCAACTGCCCCTCATTCAGCCAGAGTCCTGTTTGTCCCTGCTATGGAAGTGTCTATAGAGAGACTAGAGCAAACCTTCCTGGTAGTGGACTCAGTGCAGTGTACAGCCAGTGTTGGACTGTACACTGTATTGGGTCCCTTACCCAGGGCCACAGCAGAGCCTTTGGTGAGGGGAACATTTAGTAGACCACCATAAGCTAGGCCTAGAGGCACAGGCTTGAAATCCCAGCTCTTTGAGAGGTTAAGGCAGGAGGATTATAAGCTAAAAGTAGAGTTTCAACCCAGCTGGGGCAACTTAGTGGTTTGTCTTAAAATGTAAAAAGAGGATAGAGGATATAGCTCAGCAGAACACCTACCTGGAATCCCTAAATAAGGTGGTAGGGCTGTGGCTCAGCAGTAGAGCACCTGCCTAGAATTCCCCCAGTGAGGGGCTGGGGTGTGGCTCAGTGGTAGATTACTTGCCTAGAATGTCCCAGGGTGGGACGGGGTATGGCTCAGTGGTAGAGCACCTGCCTAGAATCCCCCAATGAGGGAATGGGGTGTGTCTCAGTAGTAGATCATCTGCCTAGAATCTCCCAGTAAGAGGCCAGGGTGTGGTTCAGTGGTATAGCACCTGCCTAGAATCCTTCAGTGAGGGGCTGGGGTGTGGCTCAGTGATACAACACCTGCCTAGAATCCCCCAATGAGGGGCTGGAGGCATGACTCATTGGTAGAGCACCTGCCTAGAATCTCTCAGTGAGGGGTTGGGGTGTGGCTCAGTGGTAGAGTACCTGCCTAGAATCCTCCAGTAAGGGGCTGGGGTGTGGCTCAGCAGTGGAATACTTACTAACTTGCATGAGATACTGGTTTAAATCACCAGTAATACAAAAAACAACCCACTACAACTATGAAGTGTGGTGGCATACTAGATGTGAGCTGTGCAGCTCTGGGTTCCTTTGAGGGAGCAGTATGGAGCTCTGCAGCACTGCTCTTATGTGTCTACGAAGCCAAGAAGGTAGCTTCTGATGCAAGGCTCGGGGATGGCTGTCAGCCCCCCATGGGAGGAGTAGGAGTGACAGCAGTGGGGTCTGCTGAGAGGGTCATGCTCTAGGGATGATGTGTGTGGCTGTGCCATGATGTGGCTGTGGTCCAGGTCGCCCTCACATCCTTTGTGCCTGTGGCCTGTACTGGGACCAGGACAGAGTCACAGCAAGCACCTGGGCCCTGCATTTTCTCCACTTGGGGGAACAACTCACTCTGGCATTCTTGATAGAGTGAACCCTCCATGTGGTAGAAGTCCTACTCCCTAGGTCCTGTACCTGTCTCCCCCACCGCATTGTCTGACTGGGCCCTTGTTCCTGTGTTTCCCAGGTGGTCAGCAGCCTGGAGTACAGCCCACCAGGGCTACTGTGAGCTCTTCACCCTGGCCCTCCATCTTTATCTGAAAGGTTAACTGGGGCTCTTGTGAGCAGTGTCGCCATCATTGTAAGTGAGTTAATAGCTGTTTTATTACAGCACATTTAGCTTCATGAGAAACGCTAATGAGCTGAGATTTGCAGGGACTGCTCTCTGACACCTTGTGGTGTCCCCAGCATTTTTCACACTCAGAGGTCTCATCTGTGCTGGCCGTATGTCCCCCACACAGGGTATTAGGAGCCTGACAGTTTGGGCACAGCTGGTGCCATATGTTCTGGGTCACGTGATGGGGGACAGGTGCATGAGTCTCATCGACATTTTGTCGTCACCTTGCCCATGGGGTGTATGTCTGGGACCCTCACCCTGTCCTTGCAGGATGGCGGCTTGTCCCTTTTCTGTGTCTCCTGAATTATGGGAGAGCAGCAGATGGAGGAGTAGGGGCCCAGCTGGTTAACGAAGGTGCTCTGTCACCAGCTGTTTCCCAGTCACCATCACCATGACTGTTCATTGGGCCAGTGTTTGAGGAATGCTGAGAAGTGCCCCCATCCCTGTCACAGCCAGCCCTCTCGTGCCTGGGTACTGTTGCTCCTTGAAGCAGGCTGGTCCTCGGCAGCCTTCCTTCTGTCACCCTAAGTTGTGCCAGCCTGGGAGGCTGGCTAGGAGGAATCCAGGGCCATGTCTGCTGGGTGGCTGGCAACCCTGATGAGGCAGGCAGGGACTAGGCTACTGCTACAGAAGCTCCCAATTTGAGGTTCCCATCACCAGGAAGACTCATGAGGATTCTGGACTCGTGAGAAGGTCAGGGAGCGAGCAAGGAAGCTGTTTCCACAGCAGCTGTGGGTTTGGAGCTCACTATTTCCAGTCATACTCTGACCAGTACCAGCACCAGGCCCGATTTGGGGACCCATGGCTGGGTCATTGTCATTTCCAGCCTGATCTTTTTGTGGGGAGAACACCTCTGAGTCAAGATAGCCATAGAACCATTGCTTGCTCACCTGGTAACCTGGGGCCTGGCAGGCACAGCCTGATCAACTCTCTTCTTTAAGATAGTGCACATTGCCTGCCACATAGAGTCCCCTAGCTTGAGACACATGCACAAACTGATCCATCATTTTCCAAGACTCCAAGAGAGCCAAGTCTCTGCTTTGTAGTTGAAGAGCCTGAAGCCTGAGGTGGAGGATGGTCCAAAGCAGACCTTCCTTTTCCTTGCCGTTCCCACCCTAGTGAGCATGTGACTATATTCCAGAGAACTTGCTCACTGCCAGGGCTGCATTGCCAGTGCTAAAGGTACCCTGAGGGTGGCTCAGGCAAGGGTTGGGCATGCCGCTTGGAGTTGATGTGCCCAGCTCACTATGGGGCATCCCACCCTTGGTCCCACCCTGCAGTTCCCAGTAAGGATTTAGTGGTGGGCCAGTGGGGGCACTGCAGGTGGCAGGTCTGGAGCCCGCACAACAGCAGAAAGTGCTTTTCCGATGCCTTGCTACATAGTCACATTTCACCTCTCCGAGGCTCTGCAAATGGCTTGTGCCTGGAGAGCTTTAAAAGCTCCTTCCAGCCGCCTGCCAGGAGTTTATTAGCTGAGCGTCTTGTATTGACACAGTAAGAAGTTACATAACTTCATGGAACTCCTTCCCTAAAGGCCCCTTAGTGCCTTGAAGTCAGACTAGCGTCACTCAAGCCTGGGCTGCAGTGGCTTCCAGGGCGTGTGGCAGCTCCCAATGCAGAGCGGAAAACTGGGGCCAAGCCCTCACATCATCTGTGCTGTTAGGTGTCCTAAATTGTCAGAAGGTGGCCAGGTGTGTGCAGAAGAGCGTGCAGGGGTGTGGCTAGCAGCTAGACTCACTGTCAAGGGGTAGACATGCCCTGCTCCCAGTTTCATGGTTGAGAGGGCGCACGTCAGGCAATAGGAAGACCCCCAGTGGCTGTGTGGGGTGTCCTACTGGGGGGGGGGCTGCCTCCTAATGTTCTCTGTCTCTCCACCCCTCTCCCATTTCCTTTCTTCTTTTATTCCCAGTCTTCCATTCTTTTTTGTCTGTTCTTTCTCTTACGTGTGTGCCTGTGTGGTGTGGGCATGTGTGTCCTCGTGTGTGTGCCTGTGTGGTGCGGGCATGTGTGTCCTCATGCGTGTGCCTGTGTGGTGTGGGCATGTGTGTCCTCGTGCATGTGCCTGTGTGGTGCGGGCATGTGTGTCCTCGTGCGTGTGCCTGTGTGGTGCGGGCATGTGTGTCCTCGTACCTGTGCCTGTGTGGTGCAGGCATGTGTGTCTTTGTGTGTGTGCCTGTGTGGTACGGGCATGTGTGTCCTCATGTGTGTGCCTGTGTGGCACGGGCATGTGTGTCCTCGTGCGTGTGCCTGTGTGGCGCGGGCATGTGTGTCCTCGTGCGTGTGCCTGTGTGGCGTGGGCATGTGTGTCTTTGTGCCTGTGCCTGTGCCTGTATGGCATGGGCATGTGTGTCTTTGTGCGTGTGCCTGTGTGGCGTGGGCATGTGTGTCCTCATGCGTATGCCTGTGTGAGGCATGTGTGTCCTCGTGAATGTGCCAATACATGTGGAGGCCAGAGACTGACTTTGGTGTCCTCTTAAGCTCGCTGCCTTTAACAACATTTTTTTTAACAACATTTTAAAATTTGTTTTTATGTGTGTATTTTACCTGCATAGATGTAAGTGCACCCGTATATATGTGTGTGAGTATTTTACCTGCATGGATATAAGTGTACCCATATATATGTGTGTGAGTATTACCTGCATGGATGTAAGTGCACCCGTATTTATGTGTGTGAATATTTTACCTGCATGGATGTAAGTGCACCCATATATATGTGTGTATTTTGCCTGCATGGGTGTAAGTGCACCCGTATTTATGTGTGTGTGAGTATTTTACCTGCATGGATGTAAGTGCACCCGTATTTATGTGTGTGTATTTTACCTGCATAGATGTAAGTGCACCCATATATATGTGTGTGAGTATTTTACCTGCATGGATGTAAGTGCACCCATATATATGTGTGTGAGTATTTCACCTGCATGGATGTAAGTGCACCCGTATTCATGTGTGTGTATTTTACCTGCATGGATGTAAGTGTACCCATATTTATGTGTGTGAGTATTTTACCTTCGTGGATGTAAGTGCACCCATATTTATGTGTGTATTTTACCTGCATGGATGTAAGTGCACCCACATATATATGTGTGTGTGTGTGTGTGTGTGTGTGTGTGTGTGTGTGTGAGTATTTTACCTGCATTGATGTAAGTGTACCCATATATACGTGCAATGTTTATAGAGCCCAGAAAAAGCTGTTGGATCCCTGGAACTGAAGTTACAGATGGTTGTTAGCCACCATGTGGGTGCTGTGAACTGAACTAGGGTCCTTTTCAAGAGCAGCTAGTATTCTTAATCAATGAGCCACCTCTCCAGCCCCCACTTTAATCCTGCCTCCTAGTACAAGGATTTCAGGTACACTGCTATACCTGGAGTTCCAAACTTAGTTTCTTAATACTCCCAGAGCTGTCTCCCCAGCCCCTCTGCATGCTCCATGTCTGATGGCTTTTCTCTGTCTCTCTCTCTTCACTGCATCCTCATCCCAGGCTTCTGTTTTCTCTAGGGTTAGCAGGCTTTTCTGTCAGCTACACTGGGTTTGGCCTTCCTAAGCATGGTTGGGGTGGTGGGACCCTTCATTGTTCATGGGTGGCAGGTGCTTAGGCACCAGGACTGGCATAGGTTTTGGGCAGCCACCGCCTGTTGTAGCACCCATCTTTTAGTGCCATCTTATTCCCTTGTTTAACTTCCCATAGCCCCTCTAATACAGGACACACTTCGATTCCACCAAAAGCATTTCAACAAAACAAACTAGAAATTCTGAGCTGGGAGACTCCCAGTAGCCCATCTCTGGTGAGGCCGCTGCCATTTTGCCCAGCTTTTATTTATTCCATTTAATAAAGCAGCTACGGAGGTTGGAAGCAGATGTCACGAGTCCTCTGTCAATGGAGCCATAAATATGAGTGCATGGCACTTGGATGCCACGCGTCGCCTGAGTTGTGTTTCCAGCACATTTAATTAAAACAGATTACAGTGCTGCTGGGTACGTGGAGATAGGGGAAGCTCAGTCTCACATCACAGTAGATCTGGAGGGCTCTTAACTTCAGTTTAGGCAAAGAAGACTTCCCCCTCCCCTTCTCATTCCCCTTCCTCTCTCCTCTTCTCTGTTCCTTCCTGTTCCTTCTGTGGGGCTTGGAAGGTGCTGGCTGCCTCAGCCTTTCCTTGAAGAGGACTTCCTAGAAAATGCAGCAGCTTGCTGCTTTCCACTGCAAAGAGCTTGTAAAGTTGGGGCATTGCAATTTGGACCCTGCTCACATTCCTGAAAATTGAGTCCCCATAGCCAGTTTGCAGACCTGAGCTCTACCAGTACCCCCCAGGCTTATGGGAACACTTACAGGGCAGGATCCTCTCTCCACATTGAGTCCAGTGGGTGCTAGCTGGTGCCTTGGAGTCGCCCAGTGCTTTTATCAAGTGCCAGTAAGTGGGTCCCTATGGAATCACTAGCCCTGAGTGGAATATGATGGTGAAAGCTGGGCTGGCTGCCTCCTCTACCTCAGCAGAGCTCACTTCTGCCCTCTGGGTAGTATAGCTTGTACCAGGATCTGCAGCCCGATTGCCTGGTGCTTCCAGCTATCTGCCTGGGGGCCAGCTTGCTCTCTAGCCCCAGAAGCTGAACGTGTGCACTTGAGAGGGAGATGTTCTTCTTCTCTCCCCTCCCCTAGGCAGACAGGCTCCAGTGTGCCCCAGCTCTGTGGCCTTGTGTACTCCTTTTGTTTCACACACTATCGTAAACTTAGTGTGCTAGCTTAGGGAAGCAAGTGGCCTGGGGCTTGAACCTCAGCCTCTTCATGTTAACTGTGATCATAGGGGACCCTGGCTGCCTAGGCCCCAGGCTCCGTGGGGCTGGTGTGCTTTTCTCAAAGTCCTCCCAGCAGGCCATCCCAAGGTGCAGCTAAAGACACTGTCAGTCCCTTCAGGGCCTGGGGCGGCCTGTTCCAGCAGGCACCCACCTGCAGGTTTTCCTGCCATGTCCTGAGTGCTCTGTGCTCCAGCAGAGGTGCCAGATCATTAGGCTGCCACTTTCTACTTCAGGATAAAAATGGTTCTGCTGAAGCCTCCATGTGGTATACATGTCACAGGGCTCCAGGCGGTGCACGTCCAGGGCTTGTGTCTGCCACACACAGCCTCCAGGGCCTGGCTGAAGATCACGGTCATTCAGCCAGTGCTTCTACAGGGGGTTAGGGATGTTGTGCTGGCCTTCCCAACCCCTTGACCACACATCCTCACCCCAAGACTGACCGCAGATGTGCTTTCGCCAGTGTTCTGTACTTGTCTGTCCAGAGCCTGAGCAGGGCCTGCCCCTGCCATCTCTAGACTGGAACCATCTGAGCACTCCCCATACAGTCTCAGCCCTGCATTCCCTGCACAGGGCCTTGAAGCCTTTTGCTTGCTTCCTTATGGGAGCAGCATCTTGGACAGGCCTAGGAACTGGTGCTATGTGAGCAGAAAGGACACAATGGCTGACCCCACCTATATGGGCCAGTTGCTCAGATATGTGAGCCAGCTGTGAGGCACATAAGGAATAGCTGGCTGACCAAGGTACCTCACTGCTATCTGACCCTCCTTGGAACTCTCAGGAGAAAGTAAGAGCAGATGGGCAGGGGTGGGCCCCCTCCCCCAACATCTCTGCAAAAGGCAGGGCAGGAGACGCTATGATGCCATAGAAGACGTTTTCTGTCCTGATGTCTCAGCATCTGAGCTTGACACCTGCCTTCTGCTGCTGGGCATTCCCTCCTTATTCTGTCCTCAGCTCTGGGCTGTGTCTTCTGATGAGGCTTAGTCTGTAGAAGATGTGGCTTTTGCTGCAGGCTCTGTGCTCAGACCTGCAGATAAAGACTGTCCCTTCTGAGAGGCCTGGTGACAGTGCTAGCCATCCCTGAGAGCTACATCCCAGGCTGAACCTTCTTTTTGCACAACACCAGTGAATTGGCCTGTGGCCCTGGTGTTCAGGCCTCTCATCAACATGACCTGGGGCCTCAGAAGGGACCCGCTGTCTGGATGTGCACATGGTGACTGATGAGGCCCCTGCTGGGGGCACAGTCTCCCTTTCCCAGTACTGTGTGCTCTGCTGTTCAACCAGGCCACATACTCAGAAGGCTCCTCACCAGCCAGGCTAGGCTGATCCGAGAAATGAGATGTCTTTCCTCCCATTTAATTCTGGCCCACTATCCCTCCAAGGCTGGCTCTGTCTGGAGTTGGGAGAGATGGATGAAGCATGTTTCCCGGTTGTTTAGGGAAGAACCTTGTGCTTATGTGCTGATGCTGGGGTGGGATCAGGTGCTGGTGCCCAGCTCCTCTTTTAGCTATAGATGTAGTGGTCAGAAAAGGAAGGCTTCTGCTGCCCAGCACCAAAGGTACCAGGAGTGTGTAGGTGCATATGTGTGTGTATGTGTGTATGTGTGCATGTGCACATGTGTCCCAAGGTCAAGACAACTTTACATGTTGCTCCCCACCTTCTCCCTGGTTTAAAACAGGGCCTCTTGTTTGCTGCCCTGTCTACCAGTTAGTTGGTTGGCTTAGAAGCTTCCAGAGATTTACTTGTTTCCACCTCCCAGCTCATGTTGGAGCTCTGGAGTTACAGATGTCACTATTTCTGGGTTTTCTATGGGTGCTGAGGATCTGAACTCAGGTCCTCACACATGTGTGGCAAGCACTTTAGCCACTGAACCACCTCTTCAGCTCTAAGTGTGTTTCACAATCCTTTGAACTAACTATACCAGGGGTAGATTATGCAGACATTAAATTCGAAGGGAAACCCAAGTCTTAGGTTGTTGTCAGTCCCCAGTGCCATGAGACTGCCCTTCCCAGCTCTCAGTGCCCCAGCGTTCTCTGGCTCTGCCAGCCTGTCTTCCTTGAGTGGTGTTCTTCCCAGAGTGCTGTTTCTGTTTGTCCTCATTTGCATTCGGCTAATTGCTAACCATGTTAATTACCTTTCTGTGTGTTTGCTGCCTTGTGCGGACCGTTCTTGGGATGTCTGCCTTCTCGTCTGCTCAGTCACAGTGCTTATTTTTTCCTCACTACTCTGCTGCATATCTGTGTGTCATTGAGGCCAGCAGCGTAGCGGAGGTCTTATCCCTGCTCTGCAGCCCCTTGCTTGTGAAACACTGAAGGGATGGTATGTTTTGGGAGAGGGGAGATTGTGTGCCCTAGTGTAGACACTTGAGCCTCCCAGTTCTGACAGGAGCAGGGCAAGCCTCGGTTCAGATCCTCCTCTGGAAGTTGGATTCTGATCTGGGTTCAGATCCTCCTCTCCTTACTGATACTTGGATTCTGGGCTGGATTCAGATCCTCTTCTCCTCACTGGTACTTGGATTCTGATCTGGGTTCAGATCCTCCTCTCCTCACTGGTACTTGGATTCTGATCTGAGTTAAGATCCCCTTCTCCTCACTGGTACTTGGATTCTGATCTGGGTTCAGATCCTCCTCTCCTCACTGGTACTTGGATTCTGATCTGGGTTCAGATCCTCTTCTTCTCACTGGTACTTGGATTCTGAGCTGGGTTCAGATCCTCTTCTCCTCACTGGTACTTGGATTCTGATCTGGGTTCAGATCCCCTTTTCCTGACTGGCACTTGGATTCTGAGTTGGGTTCAGATCCTCTTCTCACTGGTACTTGGATTCTGGGCTGGGTTCAGATCTTCTTCTCCTCACTGGTACTTGGATTCTGATCTGGGTTCAGATCCTCTTCTCCTCACTGGTACTTGGATTCTGGGCTGGGTTCAGATCCTCTTCTCCTCACTGGTACTTGGATTCTGGGCTGGGTTCAGATCCTCTTCTCCTCACTGGTACTTGGATTCTGGGCTGGGTTCAGATCCTCTTCTCCTCACTGGTACTTGGATTCTGGGCTGGGTTCAGATCCTCTTCTCCTCACTGGTACTTGGATTCTGGGCTGGGTTCAGATCCTCTTCTCCTCACTGGTACTTGGATTCTGGGCTGGGTTCAGATCCTCTTCTCCTCACTGGTACTTGGATTCTGGGCTGGGTTCAGATCCTCTTCTCCTCACTGGTACTTGGATTCTGGGCTGGGTTCAGATCCTCTTCTCCTCACTGGTACTTGGATTCTGGGCTGGGTTCAGATCCTCTTCTCCTCACTGGTACTTGGATTCTGGGCTGGGTTCAGATCCTCTTCTCCTCACTGGTACTTGGATTCTGGGCTGGGTTCAGATCCTCTTCTCCTCACTGGTACTTGGATTCTGGGCTGGGTTCAGATCCTCTTCTCCTCACTGGTACTTGGATTCTGGGCTGGGTTCAGATCCTCTTCTCCTCACTGGTACTTGGATTCTGGGCTGGGTTCAGATCCTCTTCTCCTCACTGGTACTTGGATTCTGGGCTGGGTTCAGATCCTCTTCTCCTCACTGGTACTTGGATTCTGGGCTGGGTTCAGATCCTCTTCTCCTCACTGGTACTTGGATTCTGGGCTGGGTTCAGATCCTCTTCTCCTCACTGGTACTTGGATTCTGGGCTGGGTTCAGATCCTCTTCTCCTCACTGGTACTTGGATTCTGGGCTGGGTTCAGATCCTCTTCTCCTCACTGGTACTTGGATTCTGAGTTGGGTTCAGATCCTCTTCTTCTCACTGGTACTTGGATTCTGGGCTGGGTTCAGATCCCCTTTTCCTGACTGGTACTTGGATTCTGGGCTGGGTTCAGATCCTCTTCTCCTCACTGGTACTTGGATTCTGGACTGGTTTTTTTTCTTTCTAAAATAAAGTTTTTCCAGCCAGGTGTGGTGGCACTCGCCTTCAATCCCTGGGAAGGCAGAGGCAGGCAGATCTCTGTGAGTTCTAGGCCAGCCTGGTCTACATGGTGAGCTCCAGGCCAGCTGGAACTAAAGGGAGACCCTGTTTCAAAAAGACAAAATAAATAAATAAATAAATAAATAAATAAATAAATAAATAAAGTTTTCCTTTCTAAGATAGCACCCCCAGAAGCAGGTGAGTTGCGTTTGGACAGTCTCCACAGGCACTGGGCCCCTGTGTCTGTAGGGTGTGTCTATGTGTGGTAGTCCCCGGAGGCAGAAGGCCTGTTCACAGGAGACAGAGCACAGGAATGAGTCTCCTTGCCTCGTGTAGGACCGATAGTGGAATGAGTCTGCTGCTCTAGGCAGGACAGTCTCTCTCCAGTTCCATGAGGCTGACTGTTCTCTGTTGATATGGTTGGCTCACTGGCATTGTGCATTTGTAGACAGCCCACAGCAGCCACCGGTGCTTGGGACTTGTACTTTTGCCAGCATCCTGACCTCTCCACATACCACGTCCTACCTGCTCTGGAAGGCTCTAGCAGAGCTGTGAGAGCTGGCATCTGTTCACAGCCAGTTAGGAGTACTGGCATTGTCTGTGTTGTTCTGTGATGGCCTCCAGCATGGTGGTGTCCAGCAGGGTGCCCCATGTCACTGGTTGTCCCTGGACTGCCAAAGCAGAGGCTGAGAGCCTAAAGGGAGGCCATCCTCTCAGGGAGTAGAGCTGTGGCCCGTGCACGAAGTCCATGTGGCTTTTGGTACCGAGACTCCAAGGTGCTTGGGTGCAGCACAGCCATCCGTGACTCCCTTTTCTTTCTCCCTTTTCTTCATCCAGGGGACAGCTGGCCAGGCACCCCTGGCTGGGAGTTCTCTCTGCCCTTTCCTGTCTGCCCAGTGGTGGCTATATTGAGGAGCCCCTGATTTCTCTGGGCTGTGGCTTATGTCAGCAGGGCTAGCTCAGTTCTCCCAGAAGGTGCCTGGGTGACTTCTTCCTTGGCCATGTGGCAGGGTTTGCTGTGGACTTCATGTTACCCCAGGCCTGACTAGTGTGGCAGTATGGCCCTGGCAGAGCCAGGAAGGGGTAGAGGCTGAAGGGGGCCTTTCTTCCCAAGGCTGGCAGGCATCAGCCCTGTCCTCTTGGTCTTGTCTTGCAGGCTCAGCTGTCTCAGGCCCTGGAGGAGCTCGGAGGTCAGAAGCAGAGAGCTGACATGGTGAGCACTGCAGGTTGGGAGGTCGGGGTGGGGGGGGGGTTGTCACTTGCTACTATGCAGCCAGGACATCAGGGGCTTGGGCCACTTAGAGTCCTGGATCCTGGGTACATGGGAACTCCTGCCCTTCCCTGTCAGGACTTGGCCTGTAGGCACCAGCACGTGACCTCCTCTGATACCTGAAATTGCAAGGTGGAAGAGGCTGGGCTGGAACCTGCATCCTGGTGCTCAAGTGTGAGAGTGTGTATGTGCATTGGAGCAGCCTGAGGGTGTGGCTGAGGACTTGGGTCTGGCCAAACCAGCCTGTACGACAATCAGGGACTCAGGATAGGTGAGAGTAGAGAAGGGTGTATAGATGAGGTGCGGTGACCACAGTAACAGTAGAGGAGGATGTTTGTTGCAGGAGGGTGCAGTGACTGTGATTGGGATGGGCTCTCTTTAACCCTGGCAGATTGTCAGGAGGGTATTAACTGATTCCACCCAGGCAGTTAATTAGTATTGGCTGTGGGCTGTCTTGTGTGGTGTGCAGCGTGGCCCACAGGTTTACACTTTGTTGTTTAGGTTTCATTCTTGTGACAGGTACTCTGACCTGCTTCTGCTGTGGCCTATTTGCTGTTGACTTGGGGGAAGTCAAGTGTGGGGCACAGACATCTGTTTACACACCAAAGGGAGACCCTGATGTTCTATGCATCAATGTTTATGCATGGCTTCTTTGGTGTTGACCTGAATTGGGGTGTGCCCCAGGGCCTTGTTTTCATAATGTACATGAAGCCAAGAAGAATTAGAAATGAGTTGTGCTAAGCACATGCCTGGCCAGGGGCTCTGTGGCTGAGCAGCTTACTGTTCACCCAGGGCCCTCCTTGAGTTTGCCTTCCCACCACAACATGGCTGCCCTAGCCCTGCTCTATGCCTTTCCCAGCTCCCCATCACCTTGGAGAGACTGTTGAGTCTTGAGTCTTTTGTAGGGGGCAGAAAACTGGTCTTGGGTCCTTAGTAATAGATGGCCCTGGGTACTGTACCCTCACAAGGGCTGTGGGAAGCACTAGGTGGTGCAGTGCTGAACTCTGGCTAGTCCTCTCCTGTTCTCTATAGAAGCTGGGAAGTACTATTGGGGGAGGGGTGGCACACAGTGCACTGTGATTGACAAAGACCCCCCCCCACACACACACACACGTACACACACTCCCATCAGGGTTGGTTTTGATCTCTGTATTTCTCTGTCTCAGCCAATTTGGAGTCCTATTCTAGCCCTGGCACCTCTGCTTCCAGAGACAGACAGACAGACAGAGGTGGGGGGGAGATTGATTGATATTGGTCTTCACCTTCCATCATGTTTGAGATGGTCTCACAGCCTTGTACCCAGGCTAGCTGGCCTGTGAGCTTCCTGTCTCTGCCTCTGATGTGTGGCAGTATTCCTGGGGAGATGTGAACAAACCTCTACTTACCTCACATAGGGAACTGGTAACAGACTAAAATTAGGACACCACCAGAGTCCAACTTGGTGAACAGGAGTGTGGGCGGGTGGTTACCTACAGGAGCAGAAGTGACTTACAGACAGCTGCATCCCCAAAGCCCACCAAGAAAGCTGGACAGCTGGAGCGTCTTGCATAACCTGCCCAGTAGGTCCAAGAGTGTCTTTTCCAGGTGGCGCAATTGATCTGAGTCTTGGCTGGCAGCTTTGTTTGTGGTGTCTACCACAGTCCTTACATTGGGACTGTGGGCTTACATTGGTTGACGGAGAGGCCTTGTGAACCTGCCAGTTTTCAGGGACGTCTTGAAGCTACTGAGTTGTTTACTTCCAGAGCTTACTGGGCGGACTGTTTCAACTTCCTTTAGAGAATGCTGTGTCTTAATCTTCCCTCCAAGATGGAAGTTGTTACTTGACAGTCTCTCACCTTTTGGCAGGTGTGCTAAGGTTACAGACATCGGCTACCACATCAGCTTTAGTTGGGTTCTTTGGATCCAAACTCAGACCCTCGAGCTTGTGGGCAACTGCTGTACTCTCTGAGCCGTATTCCCAGGCTCCAGGCCTGCCCTCTGGCCAAGGCCCTCTCACGGGGTGGTGGGGTTGGGGGTGGGGGAGTGCTGGGGGGCTAGGGGGTCTCTGTGTTGTAGTGTTGTAGATGGATAGGAGAACGGACACACCACAATCAGTGGAAGATTCTGGTGAAACATGGCCATCTTCTGGACCCTGTAGAGGGGGCCGGCGCCAGAGCTGCCTGGAATGCTGGCCCTGGGGCAGTGTTTCTTCATGCTTTGAGGCTATAGCTGTTTTCCTTTGCTGGGTTCCTCTTGTCTGCCTTTGATAGTCTAATCTTGGGTTAGTTTATGTTGTTTATTTCAGTTCTCTCCTCTCCTCAGTTAGGAGAAAATAAGAAGTGGCAGTGCCTACAGGCCTGCCCAGCTAGTCACACTTCACATTCTGCTTCAGTGCCTGTCCTTACCACAGTGCTGCAGGGTTCAGAGTTGTCCTCACCTGAAGAAATGGGGTCCTGGGTCCTAGAAGATCTGTGCTCAAGCTCTAACCCTATTGAGCCTTCAGCCTTGGCTGACCCCAAACTCCTCTGCTGCAGCACCCTCCAGGCCCCACTAAGGCCGGGGAGGGGAGGTTTACTCAGAGTAGTGGACCGAGTATCAGGAGCAGTGTCCTGTGCTGTGTGTTCCGGCAGGTTCAGTATCCCCTGTCATGTGAGTTACGTAGCTAGCTCGAATCCTCTTTCCACTTCTTCTGCCTGCCCTCCCAGCTTCATATGGTGCTGACTACAACCGAACTCCTTTTTCACATTTTTATTTTTTAAATTTAGAAATATTACATGTGGGGCTGGAGAGATGGCCTAGCGGTTAAGAGCGCTGACTGCTCTTGCAGAGGACCCAGGTTCAATCCCCAGCACCCACATGGCAGATGAGAACCATCTTTAACTCCAGTTCCAGGGGAATCCGACACCCTCTTCTGACCTCCACTGCATTGCACGACACGGGTGCACAAACCTACATGCAGACAGTACATTCATACACATACAAAAAAATAAAAAATGAAATATTACTTGTATGAGCATTTGCCTGAATGTAAGTACTCTGCATGTGCAATGTCTGAGGCCAGAAAAGGAGGTTGGATGTCCTGGAGCTACAGTTAGATTGTGAGTCTCCATGTTGGTGCTGGGATTTGAACCCAGGTCCTCTACTCTCCAGACCAACATTTATTTTGAGGATTTTTTATTTCTTCTTGGTGTGCATGTGCATGTTCCTGTGGGGAGTGCACATGTATGAGTGTGTGCATGTGTGCATGTATGTAGGGTCAGAAGATAACCGTGTGTGCTGTTCCTTAGGTGCCTTCTACCTTTTGTTTGAGACAAGAACTTTTGCCTGGAACTTTGCCGTGTAGGCCAGCCTGGCTGGCTCATGGACTGTAGGAGCTACTTCTCCATCTGAACTCAGGTCCTCATAAAAACTGACTGAGCGTCTCTCTCCCACCTGTCCTCCCCCACTCCTTTGAGACAGGGTCTTTTCCCATTGGTAGCCCAGGCTGGCCTCGAACTCGTGATGCTCCTGTTCCAGCCTCCTGAGTACTGGGGTTACAGGCACTCCCAGTCTCCTTTTCTGGATTTAAACTTGGGTTTCCACCATTGTCCACATTTTGACTTGTCATCTTCGTCCTGGCTTCCCAGGCATGTGGTTGGTGTTGGTGTGTCTGGCGTGCTCTACCCTTCCCAGTAGGCGTGTGGAAGAGCAGTGCCTAGCAGAGGAGACTGTGCTGGGCTGCTCTCAGCCCCTTTGACATCCTGGCTTGCATGGCTCTGGGTCTGCCCTCCTCTGGCAACCTGCCCTCTCCCCTGGGGTTACAAATAAAGGGCTTGTCAAGGTGCCTGCTCCTGGCAGACCCCTCCCACTGAAGCAGCTCAGGGAAGATGGACTACAGATGTAGGAGCAAAGCAGGCTGGGATTGAGGCCTTGAGGACAGCAGCCTGCTCAGCTGCTCTCAGCACTGTCTGAGATGCTGTAGAGTGGTGTGGGCCTGTGCCCCCTTGTCCCTGGGAAGGAGGCTCAAGTGACCTCCATGTGGAGAGTCACACAGGGCACCCTGCACTACTGGGGTGCTTGCTGATCTGCGTGCTTGCCTGACCCCCAGAGCCTGTAGCCCTTCTCCAAGTGAGTTCATGAGAAAGGGCATCTCCAGATTGTGAGCTAATCGCCCATGGCAGGACAAAGGCAGTTTCACTTTGTGTTATTAATTAGTAACCCCACACTAATTAGTGAGCATGAGTGTGGTTCATGGTTTCCCCTGTAAATGCAATTAATATCACAAGGAGTGAGTCCTGGGCCGGGCTTGTGTTGTTAGCATACCTCACCCTAATGAGATCCGGCCAGTGGTGGCTGGAGAAATGAGCTTTTTGATTACAACCATAAAGAGTCCTCCCATATCTTATAGACTTCAGGGAATGAGAAGCGCAGATTTATTTTCTGATTTAAGAGGCGTAGTTCCCCCCTCACATCCGGTGTAATTAAGCAGTCATTTTCCTTGATTCCCATTTCTCCCAAACGACCCCTCTGAGTCTTTCCCCCAGGGGAATCCCATGGGTAGGGAGGGGCTTCCACCATGAGAAAGAGGCTATGGTGAATTCAGCCTGGCCAGACTGTGCTCTTCCACAGATGCCCTCGCCAGTCCATCTACCAGTGGTAGATGGCAGATGGATTCTGGTGTGATGAATCCCCAGCAGGGATCTGGGTGTAGCTCAGCTGGTAGAGTGCTCACTTGGTTTGCTTCAGGCACTGGGTTCAATCCTAGCACTGCATGAACTAGACATGGTGGAGCACTCCTGACATCCCAGCACTTTGGAGATGGAGGCAAGATTAGAAGTTCAGGGCCAGCCTGGGCTCTGTGAGACCCTGTCTCAAGAAAAACATTGCAACAGTTCATGCCCTGTGGTACTACTGTATGGAGAAAGACCTGAAATCTGAGGACCCAGTGTGTAGAGGAGTGTGCGAGGTTCCTGGTGTCCACACGGTCTCTTTGAGCCTTGGTTTCTCATAAGAGGCAAGAGCTGCATGACATCCTGGCAGGTCCAGGTCCTCCCAAGGCAAGAATTTGAAGTCATGTGGACAGTGTGGAAGTGAGTGTCTTCTGTCCTGGGAACCCTGTGTGCCCTCCCACATGCCTGGTCTCACAGCCTGCCAGCCTGGCCCCAGCCAGTTCCTCGCTGTCAGCCTCTCCTGGTTCTGAGACTGATGTGTCTCTGCCAGTCTGTGCACCTGTCCTGTTGTGTCCCTGTGGCACCAAGCGCTAGAGGAACATGGTATGTGATGTGGAGGGTCTGACCATAGGGACTGGGTGCTAGAGGAACATGGTGTGCAATGCGGAGGGTCTGACCATGGGGCTGGGCGCTAGAGGAACATGGTGTGCGGTGTGGAGGGTCTGACCATGGGGGCTGGGCGCTAGAGGAACATGGTGTGCGGTGTGGAGGGTCTGACCATGGGGGCTGGGCGCTAGAGGAACATGGTGTGCGGTGTGGAGGGTCTGACCATGGGGGCTGGGTGCTAGAGGAACATGGTGTGTGGTGTGGAGGGTCTGACCATGGGGGCTGGGAGCTAGAGGAACATGGTGTGCGGTGTGGAGGGTCTGACCATGGGGGCTGGGCGCTAGAGGAACATGGTGTGTGGTGTGGAGGGTCTGACCATGGGGGCTGGGCGCTAGAGGAACATGGTGTGTGGTGTGGAGGGTCTGACCATGGAGGCTGGGAGCTAGAGGAACATGGTGTGCGGTGTGGAGGGTCTGACCATGGGGGCTGGGCGCTAGTTCTTCAGGCTGGCTGGCCACACTGCAGTATCTCTTCCTGAGAGCTTAGGGTGGAAGTGTCCTGGCCAGAACAGGGTCTTTGTGGCCAGAGATGTATCACAAGCAGGTCTGGGAATTTGGCTCCATGGTCGGACCCTCTGGTGAACCTCCACGGAGCCGGCAAGTGTCTCTCTGTGCCCACTGGGTGAGACTTACACCTTCACCCCATTCTGACTGTTCCTTTGTGAGTTGGAGTGGCTTGCAGGCTGAAGGAGGGGCCGTGTTGAGCTGGTGTGCCCAAGCCCCCTCCCACTCCAGAACGGCTGTGTTTCATTGAGTGTTAGCCAAAGCACTTCCCTGGGCCTTGTTCTGAGGGAACAGGAAGACTCTATTGCCATGAATCTTGGGCGGATCTTGGTGTGTTTGAAAAATGCCGACACTAGGCAGCTTAGAGAGTGGAAGCTGGCAACTAGAGGCTGCAAGCCCAGTGGCTGATTTCTGTGCCACCTCCTGCTTCCTACACTAGCTTTGCAAACTCTGTGAGGGAACTGTCCCTGCTGGAGGTTTAGTCACTTCCATCCCCTACCCCAGTTTCCCTGATGCTGTGACGCTACAGAGAATTTAATTCTGTGGGAGACTTGGAGGTCAGATGCCTGGGCTATAGTGTCATCTTTTTCTGCTGCTGCATGTGGCTTGCCTAGTGCTGGCTGCCCATCTTTCTACCTGGGTGTCTTTCCCCCAGTCGCTCTGTGCCTGGTGAGGACATGCCCTGCACACACCCAATGGAGGGAGGAAGCAGAAGCCCCATTAAAGTGGGTTGACACCCCTCCACACACCCCGCTGGTGGGAGCTGCTAGCTGCTTCTCAGCCTGTGTCAGCCTTGTCTCTGTTCTTCGCATCTAGGATGCTGAGTCTCCTAAGCCTGCCCTGTGGGGCTCCTTGGAGCACAGTCACAGTGGGCTTGCTGCTTGCTGCCCTTGGCTTTCCAGCACTCACCATTCAGCCCATCTCTCAGGGCTTTGGCCACCCTGCTCTGTGGCAGCTCGCTCCCCAGGCTGGGCACTGGGGACTCACCAGAGCTTTCTCTTCTGGGGCTTTGGAGTGACAATCTGGCTGCCCTGGAAGGAACTCACAGGCTGGGCCTCTCTGAGTGCTTCACTCTCAGGTGGCCAACTGTGCCCAACAGCAGGTTTCTAGAGACCAGCACTGGCTGCACCCAGCATCTCTCTCTAGGTTACAGTAGAAGTGGAGGGAGAGCTCTGCTTAGGACCTCTCTCTCCCCTCACTGAGAAACTGGTGTTACAGATGGTTTTAGCTGCCATATGGGTACTGGGATTTGAATCTGGGTCCTCTGCAGGAGCAGCCAGTGATCCTAACCACAGAGCCATCACTCCATCCCATCTTTTGTTTTATCCAGGGTTTCATGTTTCCCAGGCTGCCCTCAACCTCCCTGTGTAGCTGACAATGACCTTGAACTCCTTTCTCCTCCTCCCAACTACAGATCTGTTCCATTATACCTGGTTTCTACAATGCTATGATGGAACCCAGGACTTCACATGTTCTAGGCTGACACTGAAGTGAACCAGATCCCCAGCCCCATTTGCCCATTTTTAAGTTGCCTTTTGTTGTGAGAATTCTTATATTCTGCACATTAAACTGTTATCAGAGCTGCAGTTTGACAATATTGTTTTCCAGCTGTAGCTCTTTCTTCTCTTTTTAGTGTTCTTTGATGTACAGAAATGTGAGGTTTTATGAAATCTGTTTTGTCTGCTTGTATTGCTGTTTTCTGTTTGCATAGCTTAGAAAGTGCTTCCAGATCCAAGGTCAGAAAGATCCAGTCCTAAGTTTTCCTCCCCCCCTACCCCCACACCCCCACCCACACCACTTTCCCCTCCCCTTCCTTTTCTTTCCTTCTTTCCTTCCTTTTTTGACTCTTCCCCTCCTTCCCCCTCTTCTCTCCCCATCCCCCTCCCTCTTCCCCCTCCTTACATTTCCTTCTGATGATTTTAGCCCTCACATTTAGGTTCTAATCCATTTCAGTCTGGTTTTGGATACTGTATAGGACTGACTCTCCCCCAACACACACACGCACATGTACACACACACACACACACACACACACACACACACACTGAATATCCATTGTCTCTGTCCTGTGCATACAGACTCTTCTTTGTCAGCCACAGTTGGTAATTAGTCGATCCTGGAGGTTTGTGTTTGCTTCTGGACTCTGCGTTTCCTGCCTGTGGGTCTTGGTTGATACTGCCAGACTGTTTCTGTAGTGTACACCTTTGTATAGTTGGTGTGAACCTTCCCAATTTGCCTCACCCCTTCATGATGATCAACCTGATTATCTGCTTGGCAGGATCTAGAATCACCTAGGAGACAAACCTCAGGGCATGTCTGTGAGGGAGTTCCTCTTGCTTTAGCTCAGTGGGGAAGGCCCTCCCTGAATGCGGTGGCACCATCCCATGGGCTGGGGTCCTGGGCACCAGCATGCATCTCTCTGCTTCCTGACTGTGGATGCCATGTGAGCAGCTGCCTTGAGCTCCTGCCATTGTGGACTGTAACCTCAGACTGTGAGCCGGCATAAATTTTTCCTCCTGTAAGTTGCTTTTGTCAACCATCTTGTCATGGCAACAAGAAAGTAACTGCCGCACCCATCAAACTCATCTCGGCTGTTTGACATGGATTCTTGCGTAAATGTCCCCATTTTTGCTAGAGCTCCAGCCCAGCATTTGTAATTTTGAAAGGGTTTGTATTGAGTCAGGCTCACTCCTGCCTCTTGCTGGTGCTCTGTGGCCACTATTAACATCTTCCAGGACTGACTTGACCCAAACGGAGATCCAGGTGTTTTTGCTTCATCCTAGTTGTTAGAGCAGGTGCCCAAGTAACCAGAGACCCTACTGCTGTCCCCTGCCCCACAGGGATACTAGCTTAATCCTGGAGCTGACCAGTGACTTCACCTGTATTCATTCCCATTTGTTCTTTTTTTCTGCTATATCAGTCAGTGCCCAGAGGAGGAGTGGGGTGGGGGAGGCCAACACTTTACAGAAGTGAGAATTCGGGCTGGAGAGATGGCCTAGCGGCTAAGAGCGCCGACCGCTCTTGCAGAGGACTGGGGTTCGATCCCCAGCACCCACATGGCAGCTGAGAACTGCCTGTAACTCCAATTCCAGGAGAACTCCAGTTCCAAGGGAATCCGACACCCTCTTCTGACCTCCGCGGCATTGCACGGCACGGGTGCACAGACCTACATGGCAGACAGTACATTCATACACATAGAAAAAAAAAGTTAGAATTCAGCATCACATCAGGTGTTTGTGGTACCAAGGGGGAACATGGTATGTTCCTCAGAGAGGTGATGAGGTGGTAACAGGATGGGGCATGAAGACTCATAGGCTTGTCCAGCCCTAGCTTCTACACTGGATCTTCCTGTAAACACCTTTTTCATCATTGACACAGGATTTCATGCAGCCCAGGATGGCCTTGAACTCTCTATGTAGTCAGTGCCGGCTCACTACCTCTACCTCCCAAGTGCTGGGATTATACCTGTGGTACCAAGCCCCCTTTGTTAGTGGCTTTCTAATGTCTGCTATTGAGGAAGCAGCTCATCTGTGTGAGTGTGTGTGTGTGTGTGTGTGTGTGTGTGTGTGTGTGTGACAATGGAGAAGGTACAAAGGGGAGTCCCCCCCCTTTTTTTATGTGTATGCATGTAGGTCTGTGCACCTGTGTCATGCAATGCTGTGGAGGTCAGAAGAGGGCATCGGATTCCCCTGGGACTGGAGACAAAGATGATTCTCAGCCGCCATGTGGGTGCTGGGGATCGAACCCCAGATCCTCGGCAAGAGCAGTCGGTGCTCTTAACTGCTAGGCCATCTCTCCAGCCCCTCACCCCCCCCCTTTTTTTAATTGGTCTTTTTGAGACAGAGTCTCCCTTTAGTTGCAGCTGGCCTGGAGCTCTCTATGTAGACCAGGCTGGCCTTGAACTCACAGAGGTCTGCCTGCCTCTGCCTCCTGAGTACTGGCATTAAAGGCCTGTGCCACCATGCCCAGCACATCTCACCCCTTTTGAGGTACAGTGGTGGGATTAGCATCTGATAGGTTTGTTGGTTTCGCCCGCTGCCCAGGTTTCTTCCTGTGATGGCCCTAGATGGGGTGGTTCTCACCACTGTCACGATGGAGAGAAAACAAAGCCCAGACATTTCTGTCTTTTGTACAGGTCATCAGTGGGCTGGACTTTCCCATTCCCTCTTGTCTTAGAATGTAGTTCATCTAGCTCCTTACGGATAGACCTGTCTGTCCTCACATCCTACAGCCAGACACCCTCATGGCTCTGTAATCCTACAGTGTGGGTGGTATAAAAGTGGACAGAAGTGGACCAGGAAGTGGTCTTGGTTTGCAAGAACAGTCAGTTTCAGCTCTTACCTCTGGCCTGTAGGTCTGGGTAAGTGCTTGCTCCTGAATCAAAGCAGCCAGGGCCCAGAATCCCTGGGGGCCCTGGCATGCCTGTACCCATCATACGTGTGCCCACAGAGTCCTGGGGGGCCTGGCATGCCAACCCCCCATCATATGTGATGCTACTAAGGACTGCCATGCTGGTTTTTCCCAGGACTTGGCTGCCAGCCATGCCAGAGTACAGAGTATCAGGATTATAAGGATCTGCTGCTCAGCTGCAGATGAGCCCTCCAGAAACCAGTTTGTGTGTGCAATCCTTTTAACAGGGTGAGTTTGGAATGAGGCCTGTGGTTTGAGGCAGTTGGCAGAGTCTCTGAAGACACGATCCAATTAGTCCCATGCTTTCTTGTTTTTATAAGTGACTCTGGGCTGGGTTTTCCTCTCTGAAGAACAAAATGGATCAGTGCAGCTGCAATAGTCATGCTTTTCCACTTTTCTCCTCCTTTCGTCCCGGGTGAACTGATCACACACAGTCAGCTCCTAATGGCTGGAAGGGAGTTCGTAGCCAATGCCCAAGAGGAGGGCAGGACCAGCCTTATGATGCCAGGGGCCTGAGACCTAGAACCAAGGGTAGGGGTGATGACATTCATGGGGCACACATAGCATAAGATGGCTGTGGGTACACGGGCACCTTTGGGAGGACAGGGTGTGAGCGGGGGCAGGTGGTGCTGGGGAGAGGCCTGGGGCTTATGACTGTGACAGGGCAGTCTAGCTAGAGTCCATCTAGCTACTGTTCTGGTCTGTGACTGGGCTCAGCCTTGCCACTTGGACCCCTTGCTCTTGTGTTGAAACTTCCCAGGCAGGTGCTCTAATCCCTCTTGCAGGGGGAGGATGGGTTGTAGCTGGCGTGAACACTGGGACCACATGCTTGGGTGTGGGTGCCCAGCAGCATGCTGGCTGCCTTGCCATAGTATGCTATTTACTTTCATGGAGAAAGGCCTGGGAACCAAGAGGTTCCTGGGCTTCCATGGGAAGGGGCTGCTGACAGCCAAGGCTGGATGGTTTGTGCTGAGCACTGTGGGCCCTGCCACTTGGGAAACCCTCCCACGCCTCTTCTCTAGCAGCATACTGGGTCATCTTCCTTTTAAATACAGATGCATAGAAAGAGTTAAACCAGGTACCTAGAAGGTAAATGTGTTCAGACTTTTCTAAAACGCCATCTTATCTCCCTTCATATACATCCTGCTGTTAGAAGCTATTTTGGGTGGCTGAGGATAGTGAGCAGTGGTAGACTGTCTTGGCATGCATTAGCTGAGCATAGTACCACACGCCTGTCATCCCAAGTATTCAAGAGGCTGAAACAGGATTGAAAGTTCAAGCCCAGCCTCAGCAACTAAGTCAGATCCCGTTCTGAGGTTAGAGAGATGGCTCATTTAAGAACATTGGTCACTCTTGTAGAGGACACAGGATCAGTTCCTAGCACCTACACAGTGGCTAACAACCTCCTGTAACTCCAGTTCCAGAGGATTTGACACCCTCTTCTGGCCTCTGTGGGCATTCACACCTGATACACTTACATATATGCAGGCAAAATACTCATTTACATAAATAAAAGTAGATTTTTTTTTAAAGACCCATGTTGCAAAATAAAACTTTTAAAAGGCTGGGATGTAGCTCAGCAGTAGTGTGCCTGCCTGCACTCTGTCAGTGAGAGGCTGGGCATGGCTCAGTGGTAGAGCATTTGTCTAGAATCCTTCAGTAAGGAACTGGGGGTATGGCTCAGTGGTAGACAGACTGCCTAGAATTCCCCAGTAAGTCACTGGGCGTGTGGCTCAGTGGTAGAGCACATACCTAGGAGCCCCCACCCCCACCCCAGTTGAGGGGCTGGGTTGTGGCTCAGTGATAGAACTGCCTAGAATCCCTTAGGGAGGAGCTTCAACATGTCTCAGAGGTAGAGTAACTATATAGAATCTCCCAGTGAGGGGCTGGAGACATGGCTCAGAAGTAGAGCACCTATATAGAATCTCCCAGTGAGGGGCTGGGGACATGGCTGAGAAGTAGAGCACCTGTATAGAATCTCCCAGTGAGGGGCTGGGGACATGGCTCAGCAGTAGAGCACCTGTAGAGAATCTCTCACTGAGGGGCTGGGGACATGGCTCAGCAGTAGAGCACCTGTAGAGAATCTTTCAGTGAGGGGCTGGGGACATGGCTCAGAAGTAGAGCACCTATATAGAATCTCTCAGTGAGGGGCTGGAGACATGGCTCAGAAGTAGAGTACCTCTGTAGAATCTCTCAGTGAGGGGCTGGGGACATGGCTCAGCAGCAGGGCATTTGCCAAGCATTTGTCAGGCACAAAGTTCGGTCCCTAGCACTCCCAGCAATAAAGATAAGGCCCACTTGACACAACATTTCTGGAGGTGGTAGTATCCTAATGATAAATATTTTTTAACTTTTATTTTTATTTTGAATTACATGTCTACATGTGTATCTGGTTGTTTGAATTACATGTCTACATGTGTGTCTGGTTGTTTGAATTACATGTCTACGTGCGTGTCTGATTGTTTGAATTACATGTCTACATGTATGTCTGGTTGTTTGAATTACATGTCTACATGTGTGTCTGGTTGTTTGAATTACATGTTTACATGTGTGTCTGGTTGTCTGAATTACATGTCTACATGCGTGTCTGGTTGTTTGAATTACATGTCTACATGTGTGTCTGGTTGTTTGAATGACATGTCTACATGTGTGTCTGGTTGAATTATATGTCTACGTGCATGTCTGGTTGTTTGAATTACATGTCTACATGTGTGTCTGGTTGTTTGAATTACATGTCTACATGCGTGTCTGATTGTTTGTTGGTTTACACACATGATGCCAGAAGAGGGTGTCTGCTCCCCTGGAGCTGAAGGTACAGGTGGTTGTGAGCCACCTGAGATATCAGTGTTGGGACCCCAACCCAGGTTCTCTGGAGGAACAGTTCATCCTCTTAACTGCAGAGCCATCTCTCCACCCCCTGCATCCCTATAATTCAGGAATTGGGCTGGAGGTAGCTCTATATCAGAAAATCAGAGTGGGGTACATTGTGCTGTCAGGGTCTTGTGCTGTGAGATGGGTGGAGGTGAGTGGCAAAGGTGGGAGTCAGGGCATGTGGCTGTTACGTTGGGCCAGTGAGTGGCTGGGAGGGGATATAGGTTCACTAGGGGAGGAGAATAGACCCTGGGGGGTAGGGGGTGGATGTTGTGATGAGTCTGCATTTGTAGAATCAAGTGAAAGGCTTCTGAGTTTGCTCTGAACATTGTGATGTGAGCCAGCACCTGCCACTCTAATATGCAGACCTTCCAGAAGTACTGTGACTCAAAACCAAAGTGGCAGATGTAAGCTTTGGCCAGATAGAAATAGAGAAGTCCCCAAGTCTCATCCAGGAGCCAGATGGTCCTCAGTGGAGGACAGGCATGTGTGTGGATTGCATGGACTTGTATGGAAGGGAAAGACGGGGTCCAGGCTACTGGGAAAGAGTCCTGAGAAAGGGCAGATCACGTGACCTGCTTGCTATTAAGGGGCTTCGTACCTGGCAGCCCTGAGCTGTAGGCTGCAGCAGAGGTCCAGGTGGGCCTCACCTAAGCAGAACACATTGCATGTGCTGTCCCTGGTATACAGGACCACAGAGGGACTGCACAGTGGACCCTGCTCACCTGGGCTAGAAAGACAGCTTACATCTCTCACAGGAAGAAAGAGGGCTCTGTTTGGATTTGCAGCAGTACTGTGAGATTGGATCAGAGCAAGGGAAGCAGCCAGTTCTCCATTGAGAGTGCCACAGGTGCAGAGCTGGGTTTGAGGGAGCTGCTTGTGGCAAGCAGAGAAGGTCATGCTTAGGAGCTCAAAGGAAGGGGGAGGGAGACAGACACAGAAACCCACAGAACAGGTGACCCCAAGCAGACGAAGGTCACTTCCACACTGTCAGACAGTGGAAGTTAGCTGTGCAGTGGAGCAGAACACAGAATGCAGTACCAGCATCTGATCAACAGTGGTGAGAATGGACGAGGAGATGCAACAGCCATGGAGGGAAGTGGGAGATGGAGAAGGAAGGCAGGTCATGGAGCATGCAGTAGGAGAACCACAGCAGATCTAAACAGCATCAGCAGCGAGAACCTTGTCTGTCCACTTGGAAGATGCAGCTTACATAGATAGGCTCTGGTACTGTGATAAGGCACTTCAAGATCGCCAGTAGCTATGGCATACTGTGAGTCCCAGCTGAGCCCAGTAGTTAAAACTTAAAGTATGGGAATAAAAGAAAAGTTTAATTCATTGAACTGGGACAGGAGTTTTGAGAACAGATCAGCATGTACCTGGTTGCTTAGAAACTAACTCATTCTGCATGGCTTCTGTACTTTATAGGAATTGTGGCTGGGCGTGGTGGCGCACACCTTTACTTCTAGGGCTTGGAAGGCAGAGGCAGGTGGATCTCTACGAGTTCAAGGCCAGCCTCATCTACATAGTGAGTTCCAGGATAGCTGGGGCTACAGGGAGACCCTGTCTCAAAAAGACCAAAAAACAAAATGAGTTGGAGAATAGGAATTGTTAGAATAGGAATTGTTAGAATAATAGGAATTGTTAGAATAATAGGAATCATTAGAATAGGAATTGTTAGAATAGGAATTGTTACCACCCCTAACCTTGGGAACTTAAGCTTTCCACCCCTGGAAATGGTTTGTCCTATATAAATGCCTCCCAACTGTGAGCACCACACACTCTGGACTGAGTGAGGGTCTGGTATGTAGTCGTCAGCTGACTAAAGACTTTCTATTGGCCTCATTTTCTGTCTGAGTGGTCTTCTCTGGCTAAATTACTATTATGGTACTGGAATGCTCATGTGATATGCAGGTGATATGGGTTATAGATGTTTACTAAGAAGCCCCAAGACAGAAGAATAGAGGACTAAAACAGGGGTGTCCCTCATCATCAGCTGAGAGTGGGAAGGTGCCTGTGAATCTGTCATGATGAAGTGCAGATATATTTGGTTGTGTGCTTGGGATCTCCAGAAGAGCAGGTCTGATAGAATTCCTCTGTTTACCTAGAGATTGTGAGATTGGTTGGTTATGAGCACATGACCATGGAGGCTGAGAATACCCACACTGTGCCTGTGTATCTTTATGCCAGAGATGTCTTCAAAGATTTAATTATTTATTATGTGTATTTAGTGCGCCTGCATGAGTTTATGTGCACCATGTGTATGCAGATCCCCACAGAGGTCAAAAGGCATTAGACCCCTGGAGCGGGAATGGCAGGCAGTTGTGAATTGCCTGATGTAGGTGCTGGGAACCAAGCCTAGCTCCTGTTCAAAAGCAATATGTGCTTGTGACCTCTGAGCCACCTCTTTAGCGGTAACCAGAGATTTTTACAAGTCCATGTAGAATTCAGTATGTTTGACCATCTGAGCTGTTCAGAGCTGAAGAGGGAGGCTGGTCCAGGGATGAGGAAGAGATGATGAACTACCCCACTTGGTGATCAAGGTGGAGACAAGGAAGAGTCCGCTGCCTTGATATTTATTCTACCCAGCTCTCAGGGATGGGTGCCATTGCCCATGCTGGAGAAAGCAGCCACCCTAGTGCTCCAAATCAGTGCTAAGCCAGCAAAGTGACCAAGCCACTGTTTCATTGGGCGTGTGGAATTGACCATCACCAACTCTGTAAAGTCACCAAAGGAGGGTGATGTACTGGGCTGGTCAGACACTCAACATGACACATACACGATACAATCTAGCACAGAAAAGTATGGGTGCAGTTTTAAGCAAGAGTTGTAAGAGCAGCATAAATCTTCCCGAATATCAAGATACACAAAAGGAAACAAGTTAATAAGCCATAAGGCAAGAAAGCAAGAGAGCATAATGCAGCAGAAATAAATATAGACAAATAGAAAGATATAAATGGGATAAACTCTCCTACTAAAAGGAGAAGGCTCTGATGAGCTCCTTGTAAAACCAAAGAAACTGGAACAGGTGGCTTTCAAGGCCACTTGGCATTCATATACATTTGAGCAGGCATCAGCTATTTATGTCTAGTCTGGATTCCGTCCATAAAGCATTACAGGAAGTGGGCAGATGAGCTCCGTACTGAAGGTGCACACAGACATCTGTGCAGCACTCTGCAGGGAGTGTGGCAATACAAAAAGAAGCAGGTGCCCTCTCCCTGGTCGATGAAATAGTGTGTGCATGTGTGTCTAAGCAGTCTCCCCAAAGCTAGAGAGCCTGCTATGGAGAAAGACTGTAAAAACCTTTACAGGAACAGTGAGATGGTTCAGCAGGTAACGGTCCTTGTACAATCTGACTGCCTGAGTTGAATCTCTGGGGCTCATGTGGAGGAAGGAGAGAACCAGCTCCAGTAAATTGTCCTCTGACCTCCATTTGTGTGCTCTGACCTCCGTATGTGCGCTCTGCTTGCCTGCTTGTGTACACACATTCGCATGCACATACACACAGGCCACTTACTGTAGCATCAAGCAGTAGGAGTCTGCCTTGCCACCTCCTCCAACAAAAGCAAGGGCAGGAACATCCAGCACAGCTAGTTTTAGGGGGCCATTCCATCAGACTCTCACAGTTGTATACCTGCCACTGCATATAAACAAGTGTTGTATGGCCCAGGTGTACACACACACACACACACACACACACACACACAAAGAGCTGCACCTCAGATGTCAGCAGGTTAGGAATGAAAGCCTGGGCCAAGGAGCACCACAGCCCACACCCCAGCCTCAGACCCTCTCCTCTTTCCCATCCCCTGCTAGACACACCCCTCTGACACTGGGCTTTCCAGACTCCAGAATCATGACCCAGATAACTTCTTTTTTTTTTTTTTTTTAATTTCTTTTATGTGCATGAATGTACTATCTGCATGCAAGTTTGTGCACCCATGTCGTGCAATGCCGCGGAGGTCAGAAGAGGGTGTCAGATTCCCCTGGAACTGGAGTTCTCCTGGAATTGGAGTTTCAGACGGTTCTCGGCCGCCATGTGGGTGCTGGGGATCGAACCCGGGTCCTCTGCAAGAGCGGTCAGCGCTCTTAACCGCTAGGCCATCTCTCCAGCCCCCCAGATAACTTCTATAGCCATTCTGTGGAAACACAGGGTGGGAAAGGATAGAGTTGTGTGTGTATGTGCGCTGTGTTTGTGTGTATGTGCTCTGTGTTTGTGTGTATGTGCGCTGTGTTTGTGTGTATGGGCACATGCATACGTAAGGGGAGCCAGAGGTCAACCTCAGATTTTATCCTTCAGGAGCCATCCACCTTGTTTTTAGAGACTGTCTCTTTCACTGAACCCAGAATTTACCAATTTTTGTAGGCTGCTGGCCAGGGAGATTGAGGGACCCACCTGTCTCCATGTCCTGAGAGCTGAGACTACAAGCATGTCCATGTATTTATGTGAGTTCTAAGAGTGGACTCACGTCTTCATGCTTATACATGAGCTGTCTTCCAGCCCTGAAGGACAGTGTCATTTAACATGCTGCTGGTACTGGGATAGTTAGGTCCTATACTTGCATCTGTGTCTGGTTGGAGGGATGGGGCTGATGACACTTGAGGAGTGGGGGTTGCCTCTGGGTGAGTGTCCCCTGCCTCCCAGGAAGCTGCTGGTGTGGTGGCTGTCCTCTTTCCCAGGCCTGTCTGGTCAACCCTGCCTGTGTGCTCCATGCCTGGCTCTCTATTGCCTGAGGTCTGTCCAGCTCCCTGTCCACTGACTTCTTCCAGCAGATGTGTGGAGTGGCTTGTAGACCTCCTCTCAGAGCAGGCATTTCATACTTCACTGTAGAAAACGCTTTACAATTCCACTCCACCCAAGCCACAGTAAATCTAGACTGACCTTCCAGTCATTCTGCCACAGAGCCTTTGATTGCCTTCCTCAACAGCCCCAGATGAACTTGTGTCTCCCCAGCTAATATGCACACAGGAGTGCCAGGGATGAGATATTTGCACAATTCAGAATGCCTTGTGGCCTAGCACATCCAGGCTCCTGTGAAGGCCAGGCACTGTCCCTAATACCCCACCCATCCCCAGCATAGGGTGGACATCCAGTGGATGTTCTGATATAGACCTTAGGACTCTGGGGACAAATTGGGGACCTGAGCTGTGGGTCCCTAAACCTGCTGACCCTGTGCCCTGTGTTTCCTCATAGCTGGAGATGGAGCTGAAAATGCTGAGATCACAGCCAGGCTCAGCTGAGACTGGCTTCCGGTTCTGTAGAGAGGAGATGGATGCACTCAGGTATGTCGTTTGTTCTCAACCTCCTCATCTTCCCAAAGACATTTGTTTCTCTTACATTCTGCCTGCCCAGGGCCTTGTCTGCACAGGCCAGGCCCTTTCCTGTGTGCTATCCCAGTCAAGCACCAACAGCTGCCTTCCCAGCATTTGTCCATGGTGCTCAGGACCAGACACTCCTGCCATGGCATCCTTAGGGACCCACCCTCGCAAATTGTGTATGTTTGTGTGTGTGTGTGTGTGTGTGTGTGTTCATACATATATACATACATACATACATACATACATGTTGAGGCCAGAGGTCCACTTCAAGTATCTTCTTCAATTGCTTTCCACCTTAGTTTTAAAAATATTTTATTATGTATTTTTAAAATTTCATTTATTTATGTGTATGAGTGTATTGCCTGCATGCGTGTAAGTGTACCTGTGTCGTTCAGTGTCCATGGAGGTCGGAAGAAGGCATTGGATCCCCTGGAACTGGTGTTGTCAGCAGCCATGTGGGTGCTGGGAATCAAACCCAGGTTTTCTGCAAGAGCAATCTTAACCATTGAGCCATCTCTCCAGCCCTTTTAAATGTTATTTTTATTATTTTGATTTTACACGTATGAGTGTATTGCTTGTGTGTAAGTGCACCGTGCCATGCAATGCCCATGGAGGTTAGAAGCAGGTGTCAGATTCCCTTAGAACTGGAGTTACAGATGATTATTAGCCACCACATCAATGCTGGGAATCAAACCCAGGTCCTGTGTGAGAACAAGTGTTCTTAAGCACTGAGCTATTTCTCCAGCCTCTCCACCTTAGTTTTTTGAGACAGGTCTTACTGAACCAGAAGCTGTCCAGTTCAGCTAGACTAGCTAGCCACTGAGCTCCAGCGAATCCTCCTTCCTCTGCCATCCAGCTTTTCACACAGGTACTGGGATATAAGCTCTGAGCTGCCCCCTGGCTCTCCCTTGGCCAGTGTAGACTCTGTCATTCTAGTTTCCATCTGAAGTGACTATGGGATGGCTATCCCCCTCCATGCCCTGATATCTTGTGAGAGGCAGCAGAGCAATTATAACAACATGGCTGGCCCTGTAAACCTCCTCTCTGCTCTGTGGCCAGGACTTGGTACTCTGGGAGCTGCTTCTGACTGGTGAGAGAATCTGGGGCCTAGGGACAAGGAGCTTGGGGACACTGAGTGGCCCCTAAGTGAGGTGGCATGGAGCTTGGAGGAGGGCAGTCAGTCATCCCTGGCTAGGTTGTTGGAGTCTCAGAAGGTACTGGGGGTCCTGCTGGCTGTGGACTTGACCTTGGCTCTTACACTCTCCTTGCGTCTCTGCCCTTTGGTAAAGGCTGGTGATTGGCTGCTTTGCAGGGTTGTTGAGATGAAAGTAAGAAAAGGCTCGCAGGGCCTCTTGTCCTGCAGGCCAAGAAGCCTTCAGTGAACAGCAGTGAGTGTCCCTTTGGGGCTGGAGGTTCCCCTCATTACCAAAGCACTTCCCAGGCAGATCCAGGCCCAGGAAGTGGGTGTCTGGGTACACCGTGCATGAAGCTGCTTGTTTGGTTCCTCCCAGCGTGATGCACTGTTAGGGCTGAGCAGGGCTGATGATGGACTGGCAGGCTGAGCTGCGTGCTTCATCTTCATCAGCTCCCAGCTTAATGGGAACTTGAGGGCATTATTCACAGCAATTTATGGCCATGTAATTATAGCTGGTGCTATGAGAGCCAGTGTCTGGGAACAGGGTTCCTGACACATGCATCTGGATGCAAGAGAGACTGGTGCTGTGGCTGGTTGGGTGGAGAACTGGCCTGGCCATAGTGAGTTTATGATCTTCATCCTGAGAGTGGTGGGAAGCCATCAGGCATTTTCAAAAAGAATAGCAGCGTGATCTGATTTGTAGCATCAGGCATTCCTGGCTGTTTGGGCTAGGCAGAGGAACTTGGCAAGGCTAGGCAGCTGTGCCTCTGGCCAAGTGTTGGCCGTAAGACACAGTCAAGCTGGAGTGGCTGCTCCTGGAGGCATCAGACATGCCTCCCACTGGTGCCCACATCCATTCTGTGATAAAGGCTCTGGCAGCTCAGAGGATCGAGTAGAGGGTATTCAGTTAAGTCCTGGAAGTGCATTTTGTGCTGATTTTAAGTGCATGCAGCCAGGATGGCAGAAGCACAGCAGCTTCCGCTGTATCTCCTTAGGAGGTGTAGGCAGGGGGTACTGTTCTTAGGACTCGGGGCGGTGAGGCTAAGCTCTGACTGGCCCACAGGGTCTTATGGCCACCTTGTGTCCTCAGCCCCATGTCATCAGCTGGTGAGCTTGGATTTGCCTGTCAGCAGGTCTCAAGGTTGCAGTCAGACCTGCTGCAGGGTCCAGCACTGTATCCACTTTCCTTTCACTGTGGGCACTGTGTTCTCTGCGGGTCTCTTCTGTGGTTGGCAGAAGCCTGACTGGGAAAGTGACAGGTTCGCGGGAAAGAGCCAGCACACTTGAGGTTTGCCAGTTTCTTAATTTTACAGAGGGGTTCCATCATTGATGTCTTCCACACTAAGATCAAAGGCTCCTATCTCTACTGTCCCCTGTGGAGAATGCAGCTGTGGATCAAGGGACCTTTGTAGCTGGTATAAGAACTGAGACACTGCACTTGGAGGGGCTGTGGGAGACAATGGAGCTTCTTCAGTGACAGCCTCCCACCTGAGGGCACAGGATCTAGGTAGCTGCTGTGAGTTTGGAGCATCATGACAGAGAAGCCTGGGTGAGCAGCCGCTCTGTATGATGAGCTCAGTTATGGAACTTGGGCTACACACCCCCTAGCTTCTTAGGGGAAGAGGTAGCTCAGGCTGCACTGCCTGAGGGTACCTGCCTGGCTCCCTCGCTCCTTGCGCCTGGCCTGGGTCTCCTCAGACTTGTCTCCCACTGGTAGGCTGCTGGCTTTTCCACCCTTGCCCTCTTTCAGCGCTTCCTCACTGCCACCACCCTTTTGGGGGTCTCATTTGGCCCCGCCCCCAACCTTCCAGCTGTGTCAGACTCACAGCAGGCATACAGTGTGTCATGTGTCACGTTTGGTTTAGTGTGTCTCTAGTGGTGCCCACTTTTGTCCTATTATCTTTCTCATTTAGATATTTTATCATTTTTATTTTCTGTGTATGAGTGTATTGCCTGCATGTATGTAAATGTACCTGTGTCATGTAATACCTGCAGAAGTCAGAAGAGGGCATTGGATCCCTTGGAACTGGAGTTAAGGACAGTTGTTAGCCACCATGTGGGTGCTGGGAACCAAGCCAGGGTCCTTTGCAAGAGCATGCAATGCTCTTAATCCCCGAGCCATCTCACTATCCCTCTGTTATCTTAAATGAGAAGACTGCTATGCATGGTGTCCTGTTTGCTGGGATACCACACTGGAACCTATGGGGCCACCCTCTGGCTTGAGGGTGGTGGCCACCTGAAGACCTTCACCAAGGAGTCATGTCTTTAGACCCTGCTGTCTTCCCAGATTCCTTTGGGACTTCTCTCCTGGTGCATTTTCCTGCAGTGAGGCAGGAGTGGGGAGTCTTAGCAAGGCAGCCCTCTGTGAGCAAGAGTCCTCTTCTTTTGACTGGCTTCATGAGTATGAAGTGCGTTCCTCCTAGTCCTCGATGTGGCTCCCAGGAGCTACTTCTGACAGCAGGCACACAGAGCACGGGGCAGGGGGCAATACTGCTATCCTGAGCACTGTGAGGATGAGGGATGGTCCATATAAGGTGCACAGGGCTGGAGAGGTGGCTCAGATGGTAAAGAGCTTTCTACACAAGCATGAGGCCCTGAAGTTCATCCCTAAGATCCCTGTTAAAAAAGTAAAAGTAGGGCTGGAAAGATGGCCTAGCAGTTAAGAGCGCCGACTGCTCTTGCAGAGGACCCTGGTTCGATCCCCAGCACCCACATGGCGGCTGAGAACTGTCCATAACTCCAATTCCAGGAGAACTGGAGTTCCAGAGGAATCCGACACCCTCTTCTGACCTCCATGGCATTGCACGACACGGGTGCACAAAGCTACATACAGACAATACATTCATACACATAAAATAAATAAATAAAATTTAAAAAGTAAAAGTAAAAAGTAGCCTGTCATGGTGGCACATGTAGAGACAGGTGGATCTCTGTGAGATCGAGGCCGGCCTCATCTACATAGTGAGTTCCAGGACAGCTGGAACTGCAGGAAGACCCTGTCTCAAAAAAATATAATAAAAGTGGAACATATGGTATATTCCTATAATCCTAACCCTGGGAAGGTGGAGACAGGCTGAGGCTAACTGAGGAGCACCAGGTTCAAAGATGAGTCCAAAATAATAATAATGTGGAGAGCCATAGGGGAAGACAGCTGATGTCTGCCTCTGGCCTCCACACATACACGTATTGACACAAAAGAAGATGCACAGATGTGTCTGTTATATGAGTTACACACCCCTGTGGCCTCACATGGGCCTTTGGCAAAGCCAGGCTGGGGAGCATCAGTGTAAAGCTAAGTGGCGGCTACTGAGGGCTTTTGCACTGGAACAGATCTGGGCTCGTTACTTTCGTTGTCAGACAGCAGCTCTGGTGTATCCTTAATGTCTGTGGATTTAGCAGCTGAGTAGACTTGTGGCAGTTCTAGGAGCTCTTGTGTCTGGGCCAGAGCCTGTTAGTCACATTCCACAACCCCTCCATCCCACATCCCAGTTGTGCTCCCTACCTGCTGGGCACTGGCTTGCACTGGCATTCCTTGGCTGGGGGATGAGGGCTACAGTGGCTTGGGGGACCGAGGGTTACAGTGGCTGGGGACATTGGATATGTTGGTCCTCCTCAGAGGCTAGCCAGGTACTCAGCAACTGCTTACACAACATTCTCTGATAGTGTCTGCCTGTCTTAGGAGCGGGCTCACCAAGCTGCAGGAGACCGCCTCTGTGGCATCTCCTGCTGTCTTCTTGTGGTCCACTGTGTCTTTGGAGACTAGGCCTGGTGGGTGTGTCCCTGCCAGCTCCTGGGAGCTTCATAGGGGACAGCAGTAGAGGGTCAGTATCCCCAAAGAGCTCTCCACTGACAGTGAGGTGACCGTGTCCTCTGAGGGCCTGTCCAGAGATCTCCTCTCATGACACCCACTCTTAGTTCTAACAGATATGGTATGGCAGATATGGCATACAGGTAGAAAATGAGGGGCTGGTTCCTGGGCAGTTTCTCTCCTACACCTGTAGGCTTCTTTGTATGTGTATACACAGAAATACCCATGGAAAGCTGGCAGTGACCAGCGGAAAGGTGAGCAGGTGGCCGACCTTGTGACCGCTTACCAAGTTGGCTTGTACCAGGAAGGAATCATGTCTCCCTCTCCCCACCTTGCCTCACAGAACAAAGCAGGTAGTAATGTGAGGTTCCCTTACAATAGGCTTTCCTTCAGCCCCAGCATCCATAAGTGCTAGTGTCCTGCTGAGCAGGTCCACCTGTGTTCTCTGCCCACTGGAGGCTGGTGTCAGCTGGACCCTGCTGGGAGCTTCTTCTGTGCCAAGATGGTGTCTGCAGGGCCCCAGCTGAAGTGGCTTTTCCTCTGCTGTAGATTCCAAGCTACCTCCTGTGCTAAACACCGAACTCCAGGACACAGAAAGTAGACCAGATAAGACCTCATGATGCAACAGATGGAACCTCCTGCCCTCAGAGCTGAGGGTGCTGATAGCACTGCAGTTGTCAGCCAGCTGTCACCCTCAGTCAGAGTCCAGTCCATGTTAGCAGAGCCCTTCACATGCACCCAGAGGCTTCTTCATGATTGGCTGTGTCTTGAGTCATGAAACAAATCCCGACAAAAACTAAGGAGTCAGGGACCAGGGAGATAGCCCAGTGGTAAGAGTTCTTGCCATGCAAGCATGAAGACTCCAGTTCTAGTCCCTACCATCCAGGTAGGGCCATCCACATGCCTGTGATCCCAGCTTACAGAGTGGAGGTAGGCGGAGATGGGGGTCGCTGGGGCTGCTGGCCACCAGCCTAACTAGATTCAGTGAAAGAGACCTTGTCTCAAGGGAGTAAGACGAAGAATGCTAGAGCAGAGCAGGCACCTAGCTTCTGCCTCTGGGTTCTGCATACACACATTGGCATGTCTACAGGCATATGCATGCATGTCCGGTGTACACACACACATACACACACACACACACACACACACACACACACACACACACACACACAGAGGAACCAGATGCATAATGAATAGACTCTGGCCACATTGAACTCAAACTAGAAGCCAATAACAGAAAATAAGAGGAAAGCTCTAACTGTGTGAAAATGAACAACATGCTTCCTAACAGCCTGTGTTCTCAAAAGGAAGTCTGGAAGGGAGAGGAGTGCACGTGGGAGCTAATGAAAATGCACTCATCAGAATGTGCAGCTCAGATGCATCCACATCAGGAGGAGGAGACGACCCGAAGCATGTGGTTCCAGCTGACAGAGCTGGGGGCTTACAGTACTTTGAGGACCCAAGAGAGTAAACCCAAGGATGAGGAGGAAGAAGGTAATGAACTTGAAAAAGAAACACAACAGAGAAAAAATGCTGAAGCAAAGGCTCTTTTTCCTAGGGGAAAAAAATCCATAAAATTGACAAACCGCCAGCAAAAGTGACATGTACATGGGAAACAAATGAAAGGGATCAGGAGCAACACCAGGACACTGCCGCGTGGACAGCCTGTGGCCACAGAAATACATTCCAGCACGCCATGGCTTCCCCTCATGGGTCCAGTCATATTGTCAGAACCCACATACTTGAACCAGCTGTGGTGGTGCACACCTCTCGTCCTGCTGCTCAGAGATACAGGCAAGAAGATCCAAAAGTCAAGGTCATCCTCTGCTACAGAGGGTGGCTCAAGGTCAGCCTGAGTTACAGGAAACACTGTGTCAAAGAAAAAGGGAGGGCTGAGGGGTGTGGCTCAGGTGGGGGAATCTTGCCCCTCACTAATGAAGCCCTAGGTTCAGCATCATATTAAACTGAGTGTGGCCTTGGGAAGTAGAGGTAGGAATGTCAGAAATTTGAGCTCATTCTGGCATACATAATGAGTTCAAGGCCAGTCTGAACTATGAGACTCTCAAAAAAAAAAACCAGCCAAGCTCAGAAACTGCTGAGACTTAACCAAAATGAAGCATTAAATGGTCTCATAAACACTAAAAGGTGAAGTCAAAGTACAAACGTTCTGAAGAAAAGTCTCTCCAAATGGTTGAGTCCTGGGGCGTCCTCCTGACCAGCTAAAACCCAGCAGGTATCCACTTGACACATAAGACTTGGCAGAAGACAAGAGCTCTCCAGGTTGGTTTGGGCAAGCCTCAGAGGACAATCAGGGCGAGTCTGCTGTTACCTGGATAGGGCTATGTCGTGGTGGTGGTGGATGACACATGAAGACCAGTGACCCACAGCATCACTTTGCTAGGTCAGACCCTGTGCTGAGGCTGTTTCCATTCAGAACCAGGGAGCAAGGTGAGGGACCTACTTTAACTTCCAGAAAATTCCTGTGACTCACATTCCTAAAGCGCACATAGTTTGTGAAGGCCCCTCCCCATTTTCCTGCTCAGACTGCCCCTGCTTCCTGCACCCTACCCTGTTCCTCAGGATGTCTGCTGGAGGGGTTCCTTGCTGGTTCACCCCCCAGCGGAGATCCAGTTGTTTGGGGTCACTGCCCTGCATCCATCTGCTTCCAACTTCTAAGGGCTTTTTGAACATTGTCCTTTTATTTTCTATCTTCAGGCCTCAGCGAAGTGAGACTAGCTTAACTCTGGTTCAGTGACATGGTTAGCGATTGCTCCTAAGTGCCATGTTCAAGCCACTGTCTTTAGTGCAGTGTCCATGTTTCTGCCCGTGTTCTGGTTGTGGTTATTTATTTATTTTACAGATAGGGTTTTGCTGTGTATCCCAGACTGGCCTTGAATTCATGATTCTTCTACTTCAGTCTCCTAAGTGCAGGAATTAAAAGCCATGTCCAGCTCAAAATCTTTTTTTTTTTTCCTGAACGTTTTACACAACTTGACAGGCCTTCTGCAATTTTCCTTTTAATTTTGTGATCCTGACAATGGAACATAGAGCTTATCAAATACTTTGTAAACACAATACCATTGAACCATGCTCCCAGCTCCTCACTGGAGGATTCTAGGCAGATGCTCTATCACTGAGCCACACCCTTAGCCCTTCTCTGGGGTGTTCTAAGCATGTACTGTACCTCTGAGTCACACCCCCAGTCCTTATGTCAATATGACTGGGCCTAGTCTCATTGTGGATTCAACTTCTGGGACTGAAGCTTTTCAGAGCTTTGTGTACTATGACAGAACCACGGAGAACAGCTTTCTGAGCAAGCTGTTGGTGTATCTATCAATTAGAAGGACTTTGTGTCTCTCTAGGCTGTTTCCTGGTCAGTCTTGGCTGTGCCTGGGATTCTGATCCACTGGGTTTTGAAGGTGATGATAACTCCTCGTTCTCATAGTAATCACTCTGTCAGCAAGGTGGTGGGAAAAGCTGATGAGGTTTATTTCCCACTCACTATAGGCCAGACCCACATTGTGTATTCTTCATTCTCCCATTCAATTCTCAAAGCACCCTGTGTGGATTTTAAAACATATTTCAGCAAAGCCTGGCTTCTGGACAGTAGAGTGCATTCAGTTTCATGCATGGCTTAAGAACAGTGTTCTCCAGGCCTGGTGTCCATACCTGTTGTCCCAGCACTTGGGAGTGGAGGCCAGAGGATCTTAGGTTCAAGGTCACTTTAGCTACATAGTAAGTTTGAGGCCAGCCTGGGCTACCTGAGACACTGTCTCAAAAGAACAACTATGAGCGGGTCTGGAGAGATGGCTCAGTGGTTAAGAGCACCCACCGACTGCTCTTGCAGAGGACCTGGGTTCGATTCCCAGCACCCACATGACGGCTAAAAAACAAACAACTATGAGCAAAAAATGGCCAGAGTGCATTCATTATTCAGTGTAGGGTCATGGTAGTTGCCCATCAAAGCCAGGTGGCAAGATACTTCAGCTTTAATTTTAAAATAATGAGACAGCATTAAAACAATGAGAAAGTCCTGTCATCCACACCTGCAGTTCTTTTTTTTATTTTTTTTAATAATAAGTAATAAGTAATGAATACAAGCATCCTTCATGTAAAACCAGTTTGCAAGCAGCTATGCCCAAACTTAAACAGCCCAAGGCCCCCATTGTCTAGCTGGAGGGGCTTGTATGTACAATCATGTTGATCAAATAAGAGTCCATTCTATATTGCCGTAGTTTCACAATTCACCGCAATCGCAGCCCTTACATTCTACCACGCCCCCTCTTCCACAGATTGTTCCCTAGGCTTTAGAAGAGGGGCACAAGTGGGCAAGAAGCAAAACAGTCTTCTTTCTCTGGAGATGTCATTTTGGACTCTGATCAGTTCAGGCTGTTTCCTTTCATGGGTTGGCAGTTTATCCAGGAATAACATTTTAATTCTAATGAAGCACAAACAATTAGGTATATAGGCATTTAAACAGTACTGATTATTATGGTAGATTACGTTGGTATAGACACAGATGTTTGGGTGGTATGCTAATCCATGAACTATAGTTTTTCTGTAAAAGATGACAAGGTCTTACTGTGGCTTATAACATCTCCTAACCACTAGAGGACGTAAGCTTGTGGCATCAGCCGTGAATTATTCCTCCAAGGAGAGAGCTAATAGCCAATTAGATTTGGGATATACAGACATATGGCTGCCACTGATGCACAGTATTTCCAGGCAGGTGAGGTGTAGCTGATGCTGACGGAAGAGTCTTGCTTGACTCAAGGAGACCAATATTTGCTTTATTGACTTAGTGGCCTTTGGTAACACTCTCTGGTATTCCAGAGACCAACTGTACACTTGCAAGTGTGGTCTCAATACATCTTTCCCATGCTTGCACCAGGTCTTCGACAGCAGGGCCTTACCGCCTCTCTTCTTGCAGGTATCCCAGTTTACAGGAAAAAAACCTTTACCTTTTTGGGGGCTTGGACCCCCTAGCCAACATCTCTTTGGCAGAATAATCCATTACTGATATCAGAGCTCTTCTGTATTAATATATTTTGCTTAATTACACAGCTTATAAAGACTTTAGTATTCCACACCTGCAGTTCTAAAGAGCATTGGTGGCTGGACTCTCCTCCCCTCTTTCTCCCTCTTCTTCCCCCTCTCCTTCTCCCTGTCCTATCTTCTCATCATGGTTTGGAGGCGAAATGTCCCCCCAAGGGCTCATGCGCTTATGCACTTCATCCCTACAGCTTTGTGGCAATGTTTGTGGATGCTGTGGAAGCTTTGGGACTGTGACCTAGTCAGAGGTGAGTCATTAAGGGTGGAGCTTGAAGGTGTCAGATGCCTCTGGCCCAAGGTCCTTGCTTCTTGATCTGTCCACCAGGACACAAGAAGCTGAGCTGCAAGCTCCTACCGCCATAAGCCAAGTGGCTCCATCTACTAAGCCTTACCCGTGCAGTGGACCAAGCCCTGTAAAGTGGGCCCCACAGCAGACCTCTCCCTTAAGTGGCTGCAGTCAAGTGTTTGGTCACAGCAACAGCAGAAAGGTTGTCCCACCCCCACATACCACAGCCCTGTCCTAGCCAAAGTGTGTGCAGGTACTTGATTGTGCCATGATAAGGATGGGCCACACCCCAAGTTTTTCTCTGTTTTTAGTTACGTTATAGAGTTGGTCTTTGTTTTTTGTTTTGTTTTCTTTTGTTTTTTTTTCCCCCATGGTGTACCATTTTTGTTTTCTTTTTTACTGAATTTTTGTGCACTTCATACAGTACACCTTGATCGTATTTAGACCCCTCCCCTATCTGCCCTCTGTACCCCCAGCCCCAGCCAGCTTCCATGCATTCTGTCTTATTTGCTAAAGTCTGTTAAGTCAGATTTGTATACCCAGATGCTTCTTGGTATGAGTCCGTCCACTGGAGCCTGGTCAGTCTATCTAGTGTTGCTCCTTTAAAGCAGTCCCTCCATTAAGGTTGGGGCTTCTTACCCATTTCCCCTCTTGCATGCTGGCTTTTTGTCTGGTTTGAGTTTGCATGGGTCTTTCGTATGCTCTCACCATTCCTGTAAGCAAATTCATAGGAGCAGGTTCCCAGCCACCTGGAAGCCTGTCCTGGCTCTTACAGCCTTTCCTCCCTCTCTTTCACATGATTCCTGAGCCATGGGCGGCAGAGATTTCATCCTGGGACAAACACTCTGGAGTTTCTTACTCTTTACATTTTGGGCAGTTGTGGCTTTCTATGCTAATCACCATTTGTTATATGACTGAACTTCACTGGTGAGAATTGAGAGATTAAGCAAAACAGGTGACGTATGTTCTCTCTTATTTGTGGATCTTAGCTCCACATTCTTGGATGTGAGTATATATCCTAATGCAAACATGGGAGCCAGGAAAATGGAACCATGAGGTTAAAGAGGAGGCAGAAGCGGGGGTGGGGTGGGGTGGATAGTAGGAGACAGGTATTAACAAGGGAAATGGAGAAAGTGGGAGTATTTAACTGGAAGGGAGGAGGGGGAGTTATATAAAGAGCTGTGGGGTTATAGGCTTGCAAGAGAGGGATAAGAGACAGGAAGGAAAATAATGGTACTTTAACTGGGGAGAGGGAAGAGGGGGTTGTGTGTGGGGGGAGAATAATGCTTAGGCAATGTGGAAAGACAGAAAAATGTATTAGTTTTAAAGTCTACTGAAAAAGTACACATATGAGTGCATGTACATAGTTGAAGGCTATGTAAGGATCAGTGCCCAATAGGAGAAACCCTTCTTCAAGTTGTTGATCAGAGTAGTCCAAGAGATTCTCAAAATAACACACGCTATTGCCAGAGCCCTTGATTGCCTCCTAGAACTTGAAGGTAAGATACTGTTGCTGAAGATAGGACAGACTTTGGACAGGGAATTTGGGGAAATCAAGTTGGAACTGACCTGGAAGCCTCCTCCCTGGAGACTGACTCTCAGAGTAGTAGAGGATACTAGGCTAGCTGCTAAGGAGAATACCAATCAGTGGTCCAACCCATTTGTAAAGTCTATGAACCATAAATTTGGCCAGACCAGCTGCTACTGTTGGTGCAGTTGTAGAACTTTTATCTTGGGGGTAATCAACAGCTGACTAATTGGACTTTAGGCCTGCTCAATGGGAGGGAATTCATGTGTATTAGGCCTATAAACATAGGTCTAATACACGTAGCTGGAAAGGCCATAATAGATCCTAGAGAAAAGCCAATTTCTGTCATGTCCCTACACAAACAAATTTTTTTTTTTTTTTTTTGTGACAGGGTCTTTCCTTTAGTCCCAGCTGGCCTGGAGATCGCTATGTAGACCAGGCTGGCCTTGAACTCACAGAGATCCACCTGCCTCTGCCTCCAGAGTGCTGGGATTAAAGGCATGAACCACCACACCTGGCCTAAGATGGCTCTTAGCCACCATGTGGGTGCTGGGAATCGAACCCAGGTCCTCTGCAAGAGCAGTCAGTGCTCTTAACCGCTGAGCCATCTCTCCAGCCCACAAGCATAACTTCTTATTGTGCTCTAGATATGTGTCCTTATATTTACAGACAAGTGTATCTCTCACCACCAATCAAAGAAGCTTCTTTTTACAACAGTTGGAAACTGTTACAGAGGTCCACAACTGGTCAAATAGAGAGACTTAAGTGTGAGATGCCTAGCCCTAAGTGATATATCTACAATGGAACTTCGATACCCAAGGCTCAGGGAACATAGCAGAACAGGGGGCAGAGAAAATATCAATACATTCTTTTAGTTTTATTCATTTAATTGGTCCATGTAGAGGCCACAGCAAATCTTCAGCTGTGATTCCTCTCAGACACTGTCCACCTTGGTTTTTTTGTTTTTTTGTTTTTTTTAAATATATCTTGGCCTAGAACTCGCCCCAGGGATCTGCCCCAGCTCTGGGGGTTATAAACTCTGTCATTCCACCAGCTCTTTTACATGTGTTCTGAGAATCAAAGTCAAGTAAGTTCTCCTGGTTGCAGCCATACTTGGCCAGCTAAGTCATTGCTCCTACCTCTACCTCTGGGTCTTTCTACAAATGGCCTCTGGGTTCAGGATGTGAGTGGTTGATAGATTTCAGCTCTCTCCCCATAGTCCAGCCCTGTGGTCTGCTCTGTGCAGCTTTCTCCCCGTCCAGCTGAGTGGTGCTGGTGTTGTCCACTCAACGTACCCCACACTTGGGGTCATCTAATTAAAGGAGCAGTTGGTCTGCCATGGCTGTGGCTTGACAGGAAGTGCATCTCTGCGGTTGGCCCTTCCTCTCCTGGCTGTCTCACTACACCCAGCATCTGAGAGCCTCGGCATTAAGCGTGCCTGTCCTAAACACAAGGCACCTATATATTTTTTTTGTTGGGGTTTTTTTTTTTTTTCTTTTCAAGACAGGATCTCCCTGTAGCCCCAGCTGTCCTGGAACTCGCTCTGTAGACCAGGCTGGCCTTGAACTCACAGAGATCTGCCTGCCTCTGCCTCCCAAGTGCTAGGATTAAAGGCATGCGCCACCATGCCCAGCTTTTTGTTGTTTTTTAAAAATATTTTATTCATGCCGGGCATGGAGGCACACGCCTTTAATCCTAGTACTTGGGAGGCAGAGGCAGGGGGATCATTGTGAGTTCAAGGCCAGCCTGGTCTACAGAGAGAGTTCCAGGACAGCTGGGGCTACAGGGAGACCCTGTCTCGAAAAGACCAAAAAAAAAAATTATTTTATTCATTAGTTTTATTTTATTTCTTCACTATTTTTTATTTTTTTATTTTTTATGCTTTTATTGGTGTTTTGTGTATTTCAGATATCATTTCTCAGTTCAGTTTAGACTTTCACTTCCCCCCACCCCATCCTAGATCATACACTCTGCCATAACTATCCTGCATCTTTCAGTCTTTTTTTTTTTATGTTTAGGAATTCACATTTTCCTCCTTTAATTTTATATTACTCTAAAACATGTATATATACTTTCCCCTCATATACAGTATAGAGTCTGAGAGTAAGAGGTGGATCAATTCTAGAGCCTGTTAAGAGATTATAAGGCATCTATATTTTTTTAAAGATATATTTTTATTTTGTAATTATGTGTGTGTCTGAGGAGGCCAGAAGAGGTCGTTGGATCCCTTGGAGGTAGAGTTACTGGGAACTGTGAGCCATCTAACCTGGTGGGGCTGAGAACTAAATTCCTCTATAAGAGCAGCCAGTGGTCTTAAATTACTGAGGTGTCCCTTCAGCCGCAAGTGTTTTTGTTCATCTAGGTTTTCTTTCACTGTTTGGGTAGTGCTCTTCAGGTCTTAGCAGATAATCTTATACCTCCATGCATAAATTTATTCCCATATACTTTGTTCTCTGGGCTATAATTGGTTGCTTTTTGCCTGTGTATAGGAACAGAACTGAGCTGTCTCACATGTTGTCTGTATGATGCGACTTTACTCTGTTTATCAACAGGGCTTTCTTCTCTAGACTCTTTGCCATACTGCCAGGGCCTCTGTGAATAGGGGGCAATTTGCTGCTTTTACAGTTTGGAAGCCTTTTATTTCTTTGTCTTGACTAATTGCTTCAATTAGATGGAAGTAGTCAGAACAGGACTTGCCTTGGTTGCTTTATTTTATTGATTGATTGATTGATTGATTGATTGAGTGAATGAGAGTGAGTGAGTGATTGATTGATTGATTGTACTGGGCACACATACTCAGGCACATAAGCAACATTCAGAAGACAACTGGCAGGAGCCAGTTCTCTCTCCATCATGTGGGCCCCTAGGATTGAAGTCATTGTCAGGCTTGACAGCAAGCAGCTGAACCAACTGAGCCATCTTGTCAGCCCAAGAGCATTCCTTGATTTGTTTCTGGTTCTGAGGGAATCTTTTAGTCACCCTTGTCACCTGTTTTGTTTTTGTTTTCACACATGCCCTGTGTCCTATTGAGGCTGCTGCCGTCTGTGTGCAGGGTGATGGGTTTGATCAAGAGATTTTCTGCCTAGACTAAGAAGAACGGGGGAGGGGGAGCTCCCTCTTTCCTTCTCTTTATCAGGGTGTCACATGGATTCATTTTTAGATGCTGAAACAACCCTACATCCCTGGTTTTAAACAAGAACAACAAACTCTCACCACCACGTGGAAAGCTTTCACTGAACAAATCTGTGCTTAGCGGTTTTCACATCCACGTTTACCAGATAGACTTAGTGATCTTAGTTTTCTTTCTTTTTAATAGTTATATTTCCGTTTTTTAAATTTTATTTTAGAATTATATTCTAATTATCTTAATAGTGTTTCATTTTATGTGAATTTAATGTATTTTTAATGTGAATTTTAATTTATTTTTATTTTATGTGTATGAGTGTTTTATCTTGAACCTATGTCGTGCGCCTGAAGAGGTCAGGAGAGGGCATCAGATCCCCGAGAACTGGCGTTACAGACACTTGTTTGTTACCATGTGGGTGCTGGGTAATGAACCTGGGTCTTCTGCAAGAGCAGTCAGTGCTCTTAACCTAGCTAGGTTGACAGACCTGTGCCACCAAGCTCTGCTTGGCTTTAGTTTTCTGGGCCCACCTTTGCTTTCACTCAGCGTCTGCCTACTACGTTGGTGTCAGAGTGAGCAAGGGAGGGCCTCCTTCTCCTTTTCTCTGAAGAGCGTGGGACGTGTATGCTAACCCTTCACACACTCACTGGGAAGTGTGTGTGTGTGTGCACACGCGCACATGCTAACCCTTCACACGCTCGCTGGGAAGTGTGTATGTGCATGGTAACCCTTCACACGCTTGCTGGGAAGTGTGTGTGTGTGTGCACACGCGCACATGCTAACCCTTCACATGCTCGCTGGGAAGTATGTGCGTGGTAACCCTTCACACGCTTGCTGGGAAGTGTGTGTGTGTGTGCACACGCGCACATGCTAACCCTTCACACGCTCTCTGGGAAGTGTGTATGTGCATGGTAACCCTTCACATGCTTGCTGGGAAGTGTGTGTGTGTGTGTGTGTGTGCGCGCGCGCGCGTGCGTGCTAACCCTTCACATGCTTGCTGGTGCTTCCTGGTCCTCGTTTCTGTGTTGCGAGCTCATGACTACTGCTTCTCCTTGGATATCTAATTTGCATGTACAGTTGTTTGCAGCATCCTCTTGGATCCTCTATTCGAGATGTCAGCAGCATGTCCTCTATTGATTTCATCTTCCAATTCATGACATGACTTTCCCCTGGTTTTAGTTTTTCTGTGGCGGCTTGTTGGCATGGCTCTTTCAGACTATCAGCTTCTGGGTTGATGGTTTGCTCTGCTGTTACTCTTTCCTGATCCTCATCGTCTCCAGCCTGCCGCATCTTTGAGTGCAACCAGTTCCCCCTTGTCTGTTTCAAGTGCACCGAGACCTTTGATGTGAGCTCTTCCTGCTCAAGGCTTTGAAACCCTGAGTTTCTTCTTGGTGTTTTTGTCCGGCATTTCCTAATCTCCCTATGAGTTCTTCTCTGACCCAAAGTGTAGGGGTTTTTTTTCCATTTATTTTTTTTATAGGTGTTTTTCCCGTGTGTGTGTGTGTGTGTGTGTGTGTGTGTGTGTAGGCACCCATGTGTATGGAGGTCAGAGATGTTATTTCTCAAAGCACCTTCTACTTTTCACTGAAGCAGGGCTTCAAACTCTCTCTAGTCTGGAGCTCTCTGATTCAGACAAAACAGCTTGCTCCTGAGCCCTAGGGATCCTCCTGTCTCTGCCTCCCCAGTGCTGGGATTGTAAGTGCACATCACCATATCCAGCTTTCTGTGTGAGTGCTGGGGATTTGAACTTAGGTCCCCATGATTGTCCAGCAAGCACTTTAGCCACTGAGCCCTCTCCCCAGCAAGAGCGTATTATTAACTCATCTTTCCCTTTGCCTTTGATTTGTAACTTCATTTATGGCAATACTTCCATTAAATTAGTAGCTTCAACTTAATAATACTTACTTTATAGCCATGAATGTGGGTTTTTCTGGAGAGTGTTGAGGGTGCTGTTCCAGGCCAGGCAGGGCTCCATAGTGAGATCCTGTCTCAAAAAATGATATCAGCAGCAGCATGGGCCACAGTGACTGTGGCTGACACCGTCTCATCTTTTCCTTGAAAATAGTTGAGTGGATTTTAAGTGTATTTCATGCATGGTGCATTACAGAAGGCTGTGTTCTCCCATTGAGTCGCTGACCATGAGTGCTGATGGCCTAGCTCATTCACAGTGTCCGTTCTTCTGCCTCACTGTGGTGTCCCTGGTCATTGCCCATTCCTTCCTATTGCTGGAATGCAGTCCATCAGGTGCACTCCATCCTTTCAGTCGCCCTCCCTTGGAGAGTCTCATTACCGACTAAGCCAGCCCTGACCACTCCCTTTCTCTTGAAGACAAGATCTGGATATGTAGCCCAGGCTGGCCTCCTGCCTCCCTCTCCTGGGTGCTGGATCTCAGGCATGCATCCATTGTACCCAGTGTTATCTCATTTCTTGACATGAAAGCTTTGGCTATTGACTTGAGGTCTTTCTTTGTTTCTCATGGGAACATTTGTCTAAAACTGGATTTCTTTGGTACATTGTGTCCAGTTCAAAATGCTCTTTGATTTCCTTAATCCCCCTCATGTAACAGTGGTTGTTCTGATGGGGGTGTGCATGTCTCTTCCCAGGTGCTAGAGTTTCCTGTCATTTTGCTTCTCTGTCTTTAATTCTTGTCTGGTCTATGGATGCCTGCTAGCATGGGCAACCCCTGCTCCGTTGTTCTTAGGGTGTGGTTGGTACGCTATGGAATTCACTTGGCTCTGAGGGTTGATAGCTTATCCAGCACTCCTGTGGCCCCAATCCCTTTCACGCCACATTAAGGTTCTTCTGCCTTTTCTTCCTAAAGACTCCTGAGGTCCGTTTCCTCTCTGTGTGTGTGGTCACTTTCCACAGTGGACCTAGGACACTGGATTCCTCTCTGTGTGGTCACTTTCCACAGTGGACCTAAGACACTGGATTCCTCTCTGTGTGTGGTCACTTTCCACAGTGGACCTAGGACACTGGATTCCTCTCTATGTGTGGTCACTTTCCACAGTGGACCTAGGACACTGGATTCCTCTCTGTGTGTGTGGTCACTTTCCACAATGGACCTAGGACACTGGATTCCTCTCTGTGTGTGTGGTCACTTTCCACAATGGACCTAGGACACTGGATTCCTCTCTGTGTGTGTGGTCACTTTCCACAGTGGACCTAGGACACTGGATTCCTCTCTGTGTGTGTGGTCACTTTCCACAATGGACCTAGGACACTGGATTCCTCTCTGTGTGTGTGGTCACTTTCCACAATGGACCTAGGACACTGGATTCCTCTCTGTGTGTGTGGTCACTTTCCACAATGGACCTAGGACACTGGATTCCTCTCTGTGTGTGTGGTCACTTTCCACAGTGGACCTAGGACACTGGATTCCTCTCTGTGTGTGTGGTCACTTTCCACAATGGACCTAGGACACTGGATTCCTCTCTGTGTGTGTGGTCACTTTCCACAGTGGACCTAGGACACTGGATTCCTCTCTGTGTGTGTGGTCACTTTCCACAATGGACCTAGGACACTGGATTCCTCTCTGTGTGTGTGGTCACTTTCCACAATGGACCTAGGACACTGGATTCCTCTCTGTGTGTGTGGTCACTTTCCACAATGGACCTAGGACACTGGATTCCTCTCTGTGTGTGTGGTCACTTTCCACAATGGACCTAGGACACTGGATTCCTCTCTGTGTGTGTGGTCACTTTCCACAATGGACCTAGGACACTGGATTCCTCTCTGTGTGTGTGGTCACTTTCCACAATGGACCTAGGACACTGGATTCCTCTCTGTGTGTGTGGTCACTTTCCACAATGGACCTAGGACACTGGATTCCTCTCTGTGTGTGTGGTCACTTTCCACAATGGACCTAGGACACTGGATTCCTCTCTGTGTGTGTGGTCACTTTCCACAATGGACCTAGGACACTGGATTCCTCTCTGTGTGTGTGGTCACTTTCCACAATGGACCTAGGACACTGGATTCCTCTCTGTGTGTGTGGTCACTTTCCACAATGGACCTAGGACACTGGATTCCTCTCTGTGTGTGTGGTCACTTTCCACAATGGACCTAGGACACTGGATTCCTCTCTGTGTGTGTGGTCACTTTCCACAGTGGACCTAGGACACTGGATTCCTCTCTGTGTGTGTGGTCACTTTCCACAATGGACCTAGGACACTGGATTCCTCTCTGTGTGTGTGGTCACTTTCCACAATGGACCTAGGACACTGGATTCCTCTCTGTGTGTGTGGTCACTTTCCACAATGGACCTAGGACACTGGATTCCTCTCTGTGTGTGTGGTCACTTTCCACAATGGACCTAGGACACTGGATTCCTCTCTGTGTGTGTGGTCACTTTCCACAATGGACCTAGGACACTGGATTCCTCTCTGTGTGTGTGGTCACTTTCCACAATGGACCTAGGACACTGGATTCCTCTCTGTGTGTGTGGTCACTTTCCACAGTGGACCTAGGACACTGGATTCCTCTCTGTGTGTGTGGTCACTTTCCACAATGGACCTAGGACACTGGATTCCTCTCTGTGTGTGTGGTCACTTTCCACAATGGACCTAGGACACTGGATTCCTCTCTGTGTGGTCACTTTCCACAGTAGACCTAGGACACTGGATTCCTCTGTGTGTGTGTGGTCACTTTCCACAGTGGACCTAGGACACTGGATTCCTCTCTGTGTGTGGTCACTTTCCACAGTGGACCTAGGACACTGGATTCCTGTGTTGCCTGCTCTTATTGGTCTTCTCCCTGCTTCCAGCCAAGCTGTGATGTCACCTAGCACCCCCAGCTTCAGCTCTTGCACCTGAACAGGTGTTGCCCATGCTACCCACCTTGCTCCCTCAGAATTGCCACCACAGTGGGGTGGCCCTAATTTTCCTCAGCAGTTGCTGTCCTGTCACGAGGGCACCTGGTCATGTCCCAGCTTTCTTGCAGGTTGAAGGTGGAGGAACTGGAGAGTGAGCGGAGCCGCCTGGAGCAGGAAAAGCAGGTGCTGGAGATACAGATGGAGAGGCGGACCCTGCAGGTAGGCCATGGGGGGCTGGAGAGATGTGCCCTACCCTTACCTGGTGGGGACTCACTGCTGGATCTGCAGGAGCATGGGCCTGTGCCACCTACCAGCTTCCCTAGGCACCCTCCTCAGGTCCTTGTTTTCCTCCGCTGGCCTCTGGTGCACCCTCGTCACCTGCCTCCCTGCAGTTGTTACCTTCACTCCTGCCTGCATCCGGCTGCTTCCTCCTGATCATACTGCCCATAGCAGGACACCCTTGGGTTGGAAATCACCCCGATTCTAGACAGGCCATTGATTTTTGTCTTGGCACCTATTAGAGGCAGTCAAGTCATGTCCCCATTACCAATCCTGGTGATGAGAGAGGTGACAACTTTGATGAAGTCAGGTGTTCTGTGCTACAGCTGCATTGTGTGCCCAGTCCCAAGACCTGTCACCCTGTGCTGTTTTGATTGGGCCTCTGTCCTGGGCTGAGGGCCACTGGCAGGTGGATCATGGCTGCCTGGCTGCAGCGTCATATCAGGATGAGATGACGGATGGCTTTCTGTTCAGCTAGATGTCCAGAGCCTAAGGTAAGGCTCTGAAGCCTTCATGCAGACTGCAATGCAGGCTGGCCTTCTTCATATTCAGTAGTCCCCATTCTGTGTCTGGGCTTCCAGGCCTTTCCACAAGGTGTCTTCAGCATCCTGGAAGAAAGAGGCTGTGAAAGAGTCAGTGGGATGAGTTGCACAGGTGTTCTGTCTCTGTGCTTGGGACACATGGTCCAGAGAAGGATGCTGGGCTCCATTGTCCTGTGTAATAGAAACTCCAGTTGCTCTTGCCCAAATGCCCCTCCCCAGTAGGGGCTGGAGAAATGGTAGCAGTCTGTGTCATGGGTGACATGAGGTGACTAATGACATTTCCTAAACACAGCACAGGTGTGTGACCCGCGCTGCTTAGAGCCTGTAGCTGGGCTCCTGCCTGAAGGCCAAGGTACTGTCAGTCGGTGTTCACACTTGTTCTGCACTGCTGTGTGGAGTGGGTACTTTATGGATGCAAGCACTGAATGTGTATATGAACTCTGCCCACAGCATGGCCAAGAGCAGGGTGGCCCTGAAGGGAAATGTCCATTGGTCACTGGGGACCCAGGAATGATGTGTCCAATTGTCACTGAGGCCTAAGGGAGGAAGCAGCTAAGCAGCTGTAGCTTTGGCCCTCACAGGGGTGGGAACTTCTACACAACCCTGCAGCCACCCCCATGTCTGCCCTGCAGGCTGTGATTATAGTCCAGGAAGGGGATTTTCCATAACCATTCTGAGAGAGCCTGAGACCTGACTCCTCCAGTATGGTCTTCTTGCACCTGCTTTGGAGTCAGGGTTTCTTGGTGTCCAGTAGCATCAGTCTCCTCACAGAGCTGTGGCATGGGGGCCTCTGACTCCTGTCAAGTCCCAGGCCATCCTCTCCCCTTGCCAGTACTACAGCTCAGCTGGACCCCACAGATGGACACGTTTCAAGAAAGCAAGGTGATGCTCAGTGCACAGATCCAGCTCCGTGCCCCACCTTTTCTCCAGGCAAGGTGCTGGTGCCTGTTTCCTAGAGGGAGGAACTCAACACGTTTGGTCTTGGGGGCCTGGTCAGGTCCCATATTCCCCTCTTTGTCCCCCCACACCCTGATCAGACCACCTCCTGGGTGGGCTGCCTACTAGCTAGCTATCTCCTGGGTGGTTGAATCTCCTTCCCAGTTCACCAGATCCAGCTCAGGGACTCCATGCCAACTGTAGGTAGTCATGGCTGCTCCAGACTGGGTCTGCTGTGTGTCCCAGCCGCAGTCAGATCTGCTCAAGGAGAGTTGTACACCCGGGGCTGAACTGGCCCTACATTGGTCACCTGCAGTAAGGATAGTTTCCATCCAACCCCGTGTGTCTGTGTGCAGGAGCAGCAAGCTGATTTCCCATCTAAGTGCCAGCGTGATGCCACCTGCCTCAGGGCTCTTTAGGGAATTTCATGTGACAGCCTTCCCACCACACTGGGCACACAGCACATCTGTCCACCTCTTCTCATTTCCTTCATCAAGGGCAAACATCATGTCCCCATGATGTGTCTGCCCTGAACCTGGACACCTCAAGCACTGCTGGGGCCTTTCCTGGTGGCCTGGCCCAGCACTTGATGCCAGCCCCTTCCTCACCCTGCCTCCTCTATGTACATTTGTAGGCACAGCCCTGTGGGCACAGTGCCTGGGGCCATAGAGCTGCGTGGATCTGGAAGCTGGCAGTGCTTGGCCAGCCTTGGTTCTGCTAGGAGCCTCGCCCATGTGCTCAGTATGCAGGCGCCCTCCTGCGCCTCCCCCCCCATCTCTTCCTTCCTCTCTCCCTTTCTCCCCCCCCCCCAGAGAAGAGTGGCTTTGAGTTGGCGCTTCAACGAAGATTGATTAAGATCAGCTGCGGTTCATCTTAATTGGGAACATATGCTCAGATAGGGTGCTCTACTAGTTTGGATTTTTTGTAATTAGTTCACAGCCGGTTGGCGAGGAAGCAAAACTCTGGTTACCACTTTGAACTGGTATGTGGATGGTCTCAGAGAGACAGTCACCACAGGGGCTTGCATGGGGCCTGGCCAGGGTGACACCGTCCTTCTCAGGTCTCCTGAGGGTCATTGGCTGTTTGTACACTGCCCAGGGTGACCTGTATGTATGTATTGCTAGTACAGTCAGGAGATGCGAAGGTGCCAGGGTCTGCCTGCTGGAGGGACTGCTCACCAGCCAGTTGGGTGGATGGCTTCATTACGGCTCACAGACAGCTCTATCAAAGCTCCGAGGAGACCAGACATAGTGGTGCTGGGGTGTGACCCAGCACTGGGGAGGCTGAAGCAGGAGGGTTGCAAGTCCCACACCAACCCTGGGTTACCAGTGAGACTCTGGGGCAAGGGAAATGGAAGGTGGGCAGAGGGAGGGGAGGAGAGGAAAAAATCCATAGGAAGGTCCCACTCTGAGTTGAGGAAACTGAGGCTGGCCCATGAAGGAGGAGGAACTCAGAGCTACCTTTTCAGAGGCAGACAAGGTTTGAGTGCCTTTGTTCTAAAAAAAAAAAAAAAAAAAAACCAACAGAGCTATAGGAGTAGGCAGGGGATCCAGTCTCCGTCCCCCAGGCCCTGTGGCACATTCCCTGGGTGCAGGACACTACGGCTTTGTTCAGGCACCAGTGCTTCTCTTGGTCTCCCCTCAGCAAGAAGAGGCAGCCCCCCACCCCCTCCCAGCCCCTGCCACCAGTGTACTTCTGATGGGGCTGGGCTGGGCTGGGTGCTGGGGCTCTGGCTACCCTGGGCTGGAGGCTGGTCTCCCAGCAGGGCGGGTCATGAGCCCCACCCAGGTCCTTCCCTAAGGAACACATAGTGCTGGCCCATCCCTGAGGCTTGTCTGTCCCCTCCTAAGTCCTCCTCCTCCGCAGTAATGGCAGGGCTGGCATGGAAGCCCACTCTATCACATTCTCCCAGGGCTTTACTGTGAGTGTTTTCAAGATGGAGACAGTGAAAGACTTTTACAATGAATGCCCACTTACCCAACACCTACATTTTGTGGGGAGCAGCACAGTCCCTGCTGTATGATACCTACCCATCCCTCTGCCACCCTTCAGTCCATTTTATTCTTTTGATGCATTTGAAGCTAAATTGCAGACATCTGTACACTTCCTCTAAGCACTTGAGCATGCATGTAATTAAGTGAATTCATCTCTGGAATCTGATGCCCTAGCTCCCACCGTCCTCACTATGACCTCACTATGGAGTGCCTCCCTCCACCAGGGGAGCTGGGCCTTGGACCCCAGAGCCAGGCCTCTGAGCTGACCATCCTCTGTGGTGCCCCTCCAAACCTGGGCTGGCTTGCTCCCACTGGTGTCAGTGGCTAGGGCAGCTTTGTAGCCTGCCTTAAAGTACTACTCAGGAAAGAGCCCAGACGCTGCCCAGTGACATTTAAAATCAGTATATCTTTTTTGGAAATGGAGTGGGCAGAAAATTGCTGGGCTTCCTGGGAGCAGAAAGCTGTCTGCGTCACGGCAAGAGCGGGCGGTTAGGGCGCCCAGCCTTACAGTGTCAGGGTGTCACTTTCCAGGAGGTACCCATGTGGGGGGCAAGGCTACGAGACTGCTCTGGGTCAGAGCTGGAAACCTATGGATCCCAGTGGTCTAGGCCATAACAGCACCAGGCTCCCCTGAGCCCCAGTTCTGGCCTAACTGTTGGCCATTCCCATTTAGGACCCAAAGTGACCCTGAGGTGGTGAATCACCTCCCCACTCCATGTGAAGATCATAGAAGGTAGCTACGTGCCATGGGTCAAGGACTGGCACACCTGTCTCTGGACTTCCAAAGCTGAGACTTTTGCTCCCCCCTAGAGCATCTCAAAGCCCCTGCATGCCAGTTCCCACCCACCAGTCTCTGTCAGCTGCTTCTTCCCTGAGCACTAACGGGGATGTCTGTGAGTCCCATAGAGTACACAGCAGAGCCCCGACTGTAGGGAGCAACCAGATGTACCTCCTTGTCTCTACCTTAAACCATTTGCTGTGGCCAGCCCCTCCTAGCCTGCTCAGCCCTTCCTAGCCTGCCCAGACCCTCTAGCCTGCCCAGACCCTCCTAGTCTGCCCAGACCCTCCTAGCCTGCTCAGACCCTCCTAGCCTGCTCAGACCTCCTAGCCTGCTCAGACCTCCTAGCCTGCTCAGACCCTCCTAGCCTCGTCAGACCTCCTAGCCTGCTCAGACCTCCTAGCCTGCTCAGACCCTCCTAACCTCCTGCTCAGACCCTCCTAGCCTAGTCAGACCTCCTAGCCTGCTCAGACCTCCTAGCCTGCTCAGACCCTCCTAACCTCCTGCTCAGACCCTCCTAACCTCCTGCTCAGACCCTCCTAGCCTGCTCAGACCCTCCTAGCTTGCTCAGACCTCCTAGCCTGCCCAGGCCCTCCTAGCCTGCCCAGGCCCTCCTAGCCTGCCCAGCCCCTCCTAGCCTGCCCAGCCCCTCCTAGCCTGCCCAGACCCTCCTAGCCTGCCCAGACCCTCCTAGGCTGCTCAGCCCAGCCATGACCTGTACCTTCCTGCCAGGTGTCCACAGAGCCTCTGCTGCCTCAGTGTTTGACCCCCACCCTCCACCCTTGCCCAGGACCTCTGTGCAGATCCCTGTGGGCAATGGCCATACCTGCCCTGCAGACTGGGAATCTTGACTAGAATTATGGCAAAAACATGAATTTTTGAGATTTAGTGTTTTGTATGCGTTCATGCTCCTTGCTCCAATGTGTATGTTTCTTGGATGGGGACTCCTTTGCATCTCACAGAAACAGGTCTGTTATATCTTGTACCTTTCTGAGAATTTACTTCTAGATGCTATGTCTTCTCCCTTCCTTTCATAGCCAGCAGGTCTCTCTTTGCTGGTCCTCTGCTGCTGAGCACTGTTCCCAGTGAACACTGATCCTTAGTGCTTGTTCCCCATGGACCTGTACTACTTTGCCACCTTTCCCTGTTTAAATCTTTGAGGAATTAGGATTGAGCCCACAGCCCTTGGGTATGCTATAGGCAAGCATTGTACTACTGAGCCACACCCCAGCTGTTGGCTTGTAGGCAAGAGTTCTGCCACTGAACCACACCCCCAGTCGCTCACGGAGGGATTCTAGGCAGGTGCTCTAACACTGAGCCATACCCCAGTCCAGTTTTTACCTTTTTATTTTTCTACAGGGTCTCACTAAGTTACCCAGTCTGATCTGGAACCCCACTCTGTAGCCCAGGCAGGCCTTGAACTTGTGATCCTCCTGCCTCAACTTCCCCCACATGTAGAATACCAGCCATACTTACCTGGCAGGGGAGATACCATGATCAAGAAGGTAGTTTTCCCAGGGCGAGCGAGGCTCATCCATTGCACTTGGGATGTGCTGACCCCTGCGATTTCCCCAAATGTGGGAAACTCGACTGCATAATTTGTGGTAGTGGGGGACTGCGTTCGCACTCTCCCCTGTGAGGAAAACAAAAATAGAATACCAGCCCTGCCCCATATCCCTACTATACTATCCTAGTATACTGAGTAAAGACAGGAGTTTGTCCATCCTGACTTCACCCTGTGCCCAGCCTTGGGGCCAACCTTGGGCAGAGATGAGTTCAGTGTCTTTCTCCTGGCTTCCCTCCCAGGCTGCCTTGCTGAGTGTATATGTAAAGTAGGATGCTCCACAAAGGGGTAAAAAGCACAGACCGCAGAGGTGAATGCGAGCTGCTCATGTTTACTAACGCTGGGGACTAAACAGCCGGCTTGCTGATGGGCACTAGCGTGGTGAATTTCCACAGGCGCTGATTTCTTTTGATTGTTTATGAGCTGACTGATGCACCCTGCATACTAACCCCCCACCCTGTCACCTCCTGCTGAGCTCTGTCCCTTGGGCCTGTAGGCCCTCAGACTCCAGCTGAGGGTTTACATACCGGAAAGGCATCCTCCTGCCGTCCTATGCATTTTGTGTCCTTATGCTACACAGACATTAGCTATGAGACCCTCAGACCCCAACTGCTGGCTTGACCCCCCTCCCCTTACAATTAGCAGACTTGCCAGGAGATAAGGGTCAGCTGACAGGCCCGCATGCACCCTGGGGGCTCATCCTGCAGCAGCATTGCGTCTTTCCAGCTTTGCCCGTCAGCATCTCCACCTGCGTCCTGCTCTGCTGCCAGCTGCACACAAGACCAGAGAGAGGGCAGCATGAGGTGGCAAGATCCCCATGAGGGACTTCCCCTCACAGCCTGTGTCTCCACTGTCACTGGAAGTGACAATCTAAGGCTTTACACTCTCACTCTTACATGACAAGGTGTCTTTATCTACATGGTGTCCTTGTGAAGGATTTAGATGAGAAAGTTAGGAAACCAGTGCTTTTTTTAAATCTTTGCTATGCTAGATTGGAATGGAATCCAAGGCTTTTTGCATGCTAGGCAAGAACTCCTAATACTGAGCTACATTCCAAGCCCCTCACTAGGGTATTCTAGAAAGCTGTTCTACCACTGAGTCCTTGGTTGGTTGATTCTAGGCACATTCTTTACCACTGAGCCACACCTCCACAGTCTCTGATAGGGTGATTCTAAACAAGCCCTCTCCCACTGACCTGTACCTCAGTCCCTTGCACTTTAGAAGCCAGGCAGTCAGGCAAGTGAACATCACTTGCAGTTATCATTTTTAGGTGAGTCGAATCTCTCACGCACACTGTATATTGCCACACAAGTGTATACCACCGCAAGGCGCAGTGATGGGTGCGCATAGCAGGGCCCACTTGGAGGTTGCCCAACTGTGTTTCTTGGGAAAATGAAGGCAGAAGCTGCCAAGGCCTGCCAGGACTTGGCTGAATGCAGGATGTGGCACAGTTGGCATTGCTTGGTGTCTGTTCCCCTGACTATGCCCAGAACTGGCTGGTCGAGGTGGCTGTCCTGCCCCATGGTAGCAGCCCCAGAGTAGTTACCCCCTGTTAAATGAAGGGGTGCCCATGCACAGAGTTTGGGATTAGCAGAGACAAAAACTGACCCTGGTGTCATGGTCAAAACTGTGGATTTTAGAGATGTCACCTCGGGCCGCCTCATGCTTGCCATGGGGACTGTGGCCATGGAGAAAGCCTTCCACAGCCGGAAGTGCTGCTGCAGGCCTTCAGGCAGAGCTCGGGAGGCTGCAGCACGTTCTCAAGTGGAGGCCCACCTAGGCTGTGCAGAGACTTTAGAAAAAACAACCAGAAGCACCTGGGTTTAACCATAACCCAGAAGTCCACACCTTAGCATAAACCCAGAGGATCAGACAGACATCTACATACTGTGTTTGGAGCAACTGTGACATGAGACAGTATCATGCCTGTGGATAGATATGTTGATCCCACCGTGGAATGTTGTTCAGCCTTAAGGAGTGAAGTCCTGGCACTGTCACAGCATGCAACAGACCTTGAAGGTACTTTCTAAGAAATTTAGCTAGTAACTCAAATGTTTGTGCTGGTGGGATTCCCTAGATGTCAGGTTCCTCAAGACACAGAGTGGACTGTTGGGAGCCAACTGGGCAGGGGGTGGGGAGCTAGTATTTAGTGATGATAGTTTTGGTTGGGGAAGCTGAGACACGGGGGTGGATGGTAGCCACGGGTGCAGACACTGAATGCATTGAGCTGTACAGGACACACTGAAGTTATTGTTACAAAGGTAAATTTCACAGGGCATAAATTTTGCAATTAAAAATATCATAAGAGGCTGGGTTGGTAGAGCTCAGTTGGTAGAGTACTTGCCTAGAATGCATGAAGCCCTGGGTATGATGTCCAACATCACATAAATCTGGTATAGTGGTGCACTCTTGTAATCCCAGCACTGGGGAGGCGGAGGCAGGGGGATCTGGCCAGGTCAGGATCATCCTTTGAAGGCAGCCTGGGCTACATGAGACTCTGACTCTAAAAAGAAAGGGAGATCAGATAATCAACATACATTGTATACACGTATGGCATTGCCAAAAATAGAACACAAAAGAAAGATCTTTGTATGGCAGAGACCCTAGGTCAGAAATAGAAGCCCCTAGCTTGCACTGTGAGGTGCTGGGGACATCAGCTCTTGGGCCTTACCCTTGCCAGCCCTTTTCTCAGTCCTCACTGGCCCTCAGCCACCTCCCATCAGCTAATCCTGACTACCCACCTAGGTCCCTGTGCCTCCTACTAGCCCTTCCCCAGGAAAGCAGGTTTGGGCAGCAGCCAGTTACTCTGCAGACTGAAGGTGGTGAGAGCTGAAGATGCTTGGTCTCCAGACTTCCTGCTGGCCAGCCCAGCCAGGGAAGGCCTGTCTCCTTGACCAGGGAATGCTGGGAGTGGCAGCCTTGCTGTGCTCTGACAGGCCCAAAGGTGTATACCTGCTTCTCCTCCAAGAACGTATCCTGTATGTGCCCAACCCCTGCTGTGCTGTTATGGAAGCCCGGGGTGGCTCTTTGTCCTTTGTCCTGATAGTTGTCATCCCCTGCTCTGCATGTCACAAGACTTACTGGGACCCAGAGGACTCTCCCAGCTCATATCTGGTGGAGCTGAGCCCCATCCCGTGTTGGCTGCCCAGCCCCAAGCACGGGCGATGTGTCAGTCACTGAGCCTCATTCTTCCCCTGACCTGTGCCTCCTGCTACAACCACCACTTGGTATCGGTTATACACTAGGCTAGGAAGCCAGATTTGGAGAGGTGGGAGGGCTGAGGCCTAGGGTATAGACTCTGGTTTCCAGCACATTGATTATCTCTGAGCTTCTGCACAGCCTCCGCAGGCCCTAGTCCTCCCCTACAGTAACTGACTGGTCCACTTGTAGGCCAGCACACAGCACTCTCTGTCCCCAGGACTGCCTCGGTTGCTGCTGTGGTCCCAGGGACTCAGTTCAGCTTTGCTAGCTCTTGGGTTTTTTGGGGTTCTGAGTCTATCTAGAACAAATTGTAGCAGACCCAGCATTTTGCTGAGAATGAGGATGAAGGGGGAGTCAGTGACTTGCAGGTGACCTGGGTGACAAGAGTACCTTGGGACATAGGTGTACCAGGCCTGTGGCAGTGAGTGCTCTCAGGAGACACACTGCCTGCTCCTCACCTCCACAATGAGTGCCCCCCTCCTGCCTGTGCTTGTGAAGGACAAGGGGCAGGTGGCATCCATCTCATTTGAGGGCAAGGGCTTACACCTGGTACTTCACTGTGGCTCAGTTTGGCATCCTTCAGTTCTTAGAGACATCTCAAGAAAGGCTCAGGTCCTCAGACAAGAGTGCAGTCAATGGTCTGAGAGACAGCCACCTGGGGACATCTAGCTTGGGGTAGGGAACAGGGACACACGGACAGGCAGACAGGCCTTAGGTCAGCTCTTTTGCGTTGGGAATGAGGACAGATGGACAGGCAGGCAGACTTTAGGGTAAGTGCTTTAGCTTTGGGGATGAGTATGGACAGATAGGCAGATGGGCCTTAGTTAAGGGTAGTGCTTTAGTATCAAGCATGAGGACAGATAGATGGATAGGTAGACCGGCCTTAGACTTAGTACTTCCCTTGGGGATGCGGATGGACAGGAAGACAGGCCATAGTCAGGGTCCACGCTTTAGCAGTGGGGTGCACATGGACAGATAGACAGGAAGACAGGCCATAGTCAGGGTTAGCGCTTTAGCATTGGGGTGTGGATGGACAGATGGACAGGAAGACAGGCCATAGTCAGGGTCAGTGCTTTAGCTTTGGGGTGCACATGGACAGATGGACAGGAAGATAGGCCATAGTCAGGGTCAGTGCTTTAGCATTGGGGTGCACATGGACAGATGGACAGGAAGAAAGGCCATAGTCAGGGTCAGCACTTTAGCATTGGGGTGCACATAGACAGATGGACAGGAAGACAGGCCATAGTCAGGGTCAGCGCTTTAGCATTGGGGTGCACATGGACAGATGTACAGGCAGATGGGCATTTGTCAGAGAAATGGACAGGCAGATGCAGGCCTTAGAGTTTGTTCTTTAGCTTGAAGACAAAGATGGACAGACAAGCATTGGGTTAGTGCCTTGGCTTTTCCCTCCCATGACCCACCTGGGCAGTTGCTGCCCACTGTGCAAAAGCTGTCCTGGAGACAGTGTCCACATCTGTCCACCCACTTGACCTTCCCCAGGAATTGAAGGCTTTGTAGTAAAGCCCACCACATAGTGGTACAATCTAAGTCCTGAATAGCCAGGAGCCTGTGGGCTTACTTTAGAACGTGAGGATGCATTCCTATCTCCCAGGTCAGGTCTTGCCCTCACCTCAGGAGGCTCAAAGCCTCGGGCCTTCCTGTCTCCTATCTGAAGGCATTTGTCAGATTAGCTTGGCCAGGCCCAAGCTACCCACTCCTCTTGGGTGCTGGAGGCCTGAAGTGCATCCCTGGGCGTTCCACCTTGAGCCTAGGCACGCCATGAAGGAGAGCCCCTCACTCTTGACCCAGGGACATCCTGTCCTAGCCACACAAGACCCCTTCCTCTTCAGAACCCTCACACATTGCTGACAGAGATTATTGTCCAGGGTCCAAGGATGGCATATGAAGGAGGCTGAGATCCAAGAGGGTACAGCTGTCCGGGCCATCCAGTGCATGAGAGGCCACCAGCCCTGCCTGGGCTAAACTAGGCTTGCCCCTGGACCCCTGGGGTTGTCGCTCATATCCTCAAGTCTTATAGTCCAGCTCCAGGTCTGCACTGTGTCAATATGCCTTGTCCTGTTTTCTAGTCTATCTATCTACATGGAGTCAGGCACCAAGGATGTCAAGAAAACAGCCCTGACTTTGCTGGCCCTGTGACTCTCACCCCTGCCCCCATAACTGGACCTTAGTCCCACGAGCTGCTGAAGGCAGGTTGGAAGTGTGACCCAGCTTGGGCTCATATGCAGGCAGGTCGCACAGACTGGGCAGAGCATGGGAGGTCACACAGTGCCACCTGGGGGCCTTGTGGCCTGCGTCACCTCCTAGCCCCCCTCCCCCCGGACCATCAGGCTACCAGAAGCTGCCTTGCTCTTCCTGCCTCACTGTGGATCTCAGCTGAGAGAGGTATTGATTTAGTTTTGAGTGGAGTGACTTATAAATATGCATGAGGATCAGTGGTTATTTAGCTGTGCTTTTTAATTCTCCTCGCGTTGCTGCCTCTTTCTAGAAGGGTCTCTTGATATGCGAGTCAGGCACTGGGTGCCAGGCAGCCCTCACTGCTTGCTGCCTGGACCTTCCCCAGGCCAGCTGGGCCCAGAACAGTGAGGCTGAGGGGCGGTTGCCCCCCTGGTGGGGACATAGAAAAACTGGTCCTGTTGCAGGGTCCGGGGCAGAGTGTCCTTTTGACAGAGGAACAAGTTGCAGGGAGTGCTGTGCTCTGCTCTTTAGTTTTTTAAGAAGAAAAATTATTACTTTTTTTTTTTCCGTGGGTGTGGATGTGTGTGGGCATGTGTGTGCCACAGCCTGTATGTGGAAGTCAGAGAAGACTCAGAAGTGTCAATTCTCTACTTCTTCCCTTTGGATCCCAGGGATCATCAAACTATAGTCGTCAGGCTGGTGGCAGGTGCCTTTTACCTTTACCAGCTGAACTAGCTCAGCTAGACAAGTTTCTGGGGTTGTTGTTTATGTGTATGTGTCCGTTTGTGTCTTAGCATGTATGAGCATGTGCACACAGAAGGCAAAGAAGTGTCCACTGAGGTGGAGCTATGAGAGAGTGTCCACTGAGCTGGAGCTATGAGAGAGTGTCCACTGAGCTGGAGCTATGAGAGAGTGTCCACTGAGCTGGAGCTATGAGAGAGTGTCCACTGAGCTGGAGCTATGAGAGAGTGTCCACTGAGCTGGAGCTATGAGAGAGTGTCCACTGAGCTGGAGCTATGAGAGAGTGTCCACTGAGCTGGAGCTATGAGAGAGTGTCCACTGAGCTGGAGCTATGAGAGAGTGTCCACTGAGCTGGAGCTATGAGAGAGTGTCCACTGAGCTGGAGCTATGAGAGAGTGTCCACTGAGCTGGAGCTATGAGAGAGTGTCCACTGAGCTGGAGCTATGAGAGAGTGTCCACTGAGCTGGAGCTATGAGAGAGTGTCCACTGAGCTGGAGCTATGAGAGAGTGTCCACTGAGCTGGAGCTATGAGAGAGTGTCCACTGAGCTGGAGCTATGAGAGAGTGTCCACTGAGCTGGAGCTATGAGAGAGTGTCCACTGAGCTGGAGCTATGAGAGAGTGTCCACTGAGCTGGAGCTATGAGAGAGTGTCCACTGAGCTGGAGCTATGAGAGAGTGTCCACTGAGCTGGAGCTATGAGAGAGTGTCCACTGAGCTGGAGCTATGAGAGAGTGTCCACTGAGCTGGAGCTATGAGAGAGTGTCCACTGAGCTGGAGTTATGAGAGAGTGTCCACTGAGCTGGAGCTATGAGAGAGTGTCCACTGAGCTGGAGTTATGAGAGAGTGTCCACTGAGCTGGAGCTATGAGAGAGTGTCCACTGAGCTGGAGTTATGAGAGAGTGTCCACTGAGCTGGAGCTATGAGAGAGTGTCCACTGAGCTGGAGTTATGAGAGAGTGTCCACTGAGCTGGAGCTATGAGAGAGTGTCCACTGAGCTGGAGTTATGAGAGAGTGTCCACTGAGCTGGAGTTATGAGAGAGTGTCCACTGAGCTGGAGTTATGAGAGAGTGTCCACTGATCTGGAGTTATGAGAGAGTGTCCACTGAGCTGGAGTTGTGAAAGAGTGTCCACTTAGCTGGAGTTGTGAGAGAGTGTCCACTGAGCTGGAGCTATGAGTTGTAAGTTTCCTAATATGAGCTCTGGGAACCAAACTCGGGTTGTCTGGAAGAACAACAAATGCTCTTAACTGTCAAGCCATCTCTCCAGCACCCACCCCCTTTTAAATTTATTTACTTTATATGTGTGGCTGCATGAGTTTATGTGCACCATGTGTGTGTAGGTACCCCAGAGGCCAGAGGGTATCAGATCCCTGGAACTGGAGTTAAAGGCAGCTGTGATCCATGTTATATAGATGCTGGGAACTGAACCTTGGATCCTTTGCAAGAGCAGTAGGTGGTCTTAACCACTGACCCCACAGCCCACAAGAAAGACTTTTAAAGATCAGATTCAGGCCAAGCATGGTGGCACATGACTTTAATCCCAGCACTCAGGAGGCAAAAGCAGGCAGATCTCTGTGACAGTCACACCAGCTTGGTCTACATAGTAAGTTCCAGCCCAGCCAGGGTTATACAGTGAGACCTTGTGTCAAAACCAAAATAAAATAACAGAAGAAACAGATTCACTAGGACTGGAGAGGTGGCTCAATGGATAAAGACCAGTATTCAAATCCTCAGTACCTATGTAAAGTGCCAGGCATGGCACTTGGTACATGCCTATAATCCTAGCATTGGAATATGGAGGCAGGTAGATCCCAAGAGTTCACCGCCTGGCCAAAAAGGGAGTGGAGACCCCATCCCAAGACAATACAGTAGACGATGATAGAGGAAAGTGCCTCCCGGCCACGGGAGCTGCTCTGGCCCTACATGCACTTGTATACTTAAGTGTATTTAGCACATATAACTAACCCTCCCCCTCCCCCTCCCCTCCCCCTCTCCCTCCCCTCCCCTCCCCTGCCCTCCCCCTCCTCTCCCCCTCNTCAGGTCCCATATTCCCCTCTTTGTCCCCCCACACCCTGATCAGACCACCTCCTGGGTGGGCTGCCTACTAGCTAGCTATCTCCTGGGTGGTTGAATCTCCTTCCCAGTTCACCAGATCCAGCTCAGGGACTCCATGCCAACTGTAGGTAGTCATGGCTGCTCCAGACTGGGTCTGCTGTGTGTCCCAGCCGCAGTCAGATCTGCTCAAGGAGAGTTGTACACCCGGGGCTGAACTGGCCCTACATTGGTCACCTGCAGTAAGGATAGTTTCCATCCAACCCCGTGTGTCTGTGTGCAGGAGCAGCAAGCTGATTTCCCATCTAAGTGCCAGCGTGATGCCACCTGCCTCAGGGCTCTTTAGGGAATTTCATGTGACAGCCTTCCCACCACACTGGGCACACAGCACATCTGTCCACCTCTTCTCATTTCCTTCATCAAGGGCAAACATCATGTCCCCATGATGTGTCTGCCCTGAACCTGGACACCTCAAGCACTGCTGGGGCCTTTCCTGGTGGCCTGGCCCAGCACTTGATGCCAGCCCCTTCCTCACCCTGCCTCCTCTATGTACATTTGTAGGCACAGCCCTGTGGGCACAGTGCCTGGGGCCATAGAGCTGCGTGGATCTGGAAGCTGGCAGTGCTTGGCCAGCCTTGGTTCTGCTAGGAGCCTCGCCCATGTGCTCAGTATGCAGGCGCCCTCCTGCGCCTCCCCCCCCATCTCTTCCTTCCTCTCTCCTTTCTCCCCCCCCCCAGGAAAAGATTGGCTTTGAGTTGGCGCTTCAACGAAGATTGATTAAGATCAGCTGCGGTTCATCTTAATTGGGAACATATGCTCAGATAGGGTGCTCTACTAGTTTGGATTTTTTGTAATTAGTTCACAGCCGGTTGGCGAGGAAGCAAAACTCTGGTTACCACTTTGAACTGGTATGTGGATGGTCTCAGAGAGACAGTCACCACAGGGGCTTGCATGGGGCCTGGCCAGGGTGACACCGTCCTTCTCAGGTCCCTGAGGTTCATGGCTGTTTGTACACTGCAAAGGGTGACCCTGTATGTATGTATTGCTAGTACAGTCAGGAGATGCGAAGGTGCCAGGGTCTGCCTGCTGGAGGGACTGCTCACCAGCCAGTTGGGTGGATGGCTTCATTACGGCTCACAGACAGCTCTATCAAAGCTCCGAGGAGACCAGACATAGTGGTGCTGGGGTGTGACCCAGCACTGGGGAGGCAAAAAAAAAAAAAAAAAAAAAAAAAAAAAAAAAAAAAAAAAAAAAAAAAAAAAAAAAAAAAAAAAAAAAAAAAAGGGAGAGGGAGGGGAGGGAGAGGAAAAATCCATAGGAACGGTTACCACTCTGAGTTGAGGAAACTGAGGCTGGCCCATGAAGGAGGAGGAACTCAGAGCTACCTTTTCAGAGGCAGGACCAGTCTTGAGCTGCCTTGTTCTAACAAAAAAAAAAAAAAAAAAAAAAACCAACAGAGCTATAGGAGTAGGCAGGGGATCCAGTCTCCGTCCCCCAGGCCCTGTGGCACATTCCCTGGGTGCAGGACACTACGGCTTTGTTCAGGCACCAGTGCTTCTCTTGGTCTCCCCTCAGCAAGAAGCGGCAGCCCCCACCCCCTCCCAGCCCTGCCACCAGTGTACTTCTGATGGGGCTGGGCTGGGCTGGGTGCTGGGGCTCTGGCTACCCTGGGCTGGAGGCTGGTCTCCCAGCAGGGCGGGTCATGAGCCCCACCCAGGTCCTTCCCTAAGGAACACATAGTGCTGGCCCATCCCTGAGGCTTGTCTGTCCCCTCCTAAGTCCTCCTCCTCCGCAGTAATGGCAGGGCTGGCATGGAAGCCCACTCTATCACATTCTCCCAGGGCTTTACTGTGAGTGTTTTCAAGATGGAGACAGTGAAAGACTTTTACAATGAATGCCCACTTACCCAACACCTACATTTTGTGGGGAGCAGCACAGTCCCTGCTGTATGATACCTACCCATCCCTCTGCCACCCTTCAGTCCATTTTATTCTTTTGATGCATTTGAAGCTAAATTGCAGACATCTGTACACTTCCTCTAAGCACTTGAGCATGCATGTAATTAAGTGAATTCATCTCTGGAATCTGATGCCCTAGCTCCCACCGTCCTCACTATGACCTCACTATGGAGTGCCTCCCTCCACCAGGGGAGCTGGGCCTTGGACCCCAGAGCCAGGCCTCTGAGCTGACCATCCTCTGTGGTGCCCCTCCAAACCTGGGCTGGCTTGCTCCCACTGGTGTCAGTGGCTAGGGCAGCTTTGTAGCCTGCCTTAAAGTACTACTCAGGAAAGAGCCCAGACGCTGCCCAGTGACATTTAAAATCAGTATATCTTTTTTGGAAATGGAGTGGGCAGAAAATTGCTGGGCTTCCTGGGAGCAGAAAGCTGTCTGCGTCACGGCAAGAGCGGGCGGTTAGGGCGCCCAGCCTTACAGTGTCAGGGTGTCACTTTCCAGGAGGTACCCATGTGGGGGGCAAGGCTACGAGACTGCTCTGGGTCAGAGCTGGAAACCTATGGATCCCAGTGGTCTAGGCCATAACAGCACCAGGCTCCCCTGAGCCCCAGTTCTGGCCTAACTGTTGGCCATTCCCATTTAGGACCCAAAGTGACCCTGAGGTGGTGAATCACCTCCCCACTCCATGTGAAGATCATAGAAGGTAGCTACGTGCCATGGGTCAAGGACTGGCACACCTGTCTCTGGACTTCCAAAGCTGAGACTTTTGCTCCCCCCTAGAGCATCTCAAAGCCCCTGCATGCCAGTTCCCACCCACCAGTCTCTGTCAGCTGCTTCTTCCCTGAGCACTAACGGGGATGTCTGTGAGTCCCATAGAGTACACAGCAGAGCCCCGACTGTAGGGAGCAACCAGATGTACCTCCTTGTCTCTACCTTAAACCATTTGCTGTGGCCAGCCCCTCCTAGCCTGCTCAGCCCTTCCTAGCCTGCCCAGACCCTCTAGCCTGCCCAGACCCTCCTAGTCTGCCCAGACCCTCCTAGCCTGCCCAGACCCTCCTAGCCTGCCCAGACCCTCCTAGCCTGCTCAGACCTCCTAGCCTGCTCAGACCCTCCTAGCCTCGTCAGACCTCCTAGCCTGCTCAGACCTCCTAGCCTGCTCAGACCCTCCTAACCTCCTGCTCAGACCCTCCTAGCCTAGTCAGACCTCCTAGCCTGCTCAGACCTCCTAGCCTGCTCAGACCCTCCTAACCTCCTGCTCAGACCCTCCTAACCTCCTTCTCAGACCCTTCCTAGCCTGCGCAGCCCCTCCTAGCTTGCCCAGCCTCTGCCTGCCCAGCCTCTGCCTGCCCAGCCCCTCCTAGCCTGCCCAGCCCCTCCTAGCCTGCCCAGCCCCTCCTAGCCTGCCCAGCCCCTCCTAGCCTGCCCAGACCCTCCTAGGCTGCTCAGCCCAGCCATGACCTGTACCTTCCTGCCAGGTGTCCACAGAGCCTCTGCTGCCTCAGTGTTTGACCCCCACCCTCCACCCTTGCCCAGGACCTCTGTGCAGATCCCTGTGGGCAATGGCCATACCTGCCCTGCAGACTGGGAATCTTGACTAGAATTATGGCAAAAACATGAATTTTTGAGATTTAGTGTTTTGTATGCGTTCATGCTCCTTGCTCCAATGTGTATGTTTCTTGGATGGGGACTCCTTTGCATCTCACAGAAACAGGTCTGTTATATCTTGTACCTTTCTGAGAATTTACTTCTAGATGCTATGTCTTCTCCCTTCCTTTCATAGCCAGCAGGTCTCTCTTTGCTGGTCCTCTGCTGCTGAGCACTGTTCCCAGTGAACACTGATCCTTAGTGCTTGTTCCCCATGGACCTGTACTACTTTGCCACCTTTCCCTGTTTAAATCTTTGAGGAATTAGGATTGAGCCCACAGCCCTTGGGTATGCTATAGGCAAGCATTGTACTACTGAGCCACACCCCAGCGTTGGGCTGTAGGCAAGAAAACAAAGTTCTGCCACTGAACCACCACCCCCAGTCGCTCTCACTGGATGGTTCTAGGCAGGTGCTCTAACACTGAGCCATACCCCAGTCCAGTTTTTACCTTTTTATTTTTCTACAGGGTCTCACTAAGTTACCCAGTCTGATCTGGAACCCCACTCTGTAGCCCAGGAAAGCCCTGACCCAAACTTGTGATCCTCCTGCCTCAACTCCCCAAGTGCTGGGATAAAAAAAAAAAAAATACTTACCTGGCAGGGGAGATTACCATGATCAAGAAGGTAGTTTTCCCAGGGCAAGGCTCATCCATTGCACTTGGATGTGCTGACCCATGCGAAAAATTTCCCAAAAATGTGGGAAACTCTGACTGCATAATTTGTGGTAAGTGGGGGACTGCGTTCCGCACTCTCCCCTGTGAGGAAAACAAAAATAGAATACCAGCCCTGCCCCATATCCCTACTATACTATCCTAGTATACTGAGTAAAGACAGGGTTTTGTCCATCCTGACTCCACCCTGTGCCCAGCCTTTCTGGGGCCAAAACCTTGGGCAGGATGTTGGTTCAGGTCTTTCTCTGGATTCCCTCCCTCCCAGGGGCTGCCTGCTGAGTGTATATGTAAATAGATGCTCCACAAAGGGGTAAAAAGCACAGACCGCAGAGGTGAATGCGAGCTGCTCATGTTTACTAACGCTGGGGACTAAACAGCCGGCTTGCTGATGGGCACTAGCGTGGTGAATTTCCACAGGCGCTGATTTCTTTTGATTGTTTATGAGCTGACTGATGCACCCTGCATACTAACCCCCCACCCTGTCACCTCCTGCTGAGCTCTGTCCCTTGGGCCTGTAGGCCCTCAGACTCCAGCTGAGGGTTTACATACCGGAAAGGCATCCTCCTGCCGTCCTATGCATTTTGTGTCCTTATGCTACACAGACATTAGCTATGAGACCCTCAGACCCCAACTGCTGGCTTGACCCCCCTCCCCTTACAATTAGCAGACTTGCCAGGAGATAAGGGTCAGCTGACAGGCCCGCATGCACCCTGGGGGCTCATCCTGCAGCAGCATTGCGTCTTTCCAGCTTTGCCCGTCAGCATCTCCACCTGCGTCCTGCTCTGCTGCCAGCTGCACACAAGACCAGAGAGAGGGCAGCATGAGGTGGCAAGATCCCCATGAGGGACTTCCCCTCACAGCCTGTGTCTCCACTGTCACTGGAAGTGACAATCTAAGGCTTTACACTCTCACTCTTACATGACAAGGTGTCTTTATCTACATGGTGTCCTTGTGAAGGATTTAGATGAGAAAGTTAGGAAACCAGTGCTTTTTTTAAATCTTTGCTATGCTAGATTGGAATGGAATCCACGGCTTTATGCATTGCTAGGCAAGAACTCTATACTGCTTACATTCCAAGGGCCCCTCAACTAGGGTATTCTAGACAAGCTGTCTACCACTGAGTCCTTGGTTGGTTGATTCTAGGCACATTCTTTACCACTGAGCCACACCTCCACAGTCTCTGATAGGGTGATTCTAAACAAGCCCTCTCCCACTGACCTGTACCTCAGTCCCTTGCACTTTAGAAGCCAGGCAGTCAGGCAAGTGAACATCACTTGCAGTTATCATTTTTAGGTGAGTCGAATCTCTCACGCACACTGTATATTGCCACACAAGTGTATACCACCGCAAGGCGCAGTGATGGGTGCGCATAGCAGGGCCCACTTGGAGGTTGCCCAACTGTGTTTCTTGGGAAAATGAAGGCAGAAGCTGCCAAGGCCTGCCAGGACTTGGCTGAATGCAGGATGTGGCACAGTTGGCATTGCTTGGTGTCTGTTCCCCTGACTATGCCCAGAACTGGCTGGTCGAGGTGGCTGTCCTGCCCCATGGTAGCAGCCCCAGAGTAGTTACCCCCTGTTAAATGAAGGGGTGCCCATGCACAGAGTTTGGGATTTTTGTTTGGGATAGCAGAGACAAAAAACTGGCACCCTGGTGTCATGTCCAAAAACTGTGGATTTTCGAGAGTCACCTCGGGCCGCCCTCATGCTTGCCATGGGGACTGTGGCCATGGAGAAAGCCTTCCACAGCCGGAAGTGCTGCTGCAGGCCTTCAGGCAGAGCTCGGGAGGCTGCAGCACGTTCTCAAGTGGAGGCCCACCTAGGCTGTGCAGAGACTTTAGAAAAAACAACCAGAAGCACCTGGGTTTAACCATAACCCAGAAGTCCACACCTTAGCATAAACCCAGAGGATCAGACAGACATCTACATACTGTGTTTGGAGCAACTGTGACATGAGACAGTATCATGCCTGTGGATAGATATGTTGATCCCACCGTGGAATGTTGTTCAGCCTTAAGGAGTGAAGTCCTGGCACTGTCACAGCATGCAACAGACCTTGAAGGTACTTTCTAAGAAATTTAGCTAGTAACTCAAATGTTTGTGCTGGTGGGATTCCCTAGATGTCAGGTTCCTCAAGACACAGAGTGGACTGTTGGGAGCCAACTGGGCAGGGGGTGGGGAGCTAGTATTTAGTGATGATAGTTTTGGTTGGGGAAGCTGAGACACGGGGGTGGATGGTAGCCACGGGTGCAGACACTGAATGCATTGAGCTGTACAGGACACACTGAAGTTATTGTTACAAAGGTAAATTTCACAGGGCATAAATTTTGCAATTAAAAATATCATAAGAGGCTGGGTTGGTAGAGCTCAGTTGGTAGAGTACTTGCCTAAAAGAATGCATGAAGCCCTGGGTATGATGTCCAACATCACATAAATCTGGTATAGTGTGCACTCTTGTAATCCCCGCATGGGGAGGCGGCGGCAGGGGGATCTGGCCAGGGTCAGGATATCCTTTGAAGGCAAAGCCCGGGTACATGCGACTCTGACTCTACAAAGAAAGGAGCTCCGATCATTCAACATAAATGTATACACGTATGGCATTGCCAAAAATAGAACACAAAAGAAAGATCTTTGTATGGCAGAGACCCTAGGTCAGAAATAGAAGCCCCTAGCTTGCACTGTGAGGTGCTGGGGACATCAGCTCTTGGGCCTTACCCTTGCCAGCCCTTTTCTCAGTCCTCACTGGCCCTCAGCCACCTCCCATCAGCTAATCCTGACTACCCACCTAGGTCCCTGTGCCTCCTACTAGCCCTTCCCCAGGAAAGCAGGTTTGGGCAGCAGCCAGTTACTCTGCAGACTGAAGGTGGTGAGAGCTGAAGATGCTTGGTCTCCAGACTTCCTGCTGGCCAGCCCAGCCAGGGAAGGCCTGTCTCCTTGACCAGGGAATGCTGGGAGTGGCAGCCTTGCTGTGCTCTGACAGGCCCAAAGGTGTATACCTGCTTCTCCTCCAAGAACGTATCCTGTATGTGCCCAACCCCTGCTGTGCTGTTATGGAAGCCCGGGGTGGCTCTTTGTCCTTTGTCCTGATAGTTGTCATCCCCTGCTCTGCATGTCACAAGACTTACTGGGACCCAGAGGACTCTCCCAGCTCATATCTGGTGGAGCTGAGCCCCATCCCGTGTTGGCTGCCCAGCCCCAAGCACGGGCGATGTGTCAGTCACTGAGCCTCATTCTTCCCCTGACCTGTGCCTCCTGCTACAACCACCACTTGGTATCGGTTATACACTAGGCTAGGAAGCCAGATTTGGAGAGGTGGGAGGGCTGAGGCCTAGGGTATAGACTCTGGTTTCCAGCACATTGATTATCTCTGAGCTTCTGCACAGCCTCCGCAGGCCCTAGTCCTCCCCTACAGTAACTGACTGGTCCACTTGTAGGCCAGCACACAGCACTCTCTGTCCCCAGGACTGCCTCGGTTGCTGCTGTGGTCCCAGGGACTCAGTTCAGCTTTGCTAGCTCTTGGGTTTTTTGGGGTTCTGAGTCTATCTAGAACAAATTGTAGCAGACCGCCTTTGCTGCGAATGAGGATGAAGTGGGACAACGTCAGTGACTTGCAGGTGACCTGGGTGACAAGAGTACCTTGGGACATAGGTGTACCAGGCCTGTGGCAGTGAGTGCTCTCAGGAGACACACTGCCTGCTCCTCACCTCCACAATGAGTGCCCCCCTCCTGCCTGTGCTTGTGAAGGACAAGGGGCAGGTGGCATCCATCTCATTTGAGGGCAAGGGCTTACACCTGGTACTTCACTGTGGCTCAGTTTGGCATCCTTCAGTTCTTAGAGACATCTCAAGAAAGGCTCAGGTCCTCAGACAAGAGTGCAGTCAATGGTCTGAGAGACAGCCACCTGGGGACATCTAGCTTGGGGTAGGGAACAGGGACACACTAAGGGACTAGGCAGACAGGGCCTTAGAGTCAGATCTTTTGCCTGTGGGAATGAGGACCGATGGTACAGGCAGGCAGACTTTAGGGTAAGTGCTTTAGCTTTGGGGATGAGTATGGACAGATAGGCAGATGGGCCTTAGTTAAGGGTAGTGCTTTAGTATCAAGCATGAGGACAGATAGATGGATAGGTAGACCGGCCTTAGACTTAGTACTTCCCTTGGGGTGGGTATGGACAAGGAAAGACAGGCAATAGTCAGGGGTCCACGCTTTACAGTGGGCCGTGCCACATGGACAGATCGACACGGCTTCCATAGGAAGACAGGCCATAGTCAGGGTTAGCGCTTTAGCATTGGGGTGTGGATGGACAGATGGACAGGAAGACAGGCCATAGTCAGGGTCAGTGCTTTAGCTTTGGGGTGCACATGGACAGATAGACAGGAAGACAGGCCATAGTCAGGGTCAGCGCTTTAGCATTGGGGTGCACATGGACAGATGGACAGGAAGAAAGGCCATAGTCAGGGTCAGCACTTTAGCATTGGGGTGCACATAGACAGATGGACAGGAAGGCCAGCCCCAAAGTCCCGGCGTCAGCGCTTTAGCATTGGGGTGCACATGGACAGATGTACAGGCAGATGGGCATTTGTCAGAGAAATGGACAGGCAGATGCAGGCCTTAGAGTTTGTTCTTTAGCTTGAAGACAAAGATGGACAGACAAGCATTGGGTTAGTGCCTTGGCTTTTCCCTCCCATGACCCACCTGGGCAGTTGCTGCCCACTGTGCAAAAGCTGTCCTGGAGACAGTGTCCACATCTGTCCACCCACTTGACCTTCCCCAGGAATTGAAGGCTTTGTAGTAAAGCCCACCACATAGTGGTACAATCTAAGTCCTGAATAGCCAGGAGCCTGTGGGCTTACTTTAGAACGTGAGGATGCATTCCTATCTCCCAGGTCAGGTCTTGCCCTCACCTCAGGAGGCTCAAAGCCTCGGGCCTTCCTGTCTCCTATCTGAAGGCATTTGTCAGATTAGCTTGGCCAGGCCCAAGCTACCCACTCCTCTTGGGTGCTGGAGGCCTGAAGTGCATCCCTGGGCGTTCCACCTTGAGCCTAGGCACGCCATGAAGGAGAGCCCCTCACTCTTGACCCAGGGACATCCTGTCCTAGCCACACAAGACCCCTTCCTCTTCAGAACCCTCACACATTGCTGACAGAGATTATTGTCCAGGGTCCAAGGATGGCATATGAAGGAGGCTGAGATCCAAGAGGGTACAGCTGTCCGGGCCATCCAGTGCATGAGAGGCCACCAGCCCTGCCTGGGCTAAACTAGGCTTGCCCCTGGACCCCTGGGGTTGTCGCTCATATCCTCAAGTCTTATAGTCCAGCTCCAGGTCTGCACTGTGTCAATATGCCTTGTCCTGTTTTCTAGTCTATCTATCTACATGGAGTCAGGCACCAAGGATGTCAAGAAAACAGCCCTGACTTTGCTGGCCCTGTGACTCTCACCCCTGCCCCCATAACTGGACCTTAGTCCCACGAGCTGCTGAAGGCAGGTTGGAAGTGTGACCCAGCTTGGGCTCATATGCAGGCAGGTCGCACAGACTGGGCAGAGCATGGGAGGTCACACAGTGCCACCTGGGGGCCTTGTGGCCTGCGTCACCTCCTAGCCCCCCTCCCCCCGGACCATCAGGCTACCAGAAGCTGCCTTGCTCTTCCTGCCTCACTGTGGATCTCAGCTGAGAGGAGAGGTAGTGATTTAGTTTTGGTGGCCCCCCTTTTCTTGTGACTTATAAATATGCATGAGGATCAGTGGTTATTTAGCTGTGCTTTTTAATTCTCCTCGCGTTGCTGCCTCTTTCTAGAAGGGTCTCTTGATATGCGAGTCAGGCACTGGGTGCCAGGCAGCCCTCACTGCTTGCTGCCTGGACCTTCCCCAGGCCAGCTGGGCCCAGAACAGTGAGGCTGAGGGGCGGTTGCCCCCCTGGTGGGGACATAGAAAAACTGGTCCTGTTGCAGGGTCCGGGGCAGAGTGTCCTTTTGACAGAGGAACAAGTTGCAGGGAGTGCTGTGCTCTGCTCTTTAGTTTTTTAAGAAGAAAAATTATTACTTTTTTTTTTTCCGTGGGTGTGGATGTGTGTGGGCAGTGTGTGCCCTACCGCTGTATGTGGAAGTCAGAGAAGACTCAGAAGTGTCAATTCTCTACTTCTTCCCTTTGGATCCCAGGGATCATCAAACTATAGTCGTCAGGCTGGTGGCAGGTGCCTTTTACCTTTACCAGCTGAACTAGCTCACTAGTTCCCAAGTTTTCTGGGGTTGTTTGCTTTATGTGTATGTTTGTCCGTTTGTGTCTTGCATCTGTTACTGTAGCATTGTGCACAAGAAGGCAAAGACCCGTCCCCCCCAGTGTCCCAACTGACGGTGGAGCTTTCTCAGTCCATTGACTAGAGACCTGACCCCCCCGAGACCCCCCCGGGCCACTGAGATTTTGTTCGCTAGCTATGAGAGATTCCATTGAGTCTTGGAGCCTATGCCGAGACGTGTCATTCCTTGATGCGATGGAGCTATGAGAGGTAGTGTCCACTGAGCTGGAGTTATGAGAGTAGTGTCCACTGATCTGGAGTTATGAGAGAGTGTCCACTGAGCTGGAGTTATGAGAGGTGTCCACTGAGCTGGAGTTGAGAGAGTGTCCACTGAGCTGGAGACTATGAGAGAGTGTCCTGAGCTTATGCCAGACTGGAGTTGATGTACTGATCTGATTATGGAGTGTCACGATCTGGTTTGGAGGTGTCATGTCTGGAGTTATGAGAGAGTGTCCACTGATGGGTTAGAGAGCCACTATGTTACGCGAGTCACTGTCTAGTAGCGACAATGAGCTGAGTCGTGAGCCCCTTTGAATGCCCAGACGAGATACGGTTACTCGGCCAGACTGTCCACTTGACCGCTGCCAGCCGACGTCCCTGATCCTTGAGCCTGAGGAGGTGTTTCCACTGATGCTGGAGTTATACGACCTTGAGAGGTCCTGCTCGCAGACAATGTCATCGCTGGAGTTATGAGAGAGTGTGGCGAGTCTACGATAGTGTCATGGCTGTATGGAGAGCAATAGTGGACCTTTTGGAGAGAGTGTCCACTGAGCGTTGAGAGATGTCCATTGAGCTGAGTGAGAGTTGTCACGACTGAGCAGTACATTCTGAGGAGTGTGGCTGGATGTTAGAGAAGTGTCCTACGGATTGGAGCGTGTCACTCGGTGGCCAGTCTAAGCCCCCTGTGAGCTAGACGTGTCCCGAGGGCTCTGAGAGGTGGTGAGGCGTATGAGAGAGTGTTACCGGAGTCTGGACCTGTCCGCTGGACTCGCATTTGTCCATGATGAGTATGAAGTGTCCACTGAGCGGACTGGGAGCTGTCCATGACGCTAGAGGAGACTCAGTGTCCACGTCGAGCTTGAGAGCCATGGCTAGCTGGACGTGAGTAGTATGAGAGTCCACTGAGCTGGAGTTATGAGAGATGTGTCCACTGATCTGGAGTTATGAGAGAGTGTCCACTGAGCTGGAGTTATGAGAGTGTGTCCACTGAGCTGGAGTTATGAGAGTGTGTCCACTGAGCTGGAGCTATGAGAGAGTGTCCACTGAGCTGGAGATTATGAGAGTGTCCACTGATCTGGAGCTATGAGAGAGTGTCCACTGATCTGGAGTTATGAGAGAGTGTCCACTGATCTGGAGTTATGAGAGAGTGTCCACTGATCTGGAGTTATGAGAGAGTGTCCACTGATCTGGAGTTATGAGAGAGTGTCCACTGATCTGGAGTTATGAGAGAGTGTCCACTGAGCTGGAGCTATGAGAGAGTGTCCACTGAGCTGGAGTTATGAGAGAGTGTCCACTGATCTGGAGTTATGAGAGAGTGTCCACTGATCTGGAGTTATGAGAGAGTGTCCACTGATCTGGAGTTATGAGAGAGTGTCCACTGAGATGGAGTTGTGAAAAGAGTGCTAACCACTTCAGCTGGGAGTTGTGAGAGAGTGTCACACTGAGCTGTGAAGTCTATGAGGTTGTACAGTTTCCTAATATGAGCTCTGGGAACCAAACTCGGGTTGTCTGGAAGAACAACAAATGCTCTTAACTGTCAAGCCCATCTCTCCAGCACCCACCCCCTTTAAAATTTATTTATACTTTATAGTGATGAATGCGCTGCATGTAGGTTTATGTGCACCATGTGTGAGTAGGTCCCCAGAGGCCAGAGGGTATCAGATCCTGGAATGGAGTTAAAGGCAGCGTGATCCATGTTATATAGGACTGCCTGGTGAACCCTGAAACCTTGGATCCTTTGCAAGAGCACGTAGGTTGGTCTTAACCACTGACCCCACAGCCCACAAGAAAGACTTTTAAAAGATCAGATTCAGGCCAAGCAGGTGGCACATGGACTTTAATCCCGCAGATCAGGGAGCAAAAGCAGAGCAGAATCTCTGTGAGTCACACCAGCTTGGTCTACCAGAGTAAAGTTCCAGCCCAGCCAGCGGCCTCTCCTTACTAGTGAAGACCGTAGTGGTCAAAACCAAAATAAAATAAAGAAAAGAACAGATTCCCATAAGGGATCTGTGGCAGGTGGCTCAATGGATAAAGACCGTAGTATTCAATATCCTCAGTTACCTATGTAAAGTATGCCAGGCTGGCACGTGGTACCATGCTCTAGAATCCTAGCATTGAATATGAGAAGGAGGTAGATCCCAAGAGTTCACCGCCTGGCCAAAAAGGGAGTGGAGACCCCATCCCAAGACAATACAGTAGACGATGATAGAGGAAAGTGCCTCCCGGCCACGGGAGGCTGCCTCTGCCCCTACAGCACTGGATGACAGGGTAGTGGTGTAGCACAATATGAGCACCTAACCTACCCTCCACCTACGCCCTCCCCACTGCTTCCAGCATCCCCCGCCCACCCTCTCCCTCCCCGCCTCTCCCCTCCTCTCCCCTATCCCCCGCCTCCGCTCCCCCTCCCCCTCCCCCCTCCGCCACCCCCCGCCTTTCCCTCGCTCCCTCTTCGCTTGCTTCCACTCACATACATACATCACAACATCAACAGAAGAACAAAGAGACCAAATTCTCCTGGCTTACTCTCAGGGAATACAACCAGAGGGTAGGAGGGCCTGAGCCAATGCCACCTGAGTCAGGCCGAGAGCCTTCATACCATCTATACCTCCCCCCTCTCTTCCTACCAACACCCCTCCCCTCCCCTCCCCCTCCCGCCCTCCCTCTCCCTCTCTCGCTTGCTCACTCACATACATGCACACATCACATACATACAAAGAAAGACCAAATTCTCCTGGCTTACTCTCAGGGAAACAACCCAGAGGGTAGGAGGGCCTGAGCAATGCCACCTGAGTCAGGGAGAGCTTATTCAACAGAAATTAAGCCTGTACCATAGTTCTTGCTGGTAGTGCTCTGGACACAGAGGCCAGCGGCTGGTCATGTAAGCTTACTCAGACCTGAACAACAGATAGAAGTCCATGGAGGAGGTAGGTGGTAAGGAAGAGCCGCCTGGCCTTCAGGAAGTCCACACTGCCTGGAGGAGCCCCTGTGCAGACCACCATCTACAGGCCTGGGCAGCGGCCATCCACCTACCTCACTCTCTCTCTGTTGGCTCCTGCATGGCCATGATCATTAGCAGAAAGCATCAACCAGCTCCCTTGGCAAGGGAGATGTTTTTGTTTAGTCAGTAATTGCACCGTGGCATCAAAGGAAGGTTCCAGACTCTTCCTTTTGAGATTCTTGTCAGCGTCTCCACAGTTTCCTCAGCTGTGAATCAAACAAGGCAACAAATTTCAGCGGCAGATTAGAGCCATTCTCCCTTCCTGCTCAAAGCTGTCATCCGTGGCAGACTCAGCCAAGTGGCTCACTGGCTCCCATCTGCCCATCCCATGCGACACCAGCACCCTGGATGGTGTTCTTGCATGTTGGCACGGACACCCTTGGGCCCACAGCAGGGAGTGGGCACGCCTGGGGAGGAGACGGCAACGAAGCAGAGTGGGTGTTTTTTCTGTGGGTGCTGGGGGTGGGGCCTGGTACTGCTCACCTTCCCCTACGTGGTCTCTCTTACCTCTGGCATAGATGGAGGGTACATTGGTCCAGCCCACTGAGGTGCCTCTGCATGATAGGACACACAAGTAGACATCTTGGGTGGTGCCCTCTGGGTAGGTAGATTGGCACGTTTGATAGGATAGAGATCTGACTCCCTGGCCTATAGAGATCCCTCAGCCTCCCGTCTCTGGGCTTGCTTTTTTCTTGCAGCAGGAGCCTCAATGTACCTGGTGGTGGGTGGCATAGGATCTCTCTGCAGGGGCCTTGAAGCTACAATGGCCTTGTCCATGGATGACAGCCACACAGCTCACCTCCTTTTGTGGCCCTTCAGTTTCTGCCGCTTGGCTATACTTCCTGACCAGGCTCTGAAATCTCTTTGTCTCTATCCCTAGCTCTGCCACATGACTTAGGCACAGGACCCTTCTCAGGTGCCTGCTGGGTGCTCAGAACACACACAGCTGTAGGGACCCAGGTGATACCCTGGTCTCCTGCTACCTTGTATGACATTGGCAGATAGCTCCTCCTTCATTGGCTGTCTTTACGTCTCCAGGTGGGGAAGTGCTCCTCCCGCAGCAGCCTGGTATCCACCCTCGGGATCCCCCGCTGCCCCTGGGGTGCAGGTGAGCAGGGAGGTTGCGCTTGTCTCAGAAGAGAGGCCAGGCCCTGTTTCCAGACATTTTGTCTCTTTATGCTTCATTTTAGATGGTGATTTGATTTCTAAGCCCATGGAATGGGCTGAGAAATGTTATATTTATTAAATGTTCTTTTTTTTTTTTATTAATTTTATTTATTTCTGTATGTGTATGAATGTACTGTCTGCATGCAAGTTTGTGCACCCGTGTCGTGCAACGCCGCGGAGGTCAGAAGAGGGTATCGGATTCCCCTGGAACTGGAGTTCTCCTGGAATTGGAGTTTCAGACGGTTCTTAGCCGCCATGTGGGTGCTGGGGATCGAACCGGCGTCCTCTGTAAGAGCGGTCGGCGCTCTTAACCGCTAGGCTATCTCTCCAGCCCCTATTAAATGTTCTTTCAGCATACACTACACACCAGGTACATTGTTGGTACCAACAGTGTTGTGAAGAACAAGACAGATAGCTCTGTCCTCTCAGAGCTGACCTCCGGCAGGGTACAGCTGATAAAACAAGTGTTTAAAATGACACAGTTGTCATAAGGTACAGGTGCTGAGAGGAGGGGATGGTAGGGGAGTGATGGGCTGTCACTGTCACCCATTTTTTTTTTTTTTTTTTTCCTGGGCACTTGTTTCAAGTGGGCACTGTCAGCTCTTTGTTCTACAACTGAGACGATGGCCTGTCCCTTGGAGGTTCTTCCTGGCAAAAGACTCTGGGGCTGGATGGACCCAAGTGTACTGACTGCCTCTTTCTTTGCCAGGGGTCCCATGGCAGCCTCTCTGCTCTCTGCTCCCATGAGGACTGGAGAGCCACAGAGGTGCAGCTCCTGGCCCTCACTCCCGCTATGCCCTGTCCATCAGTCTTCCTGACTGCTCAGCACTGCATCTCAGGGGACGCATTCTCAGGGTAACCCTCCAGGCCTCTGGGTGCCTGGCTACAGCGGGCATAGGGAAATAGGCTACGTGCCAGCACACTCTTTGCATCCTAGGGTTCCAGGCAGCTGAACCTGCCCACCTTACTTTCTCCCCATGGTGGTCTTGCCTGACCAGGTGGATATTTTAGCCCTTTGTGTTCTTTAATTTTGTCCTTTGTATTTTTGAGACAGGGTCTCCCTTTTAGCCCCAGCTGTCCTGGAGCTTGCTCTGTAGACCAGGCTGGCCTTGAACTCACAAAGATCTGCCTACCTCTACCTCCCAAGGCCCGGCTAGCCCTTTGTGTTCTTAGGACAACATGGAAAGTTTTGGGTGGCCTGTGCCTCTGGCAGAAACCAGGCCCAGGGAGACTGTGGTCTTATTGCATGCCTTCACCACCTCGCTCAGCATTACATCTGCACGGAACCTTTATCCGACTGGCTCCCGGGCACCACTGTGTCCCTGACATGGGCAGTGGGGTAGAGAAAGACTGGGTCCCAGTCCTGCTCTCCTGGTCTCCGAGAATCCCAACAAAGAAATCCAGTCTATTTGCAGACAGAGTTACATGTGTGTGTCTGGAGAATACTTTTGAGTGTCGGTTGCTCTCTGTCTTTTGTGTTCTAAGAGCTGTTCCCCAATATGGGAACAGAGAGCTGCTTAATCCAGGCCTCTGTTAGCAGGACAGTTTCTGGTTCATACTGGCTCTGGATACAGGGCCCTCTGGCGGGAGATGAAAGCTGGGCTGCACGGTTTGACCTGGCATTGCCAGTGTGTGTGGCCCTGCCCACCTGTCTCTTCTGTTATCCTACCACTGTTCTGTGGAAAGCAGACTGCAGTGAGGCAGTAGGGGTTTCTTTCTAGGCTGCCTGGCACAGTGCTTTTGCACAGCCCAGACCCTGGTCCCCAGCTGGTCAGCCACCATCTGGGGTCGGAGGCTAGCTCTGGCTGGATCACCATGCTTCCTGGCCTCATCTGGGTCTTCTGTGCCTGCCTGTTGGGGGATGAGGTCTGGGAAGTATGACCCTGTCCAAGGCAACATAGATGGTTTCCAGGATGCTCCCTATGCCTCTCTGCATTCCTCCTCTCAGGATCCTGCTTCAGGTCAACATTTTGAGTTTTCTGGTGGATGAGGGAGAGGAGGAGGCCACCACTTCGACCCTTGTGCCTGCCCTGGGGGCAGGAGCATCTCTGTCAGAAAGAGGGTCTATTCAGGGCCTTACCACCCTGCCCTCAGCCTTGGGCCCCCCCCCCCCCAGAGCCAGCCTGCAAGCCCATATAGCACATAAACTAAGCATGGATTTTACATCTTTTAAAAGTCTTTAAAAGGAAATCAAGAGCATCTTGGGCCACATGAAAATCTCATTTGTGTTTGGGTGAGTGCCATTTCATTGGCACTCTGTGGTGCTTGTTGGTGCCAGTTCCCACGCCTGTTGTCTGTAGCTGTTTCTCAGCAAGCCATGCAGTGGGCAGTGGGGACAGACAATGAGCCCTGCAGCTGTCTGGCTTCGTGGGCAGGGCCAGGCTGGGCTCTCTTCCCCTGCCCAGCTCCTCAGGCTTGACCCCAGGAGGGAGGCCAAGTACTTGTCCAGCCCCAGGGCTCCCGTAGCAGGCACAGTGATGGATTTCACATGCTTGGTTATCTCTGCTGACTTAAAATTGCATGGAATAACAGACTGTTGAAATTGCCCGAGTAGCCGTCTCTTTCCACCCTGAAAGCCCAGGAACCAGCTACCATTCTAGGAGCCGCTTCACCCCAGGGCTTGACAGGATTCTCACAGAACCCCTGAGAGCCTGGCAGGCTGGCTTTCCCCTCCCTCCTTCCCCTTTCCCCTCCCTCCTTCCCCTTTCCCCTCCCTCCCTCCCTCCCTCCCTCCCTTCCTTCCTTCCTTCCTTCCTTCTCTCCCTCTTCCTTCCTCTCTTCCTTCCTGGCTTGGAACTTGTTGTATAGACCAGGCTAACTTCAGTCTCACAGAGATTCACTTGGATCTGCCTCTCACTGCTGGGATGACTAAAGGTGTGCGCCACCACACCTGGCTTCTTCTTTTTCATTTTTAACTACAAAGATGGGTGTGACACCTTTCAAACACCTGTGCTAGAATGAAAACTGTACATCTCATTGGGAGGGCGGGAGGGAAAGGGGAGGGAGGGAGGGAAAGGGAGAAGGAGGGAGGGAGGGCGGGGAGGAAACGGGAAGGGAGGGGGAAAAAAGGGAAGAGGGGGGAGGGAAAGGGGAGGGAAAGGGGAAGGGGGACGTAGGGAGGAAAGGGAATGGGAGGGCGGGAGGGAAAGGGGACAAGGGAGTGGGGAGGGAGGGAGTGTGGAGAGGAGAAGGGTGGAGGAGGAGGAGAGGGAAGGGAGGGGAGGAGGGAGGAGGAGGGACGGTGAGGAGGGAGGATGTGGAGGGAGGGAGTGAGGGAAAGTGGAAGGAGGGAGGGGGAAAGGGGAAGGGAGGGAGGGTGGAAGCCAGCTGCCCTAGGCTCTCAGGGGTTCTGTGAGAATCCTGTCAAGCCCTGAGGTGAAGCAGCTCCTAGAATGGTGCTGGTTCTGGGCTTTCAGGGTGGAAAGAGCGGCTACTCGGGCAATTTCAACAGTCTGTTATTCCATGCAATTTTAAGTCAGCAGAGATAACCAAGCATGTGAAATCCATCACTGTGCCTGCTACGGGAGCCCTGGGGCTGGACAAGTACTTGGCTCTCCCTCCTGGGGTCAAGCCTGAGGAGCTGGGCAGGGGAAGAGAGCCCAGCCTGGCCCTGCCCACGAAGCCAGACAGCTGCAGGGCCTCATTGTCTGTCCCCACTGCCCACTGCATGGCTTGCTGGAAACAGCTACAGACAACAGGCGTGGGAACTGGCACCAACAAGCACCACAAGTGCCAATGAAATGGCACGTCACCCAAACACAAATGAGATTTTCATGTGGCCCCCAAGATGCTCTTGATTTCCTTTTAAAAGACTTTTAAAAGAATGTAAAATTCCATGCTTAGTTTATGTGCTATATGGGCTTGCAGGCTGCTCTGGGGGGGGCGGGCCCAGGCTGAGGGCAGGGGTGGATAAGGCCCTGAATAGACGCCTCTCTTCTGACAGAGATGCTCCTGCCTCCCAGGGTCAGGCACAAGGGTCGAAAAGTTAAGGTGCCAACTCACGCCAACGTCTCACTCCCTCATTACGCCATCACTCCTCATCCAGACCACCAAAACCAAAATGTTTGACCTGAAGCAGGATCCTAGAGGAGGAATGCAGAAGGCAATAGGGAGCATCCGGATCCACCATTCTATGTTGCCCTTGGACAGAGGTCATAACCTTCCCAGCCTCGCTCCACCCAACGCGTCAGGCACAAAGACCCACGATGAGGCCAGGAAGCATGGTGACTTCCCAGGCCAGAGTTCTAGCCTTCCCCCCCCAGATGGTGTGCTGGACCCGCATGGGGCCCGGGTCTGGGCTGTGCAAAGCACTGTGCCAGGCAGCCTAGAAAGAAACCCCTACTGCCTCACTGCAGTCTGCTTTCCACAGAACAGTGGTAGGATAACAGAAGAGACAGGTGGGCAGGGCCACACACACTGGCAATGCCATAGGTCAAAAACCGTGTCAGCCGCAGCTTTCATCATCCCCGCCCAGAGGCCCTGTTATCCAGAGCCAGTAATGATAACCAGAAACTGTCCTGGCTAACAGAAGAACAGAGGCCCGGGGATTAAGAGCAGCTCTCTGTTCCCATATTGGGGAACAGCTCTTAGAACACAAAAGACAGAGAGCAACCGACACTCAAAAGTATTCTCCAGACACACACATGTAACTCTGTCTGCAAATAGACTGGATTTCTTTGTTGGGATTCTCGGAGACCAGGAGAGCAGGACTGGGACCCAGTCTTTCTCTACCCCACTGCCCATGTCAGGGACACAGTGGTGCCCGGGAGCCAGTCGGATAAAGGTTCCGTGCAGATGTAATGCTGAGCGAGGTGGTGAAGGCATGCAATAAGACCACAGTCTCCCTGGGCCTGGTTTCGTCTGCCAAGAGGCACGAGGCCACCCAAAACTTTCCATGTTGTCCTAAGAACACACCGGATGGCTCGCCGCCTGGGTAGGTAGAAGGCGAGGGCTTCTAGTGATTTTCAGAGGCCAGTTCATAGCCAGCTGGTCCTACAGAGCACGCTCGCCAGGACAGCTTGGGGTAAAAAGGGAACCCTGTCTCAAAAACTACAAGAGACAAAATTAAAAGAACAAAAGGGGCTAAAATAATAACCACCTGGTAAGATGCAAGACCACCATGAGGGAGAAAGTAAGGTGGCCAGGTTCATCAGCTGCCTGGAACCCTATGGATGCAAAGAGTGTGTCTGGCAACGTATCACTATTTCCCTATGCCCGCTGTAGCCAGGCACCCAGAGGCCTGGAAGGGTTACCCTGAGAATGCGTCCCCTGAGATGCAGTGCTGAGCAGTCAGGAAGACTGATGGACAGGGCATAGCGGGAGTGAGGGCCAGGAGCTGCACCTCTGTGGCTCTCCAGTCCTCATGGGAGCAGAGAGCAGAGAGGCTGCCATGGGACCCCTGGCAAAGAAAGAGGCAGTCAGTACACTTGGGTCCATCCAGCCCCAGAGTCTTTTGCCAGGAAGAACCTCCCAAGGGACCAGGCCATCGTCTCAGTTGGTAGAACAAAGACTGCACAAGTGCCCCACTTGAAAAACAATGTGTTCCCCCAGGAAAAAACAAAAAAAAAAAAATGGGTGAGCAGTGACAGCCGACATCACTCCCCTACCCATCCTCCCCTCCTCTCAGCACTGTACCTTATTGAGCAACTGTGTCATTTTAAACACTTGTTTTATCAGCTGTACCCTGCCGGAGGTCAGCTCTGAGAGGACAGAGCTATCTGTCTTGTTCTTCACAACACTGTTGGTACCAACAATGTACCTGGTGTGTAGTGTATGCTGAAAGAACATTTAATAGGGGCTGGAGATATAGCCTAATAGCGTTTAAGAGCCCCGACGCTTTACAGAGGACCCGGTTCGATCCCCTAGCACCACCTGGCGGCTAAGAACCGTCTGAAACTAAACATCCAATACCCAGGAGTAAGCTTCCAGTTCCAGGGGAATTTCCGATATACCCTCTCTCTGACCCGTCCGCGCGTTGCACTAAGCAACGGTGCACGAACAAAATTGCATGCAGCGTACAATTCATACACTAACAGAATAATAAAATAATAAAAAAAAACAAGAACATTTAATAAATATAACATTTCTCAGCCCATTCCATGGGCTTAGAAATCAAATCACCATCTAAAATGAAGCATAAAGAGACAAAATGTCTGGAAACAGGGCCTGGCCTCTCTTCTGAGACAAGCGCAACCTCCCTGCTCACCTGCACCCCAGGGGCAGCGGGGGATCCCGAGGGTGGATACCAGGCTGCTGCGGGAGGAGCACTTCCCCACCTGGAGACGTAAAGACAGCCAATGAAGGAGGAGCTATCTGCCAATGTCATACAAGGTAGCAGGGAGACAGGGATCACCTGGGTCCCTTACAGCTGGTGTGGTTTCTGCACCCAGCAGGCACCTGAGAAGGGTCCTGTGCCTAAGTCATGTGGCAGAGCTAGGGATAGAGACAAAGAGATTTCAGAGCCTGGTCAGGAAGTATAGCCAAGCGGCAGAAACTGAAGGGCCACAAAAGGAGGTGAGCTGTGTGGCTGTCATCCATGGACAAGGCCATTGTAGCTTCAAGGCCCCTGCAGAGAGCTCCTATGCCACCCACCAACCAGGTTCCCTTGAGGGCTCCTGCTGCCAAGAAAAAAGCCAGCCCAGAGACGGAGCTGTGGATCTCTTAGGACAGGGAGTTCAAGATCTATATCCTATCAACCGTTGCCAATCTACCCTACCCAGAGGACCACCCAAGATGTTACTTGTGCTGTCCTATCCTGCAGGGCACCTCAGTGGGCTGGACCAATGTACCCTCCATCTATGCCAGAGGTAAGAGAGACCACGTAGGGGAAGGTGAGCAGTACCAGGCCCCACCCCCAGCACCCACAAGAAAAACACCCCACTTCTGCTTCGTTTTGCCGTCTCCTCCCCAGGCGTGCCCACTCCCTGCTGTGGGCCCAAGGGTGTCCGTGCCAACATGCAAGAACACCATCCAGGGTGCTGGTGTCGCATGGGATGGGCAGATGGGAGCCAGTGAGCCACTTGGCTGAGTCTGCCACGGATGACAGCTTTGAGAGGAAGGAGAAGAATGGGCTCCTTAATCTGCCGCTCTGAAATTTGTTGCCTTGTTTGATTCACAGCTGAGGAAACTGTGGAGACGCTGACAAGAATCTCAAAAGGAAGAGTCTGGAACCTTCCTTTGATGCCACGGTGCAATTACTGACTAAACAAAAACATCTCCCTTGCCAAGGGAGCTGGTTGATGCTTTCTGCTAATGATCATGGCCATGCAGGAGCCAACAGAGAGAGAGTGAGGTAGGTGGATGGCCGCTGCCCAGGCCTGTAGATGGTGGTCTGCACAGGGGCTCCTCCAGGCAGTGTGGACTTCCTGAAGGCCAGGCGGCTCTTCCTTACCACCTACCTCCTCCATGGACTTCTATCTGTTGTTCAGGTCTGAGTAAGCTTACATGACCAGCCGCTGGCCTCTGTGTCCAGAGCACTACCAGCAAGAACTATGGTACAGGCTTAATTTCTGTTGAATAAGCTCTCCCTGACTCAGGTGGCATTGCTCAGGCCCTCCTACCCTCTGGGTTGTTTCCCTGAGAGTAAGCCAGGAGAATTTGGTCTTTCTTTTGTCTGTATGTGATGTGTGCCTGTATGTGAGTGAGCAAAGCGAGATATGGAGGAGAGGGAGGGGGGAGGGGGAGGGGATTGCGAGGGGCGGGGAGGGGGAGGGGAGGGCATAAGCTCTCCCCTGACTCAGGTGGCATTGCTCAGGCCCTCCTACCCTCTGGGTTGTTTCCCTGAGAGTAAGCCAGGAGAATTTGGTCTCTTCTTTGCTGTCTGTTGATGTTTGCATGTATGTGAGTGAGCAAGCGAGAGAGGGAGCGGAGGGGGCCGGGAGGGGGCGGGGGGGGAGGGGGAGGGGGAGCGGAGGGGGGATGGGGAAGGAGGGGAAGGGCAGGGGAGGGGAGTGGAGGAGAGGGGGAGGGGAGGGGGAGGGGTGAGGGGTTAGTTATATTGTGCTAACTTACACTACGTATCCAGTGCTGTAGGGGCAGAGGCAGCCTCCCGTGGCCGGGAGGCACTTTCCTCTATCATCGTCTACTGTATTGTCTTGGGATGGGGTCTCCACTCCCTTTTTGGCCAGGCGGTGAACTCTTGGGACTACCTCCTTCTCTTCAATGCTAGGATTCTAGGCATGTGTACCAAGTGCCAGCCTGGCATTTTACATAGGTACTGAGGATTTGAATACTGGTCTTTATCCATTGAGCCACCTCATCAGTCCCTTATTGCAATCTGTTTTTCTGTTATTTTATTTTTGGTTTTGACCACTACGGTCTCACTATAAACCCTGGCTGGGCTGGAATCTTTACTCTGTAGACCAAGCTGGTTTGACCTCACAGAGATTCTGCTCTGCTTTTGCCTCCTGATGCTGGGGATTAAAGTCATGTGCCACCTGCTTGGCCTGAATCTTGATCTTTTAAAAGTCTTTCTTGTGGGCTGTGGGGTCAGTGGTTAAGACCAACCTACTGCTCTTGCAAAGGATCCAAGGTTCAGTTCCCAGCATCTATATAACATGGATCACAGCTGCCTTTAACTCCATTTCCAGGATCTGATACCCTCTGGCCTCTGGGGTACCTACACACACATGGTGCACATAAAAACTCATGCAGCCACACCTATAAAGTTATAAAAATATTTTTAAAGGGGGTGGGGCTGGAGGGATGGCTTGACAGTTAAGAAGCATTTGTTGTTCTTCCAGACAACCCGAGTTTGGTTCCCAGAGCTCATATTAGGAAACTTACAACTCATAGCTCCAGCTCAGTGGACACTCTCTCACAACTCCAGCTAAGTGGACACTCTTTCACAACTCCAGCTCAGTGGACACTCTCTCATAACTCCAGATCAGTGGACACTCTCTCATAACTCCAGATCAGTGGACACTCTCTCATAACTCCAGATCAGTGGACACTCTCTCATAACTCCAGCTCAGTGGACACTCTCTCATAGCTCCAGCTCAGTGGACACTCTCTCATAACTCCAGATCAGTGGACACTCTCTCATAACTCCAGATCAGTGGACACTCTCTCATAACTCCAGATCAGTGGACACTCTCTCATAACTCCAGATCAGTGGACACTCTCTCATAACTCCAGATCAGTGGACACTCTCTCATAGCTCCAGCTCAGTGGACACTCTCATAACTCCAGCTCAGTGGACACTCTCTCATAGCTCCAGCTCAGTGGACACACTCTCATAACTCCAGCTCAGTGGACACACTCTCATAACTCCAGCTCAGTGGACACACTCTCATAACTCCAGCTCAGTGGACACACTCTCATAACTCCAGCTCAGTGGACACACTCTCATAACTCCAGCTCAGTGGACACACTCTCATAACTCCAGCTCAGTGGACACACTCTCATAGCTCCAGCTCAGTGGACACTCTCTCATAGCTCCATCTCAGTGGACACTCTCTCATAACTCCAGATCAGTGGACACTCTCTCATAGCTCCACCTCAGTGGACACTCTCTCATAACTCCAGCTCAGTGGACACTCTCTCATAACTCCAGATCAGTGGACACTCTCTCATAACTCCAGATCAGTGGACACTCTCTCATAACTCCAGATCAGTGGACACTCTCTCATAACTCCAGATCAGTGGACACTCTCTCATAGCTCCAGCTCAGTGGACACTCTCATAGCTCCACCTCAGTGGACACTCTCTCATAACTCCAGCTCAGTGGACACTGTCTCATAACTCCAGCTCAGTGGACACTCTCTCATAGCTCCAGCTCAGTGGACACTCTCACAACTCCAGCTCAGTGGACACTCTCTCATAACTCCAGCTCAGTGGACACTCTCTCACAGCTCCAGCTCAGTGGACACTCTCTCATAACTCCAGATCAGTGGACACTCTCTCATAACTCCAGATCAGTGGACACTCTCTCATAACTCCAGATCAGTGGACACTCTCTCATAACTCCAGATCAGTGGACACTCTCTCATAACTCCAGCTGGGAAAGGGGGTAAGGAGGGACGGTAGTGGAGGGGAAACAAGGGAATGGGGGAGGGACGGGAGGGGAAAGGGGAAGGAGGGAGTGGAGGAGGGAGGGAGGTGATGGAGAGGAGAAGGGGATGGAGGGAGGAGGAGAGGGAATAGGGAAGGGGAGGAGGGAGGGGTAGGAGGGAGGTGAGGAGGGAGGGATGGGATGGGAGGGTAGTGAGGGAAAGTGGAATGGAGGGAGGGGACAAGGGAAGGTAGGGAGGGTTGGAAGCCAGCTGCTCCCTGGCTCTCAGGGTTCTGTGAGAATCTCTGTCAAGCCTCTAGAGGTGAAGCAGCTTCCTAGAATGGTGCCTTGGTTCTGGGCTTTCAGTGTGGTGGAAAGGAGCGGTCTACTTCGGTCGAATTTCAACAGTCTGTTATTCCATGCAATTTTATAGTCAGCAGATGTACCAGCTGTGAATATTCCATTCCATACTGTGCCTGCTTACGCGGAGCCCTGGGGTCTGAGACAATGTACTTGGCTTCCCTCCTCGGGGTCATAGGCTGCAGGAGTCACTCGGGCCCAAGGGGATAAGAGGCCCTAAGCCTGGGCCACTGCCACGAAGCCAGACAGCTGTCAGGGCCTTCATTGGTCAGTGTCTCCCACTGCTGTGCACTGGCTTGCTGGAAACAGCTACGCAATCAACAGCGCGTGGGTACAATGGCACCATACAAGACACCAGTTGCCAATGAATGGCATCTGTCACCCAAACATGAGAATTCTCATACATGTTGGCCCCCAGATTGCTTCTTGATTTTCCATGTGTAAATACTCTTTTTTAAATAGACTTTAAATGTAAAATCCATCGCCTTATGTTTATGTGTATATGGGCTTGCAGGCTGGCTCTGGGGGTAGGTGACGGGCCCATGGTCTCATGGGCAAGTAGAGTGCGTCGAGATAAGGCCTTGAATAGATCTTCCTCTTCTTCTTGAGGCAGAGATGTCCGTGCCTCCCAGGGCCTAGGCACNCCCTCCCTCCCTCCCTCCCTCCCTTTTCCCCTCCCGGTGATGAGAATCTACTCGGAGGTACCCACTGCTCCCTGTGTGTGGCGCTGGCATTTTCTGCCTTCCTCACTTTCTGCCCTGCCCACCTTCCCAAGTACTGCAGACTGGTTACTTTGACTATGTGAGGTGACCTGAGGCTGCTTTAGCTTCTGGGGTGGACCCCTCTCCCATACCCTCCCCACTCTCCCCGTCCTCCCGGAAGCATATCTTGAGCCTTGGCCAAGAGCTGGCCCGCTGGGGCCTCAGTGAGGTAGCCCAGGTGTAGTCCACACTTCTCTTTGCTGATATGGAGAAACAGTGGCTTCATTCCAGGAGCACCAGCTGCCTCGCTAAAGGGAATGTCCTGGGCTCTTTGCCCCGTGTGTCTGGTGGTCTCAGTGGTGGGCCATTTTCCTGTACTTCATCAGGAGGCATGTTGGGAGGGGAGATTGCAAGGTCACAGGAGCCAGATAGTCCCTTTGTGTGATCAGAGTCCCTCATTGAGAGGCAACTGACACTCAGGCCCTCAGGGTTAGGCCCCCAGGCCTAGCAGGGCACAGCTTAGAACATGTTAGTTCTCTGCCACTCAGACCCCCGAAAGAAACAAGAGCCTTGTTGTGTGGCTGCACTGGTACATGTTAGAAGGAATTGGCACCTGGGGAGAGGGTGGGTCCTTGTGTGACATCCCTGGTCACCTCACAGGGGTCTGTCCTGACCTTAGCCTAGGCAGCAGATAGCCTCTTGCCTTCCACAGGCCAGGTGCTCTGGGCCCTGGAGTAGCTCCTTCACACACTGCAGCAGTCTCCATACCGCTGGCTGCGCAGTGCCCTGTCAGAACCCCTCCCTCCCGTGTGCATGCGTGCGTGCGTGTGTGCGTGCGCGCGCGTGTGTGTGTGTTCGTGTGTACAGTACCTACTGTGTGCTGGCTGAGGTCTGGCCCTCGCCGGCAGCTCACACGGCACTGCTCTGTGCCCACCAGCTTCGCGTCCCGTCTGATGTGAAGTGCCTGCTCACACGTTTAGCTCATTTCCCAGTGACTGACATTTTCTCATGGGTTCTGAGCTTGTAGGTATGAGCTTCACAGAGCCTTCCCTCTGCTGTTGTTCCTGCTCCATGTCCTGGGGTGCTCACACATGGGTTATCCACCCCGCCCCCCGACTGGGTCTCACTGTATAATCTAGTCTGCCGTAATCCCCCTGCCTCATCTTCCACAGTACTGCCACTGCAGCGGCTTTTGTTTCTTTCTCCCGTGTTAGCACTTCCCGAGTCCTACCTGAGAAGTCTTCACCATTGTGCAGTCATGAAGATGGTGTTCTGTCAAGTGTTCATTAAAATCTCAACCGTTTATAAACATGCCTTCTCTAGACTTGGTGTCTGTGTGTGGTGAGAGGCTCATGTCAGGAGGTGGCCTGTTGACTTTCACTTTGGTGCCACTTAATCTTGGCCAGTTTTTTGTAACTTGTAGAGGCCTGGTAGAATCAGGCTTCATTCCTGTCCTTTGGGAATCCCTGGCTGGAGATGAACTGTGAGCCCACTCATGGTGACTGTCAGCAGTGGGAAGTCTGTGGGAACTCTTCTTAACTGGGATCACAGTTTCTTTGAAAGCTCCAAAACATTTCTGAATGGCAAAGGTGCTCTTTGCTTCTTTGTTTGTTCCTGAACCTGCACATGTGTCAGGATTTGGGCTGTGTGTGTGCTAGTGCATGACTGACTGACACTGGGAATGGAGCCTGGGACATTGCCAGTGCTAGACAAGCATTCTTAACACCATGCCATGTCCCCAGTCCTTCACTGGGGGATTCTGAGCAAATGCTCTCTCTACCACTGAACCACATTCCCAGCCCCTCCCTGGGGGATTCTAGACAGGTGCTCTACCACTGAGCCACTGAGCCACATCCCCAGCCCCTCATAAAGAGATTATACGCAGTGCTCTATCACCAAGCCATACCCCAGCTCCTCACTGGGGGATTCTAGGCAGACACTCAACCACTGATCCACATTCCTATCCTGTCATTGGGAGATTCTAGGCAGGTGCTCTACCCCTGACCCACAGCCCCCAACCCCTCACTAGGGATTCTAGGCAAGTACATCAGCCGCTCCCTAACCCCTCATTGGACCTTAGGGAAGTACTCTAATACTGATCCATACCCCCAGCCCATCACTGGGGGATTCTAGGCAAGTACTTTACCATTGGCCACTCCCTAACCCTCATTGGACCTTAGGGAAGTACTCTTAATACTGATCCATACCCCTAATCCCTCACTAGGGATTCTAGGCAAGTACTTTACCATTGGCCGCTCCCTAACCCTCATTGGACCTTAGGGAAGTACTCTAATACTGATCCATACCCCCAGCCCATCACTGGGGGATTCTAGGCAAGTACTTTATCACTGGCCACTCCCTAACCCTCATTGGACCTTAGGGAAGTGCTCTAATACTGATCCATACCCCCAGCCCATCACTGGAGGATTCTAGGTGAGTACTTTACCATCAGCCGCTCCCTAACCCCTCATTGGACCTTAGGGAAGTACTCTAATATTGATCCATACCCCCAGCCCATCACTGGGGGATTCTAGGCAAGTACTTTACCACTGGCTGCTCCCTAACCCCTCATTGGACCTTAGGGAAGTACTCTAATACTGATCCATACCCCCAGCCCATCACTGGGGGATTCTAGGCAGTTGTGGTACTTAACCCTCTAGACCCCTACCACTCTTTTCATACTCTTGACTGTGAGCCAGGTTGCTCAGGCTAACCTTGAGCTTACTTGACCTTCTGAGTAGCTGGGATTACAAACCTGTGCCTCTGAGCCCTTCTAGATTTGCTCTTAAATGTTATGTTTAGCTGGGCATGGTAGTGCACACCTTTAATCCTAGCACTTGGGAGGCAGAGGCAGGTGGGTCTTTGTAAGTTCAAGGCCAGCCTGGTCTACAGAGTGAGTTCCAAGGACAGCTGGGGCTACAGAGAAACCCTGTCTCGAAAAAGACCAAAAAAAAAAAAAAAAGATGTTTAGGAAAACAAAACAGGGACTCTGTGTACACTGAAGATCTGAAATCATTCAACAGGCTTGCTTGTTTTCTCCCACCAATTTGGTGTCTTGTCAAGGTAGGGGCCAGCAGAATGCGGATTTGTGAAGGGCCCACCTGCGCACAGAAAGTGCTCAGATGGGGCCGGTGCGAGCTTTGAGCACCACACCTTGTCACAGTCCACCCAAAGCTACAACTCCTCCATCCTTGTGCTATATATTGCTGAGCACCTCCTTCCTTCTGTCCTTATCCCTAAAGCCTTGGGCATCTAGCCCCAAGGTAACCCTGTGATGTGCTTGTTTCTCCAGGGTGACTATGACCAGAGTCGAACCAAAGTGCTACACCTGAGCCTGAACCCCGCCAGTGCAGCCAGGCAGCGCCTGCGTGACGACCATGACCGGCTGCAGGAGGAATGTGAGCGGTTACGGGGCCTTGTGCATGCCCTGGAGAGAGGGGGCTCCATGCCCGCTGACCTGGAGGGCGCTGCCAGCTTGCCCTCATCCAAGGAGGTAGCAGGTAGGTCCCCTCACTCACTTCTGGTGTCTTGCGGGTTGGTGTCCCCAAGGGTTGGCTCCATGAGGCCACAAGTCTGAGTGGATAGCTGAATGGAGCCAACTGAGACACACTGGTTCCCTGCAGGCTCTGCAGGCAGCTAAGATCTTCTCAGACCCCCTAAAACAAATTAATATCATTTACCAGTGTATACGTGCCCCATTAATCATGAATAATCCGGCTCTCCAAGAAAACAGGGCCATTGGTCACTGGCATAAGCCCAAGGCTCTTCGAAAGCAGACCATGATGCCAGGGGAGATCCAGGCCAGAGCAGTCATGCTTCTCGCCACCCTCTTAAGACTATAACTCAGGGGGCTGGAGAGATGGCTCAGCGATTAAGAGCGCTGACTGCTCTTACAGAGGACCCGGGCTCGATTCCCAGCACCCACATGGTGGCTAAGAACCGCCTTTAAATCCAGTTCCAGGGGAATACGACGCCCTCTTCTGACCTCTGCAGCATTGCATGACATGGGTGCACCAACGTACATCCAGACAGTATACTCATACACATAAAAAATAATAAAATTTTTTAAAGACTATAACTCAGGGGATCACCCCTTGAATGTGTGCCTGTCACCCCTGCTGCAGTAGAATAGCCACCAAGTCTGTCACTCTGAACCTCTACGAACATGGTAGCCATGGCAGCCTGCTCCAACAAGAAGTACAGTAAGGGAGGGGCCCTGCACTGAGCCCGAGTGCCCATGGGCTGCACTCTACAGCATTGCTGCCTGTCCCAAGCTCTGGTCTCCTGAAGCCAGTCTTGTCACCTCAAATGCCCTTGAGGGTATTTCAGGACAGCTGTGTTTTGTGGGGGCTGTGGGCTACTGTTGCCTTGGGATTGGTATCTCACGTTTGCTTCTAAGCTGCTTTTCTTCTTGGGATGGCCTGTTTCCTGTCTGTGTATCTCTCTCTGGTCTTGTGAAGGTGCCAGCCTTTGTAGTTAGAACCCTTGAGCTAGGGAGGGTGGTGCTGTCACCTGCAGCCCCCCTGCAGCACTGCAGGGGCATATCCTTCTGTCTTCTGCTTCTCTTAACCCCTTCTGCTGGCCATTCCCTCCTTGGGCCTTGGGGGAGGAGCGTGAAGACAGTGTTACACAGGACCTGGGGGCCCAGTGACCATGGCAGGCCCTCACCAGGGACTTGGTGTTCCAGGGCCCCTAGGTGGTGTTGTGAATCGAGGGTCCTGAGAGAACCCAGGCCTTAGTGGGAGGAAGGTGGTGCATCCTTCTGCCTCTGATGGACAGAGGTAGTACATTGGCCCTCTGGGAAGCGATGCCTGAGAGTCTGGCATAGTAAATGCTCTACAGTAGCTGGTCATCTGTATTGTTATTGCCCATGGTTTGTCCCCTGACCTATACTCATCATGTGATGGTCCCTGGGACCCTCACCAGCCTTAGTGCTTAGCTCTGGGGGCCTCCATTTTGTTAGTCTTTTGTGAGTCTGGGGGTTCCTGTATTGCTGTGGGGGTCAGCTGTAGTGGCAAATAGATGGAGCAGAGCCCTGTGCCTCTCAGCACTTTGAGGATGGCTTTGGTTTAGACTGCTCTCTCTCTGAGCAGGGCAAGCAGTGCAGTCACATGCACACTCCTTCATCTCCCAGATTCCTCACCAGTCTCAGGTTTTTGAGACTGAAGAAACTTATCCTGACCTGTCTCTTTTGGTAGAACCAGAGCCTGCGTACATGTAAAACCGTAGTGAGAGCAGCCTGGAGCCCAGTGCCCTCAGCTCCTAGGCACCTACCCTTTCCAACACTGCAGACAGGAGCCCCACAGCTCTTAGCTCATTGCCGGCTGCAGCCCTTACACATGTGAACTTTCCATTTCACCAACTTGGCAGCCAGAGGGAAGAGACCCCTGCAACACATGCCTCTGCCTGTCATTAGCCCCCGCAGCCCAGAGTCTGCAGCCTGGCCACTTACCTCAGTTCTTCTGGGAGACCAAGGCACACCCAAGCTCCATACCCTCGCTTTCAGTGAATGGGCGGACCAGCCTGTCAGCCTCAGAAGGGACTTGTGGCTGGCTGGCTAGTGCGGCTCAAGCGGAATATGTGCTGAGAAGGGCTAGGGCTGTAGTGAGATGGTCCCCTAAGCTGGGGACAGCTCTCCTGCTACTCAGGGTTCATCCCTGGTGGGACTTGGACTGCACGTCTGATCCTCCTTTCACACAGCGCTCTCTCTCTCTCTCTCTCTCTCTCTCTCTCTCTCTCTCTCTCTCTCTCTCTCTCTCTCTCTCTCTCTCTCTCTCTCTCTCTCTCTCTCTCTCTCTCTCTCTCTCTCTCTCTCTCTCTCTCTCTGCTTATACTCTCTGTGTACCTGACAGACTCAGAGGCAGACATAGAACACTTCTCTGTGAGAGAAGTCTTAGAGGGTTTGATGGGTGGATCCTTTGAGCCTGGGCCTATCAGCTGCTGTGTATTCAGCAAGCATTTGGGTCTCCTCCTGTCAGCCAGGCAACCCTGGGAGTCTTACTCTGGTGAGTATTAAAGGCCACAGCAGATGGGCTTAGGCTATAGGCTTCTGAGACATAGTACAGGATTACAGAGGCCCAAAGCAGAGGACCTGCCTGTGGTGGACTTGGCTGAGGGTCAGTAGAGGCCCAAAGCAGAGGACCTGTCTGTGGTGGACTTGGATGAGGGTCAGTAGAGGCCCACAACAGAGGACCTGCCTGTGGTGGACTTGGCTGAGGTGAGGCTGAGAGCAAAGCACATCAGGCTGGCAGAGAGTCTGTGTCCAGGGGTGGTATGGCTTGTGCCTGCCCACGTCTAGGACCCATAAATGCATAACAAGGGAAGTGGGGGTATTGTTTATGTATGTGTGTGTGTATGTGTGTATGTACATATGTATGTGTGTACATATGTATGTGTGTATGTACATACGTATGTGTGTATGTACATGTGTATGTGTATGTACATATGTATGTGTGTATGTACATATGTGTATGTGTGTACTTATGTACATACGTGTATGTGTGTACATATGTATGTGTGCATGTATATGTATATGCATATATGTTTGTGGGTTTATTTTCTGTCTTTTCGAGACAGGGTCTCCCTGTAGCCCCAGCTGTCCTGGAACTCACTCTGTAGACCAGTCTGGCATTGAACTCACAGAGATCTACCTGCCTCTGCCTCCCAAGTGCTGGGATTAAATGTGTGCGCCACCACACCTGGCTCCATGTTTGTGTTTTTGAGACAGGGTCTTGCTGCGTCTCTTGGGCTAGCTTTGAATTGAGATCCTCTTGCCTCAGCCTCCAGAATTCTGGGATTACAGGGCTGTGCCACAATACCTGATGGCTTTTGTCTTATTTTCCATGAAATAATGCCCACTGAGAGAACACAAGAGGCTTTCAGATTGGTAAAAGTGGGGGCTGAGTAGTTAACGGTCATGCAGACTTGGGAGGGAGGCTTTAAGCGAGTATATGTGGACAAGAGCCAGACCACGTGTGATATGAGATTGGGGGGGGGGACACCCAGGATGGACTACAGCAGGTGGCACTGGGGTGGATGGGGGGTATGACAGGATGCCTAAGGTCCTTGGGAGGAAATTTAACCAAGAGATATCAGGCCTTCCTCTTCTGTACTCCCCCCAACCCTGGAAGACAAGAAATCAAAAACAAAGCCCAGCCACTTCCTGGAGCCTGAGTATGACAAACCCCCCCACAGCCCCCTAGGCCTTGAATCCTAGAAAAGTGCAGATTCTTGAGGCCTTATCTCCAATTGACTGAGTCAAAAAAACCCTGGAGTAGCCGCAGTACCCTATGCTGATGCCCACCCAGGTCTGAACTGCAGTTCCAAAGAAGGCCAGCAGAGGGCCCTGAAGAGACCCAGTCAGCACAAGAAAACTGGACCCAGGACAGAGTGGGGTAGCAGGATGCAGACAGATCCCAAGGTGACCCTGAAGCCAGAGTCATGTGGACACTTCCTAGAAGGCAGCCAGTCTAGGAAGGTCCTAGCTGAACAGCTCAGCCTTGTCATTCTACACAGTAGCCATGGCTGGACGGCTCTACTCAAAGGTCTGTGAATGTCCAATGACACTCACATTTAATCACAGGATGATCAGATGTCCAGAAGAAAAAAATCTATATTATGAAAAGCTGAACAGCAGAACATGTAGAGTTGTGTTCTGGAAGGATCAGAGCAACAGCAGAAGAACTTCCACTGCTGTATCCTGGATCTCACCTGAGCAGAGACAGGGCTCTTAATCCTAGGATAGAAGAAAGGGAGCTCCAGGAACTGAAAACAGTGGGAGTTAAGTGAAGTTCTCAGTAGATGCTAAACAGACAATTGAGGGGCTGGGGAGATGGCTCAGTGGGTGAAGTGCTTCCTACATAAGCCCAAGGATGTAGGTGGAGGCAGGCCACCTGTCACTGCAGTGTCTTAAATTGCCTGCCTGTCTTGGCACCTGACTGCCCCTAGGTGAGAATGGTTTGTAACAACTCATGACCCACTTGTGACCCAAGCACATGATATGGAGCAAAACAATAGCAAGTGATGTATACAGGGGGCGAGAGGCAGAGGGTTAGGATTGGCTGAGAGAGATCAAATTATTTTGTCTATATAAAGAATGGACTGTAAACAGTAAATCAAATCTCCACCTGAGATTTCTGGGTCCATTATTTCCTATGCATGTGTAAGTTAAGCCCTTCAGGCTTGTGTTTGTGTGTTGAGTGCTAGCAGGGATTGGTTGGAATAAGGTCCTCCTGTTGGACTACCAACCTGGGAAGAGAGTATCAAGTTGCTGGCTGACTTCTGGTTGGACATATACTTGCAGGAGGCCACCAATCTGAGGAATCTGTCTTGGGGTATTGTCAGTCCCTGGCAGATGGAATTAATGCAGCCATAACAGGGTGGCAGCTGGCTCCCCAAGGCCAGGGGTCTGTGTCGGGCAAATAGCCGGGCCAGAATGGGCTGTGGGACAGAAGTCCCCACAGCCAGCTGGCATGCGTTTTTGCACCAGCTGCCAGGAGAAGCCACTTGTGGGTCTTCCCCCTTTTTCCTTTAATTCAGCAGGCCCTGTTTGCCTCTCCAAGTGCGGGAAACCAATAACTACACAAGGACCTACCTGAGTTTGGATTCCTAGCACCCATGCACAGGTGGCTGTGGTTGTGTATATCTATAATCCCAATGCTTGGGTAAGGATTGGTGGAAGCAGGTAAATTCTGGGGGTTCAGTGGCCTACCAGTTTAGCTGAAATGGTGAGCTTTGGGCTTAGTAAGAGGCCCTGTCTCAAAAAATAAAGTGGAGGGACTGGAGAGATGGCTCAGCAGTTAAGAGCACTGACTTCTTTTGCAGAAGACCTACATGGCAACCACTAGCTTCCGTTAACTCCAGTTCCAGAGGCTCCAACACTCTCTTCTTTGGGCATTACACGATATAGGTGTACTTAATCGCATGCAGGCAATGCACTCAATACTAAATAAATAAATAAATAAATAAATAAATAAATAAATAAATAAAATGGTAGAGAGTAATTAAGGAAGATGCCTGATGTTGACCTCTGGCCTCCACATGCATGTGCACACATGGCCACACAGAACAATACAATTGAGAAACTCTATCTAAAAGTTGAACAAAAATAGCAAGATGGAAAGTAGAGAAAGGTGAATCTGAGGGGTCCCGATCTGGTCTTGAGGGATGTGCAGGGGTGCTGGGAAGTTGGACGCAAACACTCCAGGATGCTTTCCAGGTTGTAGGAGTGGGCTTCACGTCATGGAAGATGCCCAGAGCAGCCTTACTCACACATCCTCATGGACCTCCAGAGCATTGAGCACAAAGCAGAGTGTGGACTTCCAGAGAGCAGAAGAGCAAAAGAGCAAAAAAGATCACTTGTGAGGGGTCAGGATATGGGCTCAGAGGTCTTGGCAGCCAGGGTAACAAAAGAGCATGTCATTTGTGAGGGGTCAGGAGACGGGGCTCCGAGGTCTTGGCAGCCAGGGTAACAGAAAGAGTAAAGCCCTTTCAGATAGCTAAAGGAAAGTGATTAGACCCTGTGGTGCCCCCTTGGGGTCCAAAGGCAGGAACGCATGCATTTTCAGATGGTCATAGCATTTGCCTCCTATGTGCCCTTTCTCAGGAAGCTACTTGAAGAGGGACTCCAGTTAGATGAGGCCATGAAACAAGAAAGATGTGGACTCCAGGAAACAGGAAAGAGATCCTGGCTGTGTTAGTTATTTGTCTTGCTGATGTGACAAAAGCGACTTACAGTTGGAGGTGCAGTCCATCATGGAGGGAAGGCATGGCGGCAGGAGCGTGAGGCAGCTGCTCACATGGCATCCGCAGGTGGGAAGCAGAGAGACGCCTGCTGGTGCTCAGCTCACTTTCTCCTTTTTATTCAGTCTAGTACCCCAGCCCATGGGATGGTGCTGCCCACATTCAGGGTGGGTCTTCCCTCCTCAGTTAATCAGGTCTAGCAGTTCCCTCACAGACGCCCAGAGGTTTGTTCCTAGTGATTCTAGATCCTGTTAAGCTGGAAGTCGTATTAACCATCACACTGGAGCAGCAAGTCTTGAAGACAGGAGACATGGCTGGTATGAACTGTGGTCCTGGGACTTCTTCAGCACATGACACATGGGATGTCTAGAGAGGAGATGTGGACCAGAGCCTTCCACGTCCATCCATGGACCGGGTGTCAGTTGCTGTGGACTCTGGTCCCCTGGTCCTGGGCTGCCGCAGTCTCTGGTGGCACTAGCCACCTCCCCAGCCCTGTGTGCCAAGTGTATTTGTTTGTTTTGTTTGCTGCCTCACAGAAGAGGTCAAGAAGTGCCACGTACACACCAGCAAAGCTGTGCTTGAAGTAGTAATGACTAGAGGGACACTGAGAAAGCAGAAACCAAAGACCACAGTTAACCCAAGGGAAAGGGATGGAAGGGTATGCAGGAAGCAGTGGTCCATGGGGCCTGGCTCACACAGGAGCACAGGGGCCGGTTTTGAACATGATCAGGACCCAGTAAGCATGGAGCTAGAGTTGTATGCATGGAGGGGTGGAGGAGATCCTGGTCTCCACTGTCAGCAGATAAGGAACACTTAAGCTTGTCAGTCCTCTAAAGCATGCACCTGAAGAGATAATGGGTGCATGCTTTAGAGGACTGATAAGTGGTGTTCAGTCCCTACATAAAGAGCTACAAGGGGCAAGAATGGGTATCTCTGGGAAAGGGCAAGAGGTGATACGTGGGAGATTCCAGTGCCTGATGAGGCTTTTCACTCTAAAATAGGAGTTTACATAAAAACTGAGTCTACAGGCCAGAGATGAGGCTCATTTGGTAGAGTGCTTGCTTGGTATGCACAAAGCCACGGGTTCATCTGCAGCACCACATAAACCAGGTATGGTGGCGCACACATGTAATCCCAGTTAGCAACAGGAGAACCAGAAGTTCTGAGTCACCCTCCACTACATAGGGAACTCAAGGCCAGCCTGGGCTACAAGAGACCAGTCTTTAGCAAAAGGAGTCTAAAGTTAAAAGGAATAAAACCCAAGAGAAGGCGCCAGTTAGAGAGCTGTCTGCACACAGTGCTGACCACCCACCAGCTAGGGAGAAAAGAGGAGTTAGGTCACCATGGGCCCCTTCTTGTGGGAAACCAGAATGACAGACTGTCACCGTGACAGGTAGACACCTGTGTAAAGGTCTAGGGGATGTGGTTGAGGGTTTCAGTAAGTCATTTTCCTGGGTTCCATCACCCCTGGCCTGCACTTTTCTGCTACCCTGGGTTCTGTCCATGCCTGCCGGGCAGCAGCCTCGCTCCTCTGAGGAAGCCTGTAGATCCCTTGCTGTAGAGTGCAAGGCAGCAGTGGACAGATGGCCATGGCTTCCCATTCATTGCTTGATGCCTTGCCAGGCTCAGTTGTTGGCACAGACCCAGCACGTACCTGCACACCTGGTCCTCCTGTGTTTGGGTCCAGAGGACAGGCCAACATGGGGGCCTAGTAGCTGGCCTGTCACTGGCTAGATGACCCAGGTTAGTGGAGTCTCTTTCTGATCTTCAGAAGGAGCAGGAGGGTTGGGCTGGGTCAGAGCTCAGTGGTAGGCCACTTGGCTAACATGTGTGGCCATAGGTTCAATCCCAAGTACCTCAGAAGAAAAGGGGAAGAGAAAGGAAAACGCTCTTGGGTCCTCGGTCCAGAGAGGATGCAGAGTCAAAATGCAACCCCTGCCCTTGGGACCCCTTAGCAGCTGAACAGAGTCAGGCAGGCAAGCTTTCAGGTGGGGTTTTCTGGGTGTTCCTGACGAGCTGATTCTGTGATTGTGAAGCCTAGCCTCATAATGCTGTCCTTTCTCTCTGCATGGCCCCCTGCTGTCCCTGGCCCATGTCGGGGAGCTGGTTAATTGCAGGATAATTAGGCAGTTCATTAATATTAAAACAGTCTCAAGCCGGTGTGGTGGTGCATGCCTTTAATTCTAGCACTTGGGAGGCAGAGGCAGGCGGATCTCTGTGAGTTCAAGGCCAGCCTGGTCTACAGAGTGAGTTCCAGGACAGCTGGGACTACAGGGAGACCTTGTCTTTAAAAAAAAAAAAAGACTAAAAAAAATAAAAGTCTCATCTTGTCAGAGTGACATATTGAAGGTGATTAAATCTATTTCTGCCTGGCTAGGTACAGTGGATCCCAAAGGTGTCCCTGGAGAAGAGAGGGGAGAGGGATCTGCTTGCAGGGACCTCTTCCTTTACCCCTTCCCTGGAAAGAAGAGCACCCTGTAGGGCCTATTTGGGGATTGGGGGTTATGGGGTTGACAAAGGTTTTTCTTTTTATTTATTTATTTATTTATTTATTTATTTATTTATTTATTTATTTATTTATTTTGGTCTTTTTATTTATTTATTTATTTATTTATTTATTTTTAAGGGATTCTACAATATAATGACACAGTTGTTAGCAGATAACATTGATGTTACTCAGTTTGTCATACAATTAGGTAATTGGTGGATTTTGCAAGTATCTATGTCCAAATTTTGAACAACCCAAGGTTCCCATAGTCCAGTTGGAGAAGCTTGTATGCACAGGCATGTTGATCAATTAGGAGTCCAGACTATATTCCTGTAGTCTCATGATTCACCCCTATCTCTCCGCAGCCCTTACATTCTACCACGCCTCCTCTTCCGCAGTTTGTTCCCTGGGCTTTGGGAAAGGGGCACAAGTGGGTGAGAAGAAAACAGTCTAATTTCTTTGGAGTTGTCATTTTGGACTCTAGTCTGTTCAGGTTGTTTCCCTTCATGCGTTGACAGCTTTTCCAGTGATACCTTTTTAGTCATACTAACAAAGCACAAGCTATTGGATGTACAGGCATTTAAGCAGTACGAATTATTATGTCAAGCTAAGCTGTGAGCATAGACATAGATGCTTGGATGGCATGCTAATCCGCAAACTGTGACAAAGGTTTTTCTTATGTAGCTCAAGCTGGCCTTGAATTCTCATTCTCTTGCCTGAGTGTTGGGATTATAAACATGTGCCACCATATCTGACTGGGGTTCACCCTTTAGCCCTTGGCAGTTAACACTTAGGTTTGAGACAGCATGACCTGTGCCCTGCTTGTCCTGTGTCTCATCAGGCCTGCTGCTCCAGCCTTGATTCATGTGCTTCCAGTGGCCCCAGCTCTGAAGCCTGACTCAGCTGTGGTGGCAAGGGAGGGCCAGACATGCTCTCAGAACCAGAATTTGGCATTTCGGCTCCTATTAGACTAGGCCAGTGTATTAGTCACTTTTCTGTTGCTGTGATAAAACACCATGACCAAGGAAACTTATAAAAGGAAGAGTTTATTTGAGCTTACGATTGACGGTTCCAGGGAATTGAGCAGAAAGCCGAAGTTCACATCTTGCAGTGAGTACAGGAAGTCAAGAGAGAGACTGCAAGGCTGGTTAAACTCACTAAGCCTGCCCCCAGTGACGTACTTCCTCCAGCACAGCCACACCTTCTAAGATCTCCCAGAACAGTGCCACAAACTGGAGACAAAAATCTCTGAATACTTAAAGCCTATGGGGGACACCCATTCAAACCATCACCGCCAATCACAGTTCCTATTCCCTCCCAGGCCTCAGTCTGCTCAAGGATGGACCCTGGGTAGCTTGAATGAGGGGGCGCTTTGTTACTGGTGTCCTGTTCTGGGAGGTGTCAGCTCCTGTGCTGTGGGCCCTACACCCCAGTGTTGCACACCCACAAAGTATTGTTGCCGGATATAGGTTCAAGGGGTAGGCACACAGGACAACACACAGGAGAACCTAACATTGTTCTAAAAATAAATTTATTTTTTTTTTAAGTCTCAGGAATATTTTGTGATTGGTAAAAACTTTGAAATCCAGAGCTTGATGCCATAACATTTCATTGGAACACAGCTGCCCTGTCGGAATGACTATCAACAGCAGCAGAGCTGAGCTACCAAAGACTAGTAGAAACCCTGCCTAGAATCCCCCAGTGAGAGGCTGGGGTGTGGCTCAGTGGTGGAGCACCTGCCTAGAATCCCCCAGTGAGGGGCTGGGGTGTGGCTCAGTGATAGAGCACCTGCCTAGAATCCCCCAGTGAGGGGCTGGGGTGTGGCCCAGTGGCAGAGCACCTGCCTAGAATCTCCCAGTGAGAGGCTGGGGTGTGGCTCAGTGGTGGAGCACCTTCCTAGAATCCCCAGTGAGAGGCTGGGGTGTGGCTCAGTGGTAGAGCACCTGCCTAGAATCCCCCAGTGAGGGGCTGGGGTGTGGCTCAGTGGTAGAGTACCTGCCTAGAATCTCCCAGTGAGGGGCTGGGGTGTGGCTCAGTGGTAGAGCACCTGCCTAGAATCCCCCAGTGAGGGGCTGGGGTGTGGCTCAGTGGTAGAGCACCTGCCTAGAATCCCCCAGTGAGGGGCTGGGGTGTGGCTCAGTGGTAGAGCACCTGCCTAGAATCCCCCAGTGAGGGGCTGGGGTGTGGCTCAGTGGTAGAGCACCTGCCTAGAATCCCCCAGTGAGGGGCTGGGGTGTGGCTCAGTGGTAGAGCACCTGCCTAGAATCCCCCAGTGAGGGGCTGGGGTGTGGCTCAGTGGTAGAGCACCTGCCTAGAATCCCCCAGTGAGGGGCTGGGGTGTGGCTCAGTGGTAGAGCACCTGCCTAGAATCCCCCAGTGAGGGGCTGGGGTGTGGCTCAGTGGTAGAGCACCTGCCTAGAATCCCCCAGTGAGGGGCTGGGGTGTGGCTCAGTGGTAGAGCACCTGCCTAGAATCCCCCAGTGAGGGGCTGGGGTGTGGCTCAGTGGTAGAGCACCTGCCTAGAATCCCCCAGTGAGGGGCTGGGGTGTGGCTCAGTGGTAGAGCACCTGCCTAGAATCCCCCAGTGAGGGGCTGGGGTGTGGCTCAGTGGTAGAGCACCTGCCTAGAATCCCCCAGTGAGGGGCTGGGGTGTGGCTCAGTGGTAGAGCACCTGCCTAGAATCCCCCAGTGAGGGGCTGGGGTGTGGCTCAGTGGTAGAGCACCTGCCTAGAATCCCCCAGTGAGGGGCTGGGGTGTGGCTCAGTGGTAGAGCACCTGCCTAGAATCCCCCAGTGAGGGGCTGGGGTGTGGCTCAGTGGTAGAGCACCTGCCTAGAATCCCCCAGTGAGGGGCTGGGGTGTGGCTCAGTGGTAGAGCACCTGCCTAGAATCCCCCAGTGAGGGGCTGGGGTGTGGCTCAGTGGTAGAGCACCTGCCTAGAATCCCCCAGTGAGGGGCTGGGGTGTGGCTCAGTGGTAGAGCACCTGCCTAGAATCCCCCAGTGAGGGGCTGGGGTGTGGCTCAGTGGTAGAGCACCTGCCTAGAATCCCCCAGTGAGGGGCTGGGGTGTGGCTCAGTGGTAGAGCACCTGCCTAGAATCCCCCAGTGAGGGGCTGGGGTGTGGCTCAGTGGTAGAGCACCTGCCTAGAATCCCCCAGTGAGGGGCTGGGGTGTGGCTCAGTGGTAGAGCACCTGCCTAGAATCCCCCAGTGAGGGGCTGGGGTGTGGCTCAGTGGTAGAGCACCTGCCTAGAATCCCCCAGTGAGGGGCTGGGGTGTGGCTCAGTGGTAGAGCACCTGCCTAGAATCCCCCAGTGAGGGGCTGGGGTGTGGCTCAGTGGTAGAGCACCTGCCTAGAATCCCCCAGTGAGGGGCTGGGGTGTGGCTCAGTGGTAGAGCACCTGCCTAGAATCCCCCAGTGAGGGGCTGGGGTGTGGCTCAGTGGTAGAGCACCTGCCTAGAATCCCCCAGTGAGGGGCTGGGGTGTGGCTCAGTGGTAGAGCACCTGCCTAGAATCCCCCAGTGAGGGGCTGGGGTGTGGCTCAGTGGTAGAGCACCTGCCTAGAATCCCCCAGTGAGGGGCTGGGGTGTGGCTCAGTGGTAGAGCACCTGCCTAGAATCCCCCAGTGAGGGGCTGGGGTGTGGCTCAGTGGTAGAGCACCTGCCTAGAATCCCCCAGTGAGGGGCTGGGGTGTGGCTCAGTGGTAGAGCACCTGCCTAGAATCCCCCAGTGAGGGGCTGGGGTGTGGCTCAGTGGTAGAGCACCTGCCTAGAATCCCCCAGTGAGGGGCTGGGGTGTGGCTCAGTGGTAGAACACCTTCCTAGAATCCCCAGTGAGGGGCTGGGGTGTGGCTCAGTGGCAGAGCACCTCCTAGAATCCCCCAGTGAGGGGCTGGGGTGTGGCTCAGTGGTAGAGCTCCTGCCTAGAATCCCCCAGTGAGGGGCTGGGGTGTGGCTCAGTGGTAGAACACCTTCCTAGAATCCCCAGTGAGGGGCTGGGGTGTGGCTCGGTGGTAGAACACCTCCTAGAATCCCCAGTGAGGGGCTGGGGTGTGGCTAGGTGGTAGAACACCTCCTAGAATCTCCCAGTGAGGGGCTGGGGTGTGCTACAGAAGTACAGCTCTTGCCTAACCCTGTGCAAGGCCCTGGGTTCCATCCCCAGAGACAGAAAGTTGCTCTTCACTCACTCCTGAAAGCATAACTATTACTTAGCAAGTAGGCAGGCATCTTTTAAAGCTGAAGGCATAGTGATTGCTGGGGTTTTGTGTTTGTTTGTTTTTGTCTTTTTGAGACAGGGTCTCTCTTTAGTCCCAGGTGGCCTGGAGCTCACTCTGTAGACCAAGCTGGCCTTGAACTCACAGAGATCCACCTGCCTCTGCCTCCCAAGTGCTGGGATTAAAGGCATGATTGCTGTTTTGCCAAGGTCAAGGGAAGGCAAGCCCTGTGCTGGAAAGCTGGTTCTGGTGAGCTCAGTGTATGTCAGTATAAAGATGTGACGTCCCATAAAGGGACCTGGATAAATGTTTTCCAGCTCTTCGTGTGGCTTCATTCCTCTTGAAGGGCCTATTTTCCTGGCTTCTCCCAAGCTCTTGCCTACATGCTGACACCCTGTTAGTAGACCTGAGGCCCTTTCCAGGTCTATGCAGAATGCTGGTTTACATTGGTTTAGCAGACCACCTGCCAGTCTTCTCTCCGTGGGTCAGCTTTGGAGTCTTGCTGTACTTCCTGGGTGTCCTGATGCTGTTCTTGGTGGGCATCTGTGCACCCTGGCTTACAGTCCTTGGTCTGAGTCCCTTCCTCAGGTCTTCTCAGAAGTCTTCAGGAGGCCAGTCTTGAGCCTGGGGTCTGTTGGGCTCACTTCATGTGCACACATCATGTGTGTGCATTAAGTATAGCTGTGCATGCTCCAACTGGAATGTAACCACCATTTCAGTTCACTTCCCAAAATGGAATCAGTGCTTAGGTGCAAGTCTAACAGAACATACTAGAAGCCACAATAGGAAAGAGGAGGTATGAATGGATGAAGGGCCACTTTGCATACAAGTTGCACAGATTGGTGGGAACAGAGCTGCAGGATCCAGCCCCTGGGATTCACTGCATGCCTCAGGAGTCAGAGACGGTTATCCTCATGCTCCCTCAGGTTCATGGTGAAGACAGGGCCTCATTCACATTCTTTATTCCCTCCCAAAATTGGCTGTGTTCCCACAGCATCTCAAGGCAGCCTTGTGTATATACCCATGAAGGGCAATGAATGCATTGCCTGGTGGGAGCCTACTAAGTGGGCAAATTCAACCTCAAGGTACTGCCAGGTGCAGAGAGCTGGGCATCACACTGGAAAGACACAGCTCTGGAGATTTGGCTGTGAGATGAGGAAGCAGACAGCCAGGATGAGGGTGTGGTCACCAGGAGCTGAGGATGAAGCAAGTCTCCTTAGTGTGACTGAAACTGTTTGATTCGGGCCATCACAAACAGCTATGGCCATATGCCACTGCCAAAACTGTCACTTCACCACATGAGGCCTAAAAACTTAACCAGGCCTAAACACCACAGCTTCTCCTATAGGTGTAAGATTCTTGAGTATTGAGAAGGGAGTCACACTTCTCTCATCAGAATTATCTCATGATAACTGTGTCCCTTGTATTTGTTTTATGTAGTAACCTAACTTAAAAGTAATGGCTTTTCGGGGCTGGAGAGATGGCTCAGCGGTCAAGAGCGCCGACTGCTCTTGCAGAGGACCTGGGTTCAATTCCTAGCACCCACATGGCAGCTAAGAACTGTCTTTAAGTCGGGCATGGTGGCACATGCCTTTAATCCTAGCATTCGGGAGGCAGAGGCAGGCGGATCTCTGTGAGTTCAAGGCCAGCCTGGTCTACAGAACGAGTTCCAGGCCAGCTGGGACTAAAAGGGAAACCCTGTCTCAAAAAAGACCAAAAAAGGGGCTGGAGAGATGGCCTAGTGGTTAAGATCACTGACTGCTCTTACAGAGGACCCCAGCACCCACATGGCGGCTGAGAGCCGTCTTTAACTCCAGTTCCAGGGGAATCTGACACCCTCTTCTGACCTCTGCCGCATTGCATGACATGGGTGTGCAGACCTACATGCTGACAGTACATTCATACACATACAAGAATACATTAAAAAAAAAAAGACCCCCCCCAAAAAAGTAATGGTTTTTCTATAGAAAGGTTAAATTTGAGTCTTGTATAGTTCATTTCATTATTCAGAAAGTATTTTCGTTGTTGCTGTTTGGTTGTAAAGATTGAACTCAGGGTCCTCAACCATGCTAGACATGTAGTATACTACTGAGCCACACCCCAGCCCCTCACTGAAAGACTCTAGGCAGATGCTCTGCCACTGACTTGTGCCCCCAACCCTCCCTCTTTCTATTTTGAGATATAGTCTCACTGAGTGCCAGGCTGGCCTTGAACTCATTCTGTAGCCCTAACTTGGACTCTTCCCTCCATAACCCAACCATCTAGATGAGAGGCCTGTGCCACATGGCTTGGCTCAAGCATCAAAGTTCATTAGTGATTTGATAAATAGTCATATTTGTTTCTGGGCTGTTCCATCTGATTGATTGATTTCTTTTTTTTTTTTTTTTTTTTTGAAGCTATAGTGTATGGCTGAGGGTCAGTTCTGAATCTCTCTCTGCCTAGAGCACTGAAGAGTTGCTGGTGGGTGGCATTGTTAAGTGTCCCCACGGGGTCACTGCTTCTTGTCTGTTAAACTCCTTACACATAAAGAGAATCTGGGATCGGGGGCTTTTGTTTCTTATCTTTTTATCTGTTTTCAGTAATTATGACTCTTCCCCTTTTTTTCTTTTTACTGAAAAGAATTTCCCTCTGTAGCTCTGGCTGCCTGTATCTTGGGATACCCCATTCTATCCTCTTAAGTCCTAGAACAACAATGGCCCTGTGCCACCAGCCCAACCAGTAACCAGGGCTTTTAAGATACACTTTTAATATCTGATGTAGAGCAGGCAGTGCTTTCTTCTTTACTTAAAGATATTCTTAGCAGTTAATATTTGTTCTGGTTTATTTCTGTTTGCAGTGATAAAATACCCTGAGTAAAAGTAACTTGAGGGAGAAAGGCTTTCTTTTTGCTCAGCATTCCATGTTACAATCCATCACTGTGGGGAAGACCAGGCAGGAACTTTACGCAGCTGATCACATCACATCTTCGTCAGGATCAGAGGGAGTGAATGTGTGCGTGCGCGTCCCTGGGCTCCCCCAGCTCACTTCATCTTTACACAACCAGACCTGGCCTGGGAGTGGTGCCGCCCACAGTGGGCAGTTAAAACAGACATGGCCGCAGGCCAACCCAACTTAGTCCCTCACTGAGTCTCTTTTCAGTTTATTCTTGTGGCAAATTTACAGTTAAGCTAACCATCATAATCTTCTAAATGGATTTTAGAAGGCTCATAGAATCACCTTGTCAAGTTCAAGAAAGTCACCAAGATTTTACTTTCAAGTGAAATTGTGCTGAGGTTATAGACTGGTTTGGCAGAAGGCTTTTTAGATAGACGGTATCTGTATCTGAACAGAACAGGACCTTGGCACTTCTGGGCAGAGCCTTTCCAGGCATGGACTTGTTGGCAGCATCCCCTTTGGGTCAGGGGAGGAGACAAGGGCAGTGGGGCTCCGGATCCATCCCTGCAGCCTCCATCCAGGCAGCAGGTTGTTTCTCTGGCTGTCCTGTGCATGTGAGCACTCTAGAGCCATTCTCCCTCCCCTCCCTCTGCCCTCTCCCTCCATTCTCCCTCCCCTCCCTCTCCCCTCTCCCTCCATCTCCCTCCCCTCCCCCTGTAGAGCCAGTGCCCCCCTTTCCCCTTCTAAGCCCCCTCCCTTGCTGCTTCTTTGTACCTGTCAATCTACTTTCTGTGCCAGAAGTTCCTGAAACCACCTCCTGGGGCTAGAGTTGAGGCTCACAGGAGGCAGGGGGAGGAGTCTACACCACCTTTTGTGCAGGAGAAGTTCCTGAATGTGTCTAGTGCCAGCCCCTTGTGGCTACTGAGAAGCTGCTGTGGGGTCCCTCATGATACATGGTGAGGCCATTAGTCAGCACGTGGCCTTCCTGCCACTCTGGACACTTGAAGATAGCTCTTACTCCTCTTGACTGTGTCCCTTGGTCCCCCTGCTGATGACTCTCGGCTCCGCACCCTCCTCTTTCAGCCTGGGGTTTAAGGATCATTCTATTGCAGAGTCCAATTCCCGTGACCACAAGGGTAAAACAGGGGCCCCGTAAGTGGAGTTCAGGCTCTAGCATCTGGCCAGGGCTGAGGCTGTTCAGAGTGACACAGGGTAGCCCTGCAAAGTCTATGGGTAGAAACCCTCTACTGACCTACTGAAGGTCTCTCCTTCTTGGGCTTCAGCTTCATCTCCCAGGAGTGGACAGTGAGGCCACACCTGGGCCAGTGGGCAGATCTAGTCAGCTTCCCAGCATGAGAGTGGTGGGTAGGTTAGTCCCTGCACAGACCAAGCAAGAGCAAGTTGTGAAAGTGTCAACCTGCCCTGGAGTTGCCCAACCCTAGGCTCCTGGACACAGGGACATACCCCACTGGTAAGAGTATCCCAGAGTCTACAGGAGAGGTGTATCTTCTCCAGAGCCTGAGACAGCGCTGCTGTGTGTAGGTGCCATGGCCTGCACAGTGGGTCCAGGCAGTCCAGAGCCAGCTCAGGCAGCCTTCTCATCCCTGACCACCTGCCTGCTGTGGTGAGCTGTAGCTACTTCAGCCCTGATAACAACTACGTGCTGCTTGTTTACCTGTGTGTTCACTGGCACAGGACAGTGCCATCCATCAGGGAATTGGGAAATGGCTCAGTGGGTAAAGTGCTGCTTGTGCTGATTTGCCTTTTGAACTTGTCACAAAGTCAGTTGAGGAATTCTGTCAGTCAGATTGGCCTGTGAACATGTCTGTGAGGCAGTTCTTGATGGCTAATTGATGCTGAAGGACCAGCACACGGCGGGAGGAGCCTTCCTTGGGCAGTAGGCATGGGTTGTATAAGAAAGGTAGCTGCGCAAGAGAGGGAAAGCAGGCCAGTGAGCAGCGCTCCTCCGTGGTCTCTGCTTCAAGCTTTCAGTTCCTTGGTGTCCTTAGTGATGAGCTACAAGCTATAAGCCAAATTAACTTTTTCTTCTGTAAGTTGATTTTGGTCATGGTGTTTATCACAGCAACAGAAAGCAAACTAGAAAACTGTGCAAGCATGAGACCCAAGTCCAGATCTCAAGAACCACATAAAAGCCACACGTGCTCCTACAGTGACATGGGAAGTAAAGACAGGACAGTCTTTGGATGTTCATGGGCTGGCTAGCCTGGATTACGCAGTGCTGAACAAGAGAGAGCCTATCTCAAGGTGGAAGGTAAAGATTCACACCCAAAGTGATCCTCTGACACCCCCCCCAAGTGCACTGTGGCACATATGTGTACACACACACACACACACACACACACACACACACACAAATTGAAAAAAGAAGAATCAAAGATGTAACTGCTGGCTTTGCAGTTAGGGAAAACAGGCAGGGGACTTCCTGCTCACTCACAAACTAGGTGCCAACTTGTTCTGTGCCTAGCCAGGGCTTTAGAGCTCATAGGCCAGTGTCAGAAACAGACCTTGAACTGGAATAAAGGAAAGTTTTGCCCAGAGTAGTTGGAAGGGGGCATGCCCAGAGCTGGGGGCTGGCCGCAGGGCTGGGCTTGGGTGGGACTCAGGGACGGAGCTCCCATAGGGATTGTGCAGAGTGCTCTGAGGCAGGTCAGTTAGAGCAGAAAGTCATCCCTCTATTGCGAGTGTGGCCCTGTCTACAAAGTAGTGGACAGTCAGTGGGTCAGGCTAGGGAAGCCAGGGTGGAGAACCAGTCTAGGAAAGTCAGCTGCGACAGGAAGACCTGGAGCCTCAGGGCTGAGGCTATACCTTAGTGCCTCGGCTTCCCCAGGAGTCCTCAGTTTCTATTCCCCGCCTGTCTTTGACCTGCTTCAGAGACTGGGCCTTCTGGTAGAGAGGTGCCCTGGGGTGGTGGCAGTGTTCTTGGCACAGCTGAGCCCCTTCAAGAGGTCTCAAGCACAGTCTAGGCCCAGTGCTGCCTTGAGACTTTGAAGGTCTGGTGGAAGACCACCTTGGGGGCTCTGGGTCCAAGCTCCTCACACCCCACGGCTTCTCACCCAGTTACTCCTCTCTCAGAGGACTGGCCCTTGTCTCTACCCCAGGCCTCCTTTGAAGCTTAGCTGGTCACCACCCCAGGCCTGTCCCCACCATGCACCCTCCCTTCCAGTCACTTCTGCCCTCTCTTGCTGCTTTCCTCACCTCACCCTGGCCCTTCTCTGGATTCTGGACACCTTGGAGATACACAGTACTGGTCTTACTCTGTTTTGTTTTTTGTTGCTGAACAAACTCCAGGGCTAAACGTGCTAGTCAAGCACTCCATGTCTGAGTCACATCCCTAGGCCTTGCATCTTGTCTTAGGTGCCCCTTGGTCGAGGTCGAGGTCAGAGTCGGCCTCCAACTGGTCCCTGTGACCCCACAAGCGCCTGCTCCCAGGAAGCATGGCCAAGAGGCTGCTGAGTAACCACTGTGTTCCCAGCCGCAGAGAGCTCATCGGCTCACTGCCTTGTTTCCTTTTCTTCCTGGCATGTCTGTAAACTTTGCCTGGTAGCGCAAGCCAAGTACCCAATTAGGGATTTCTCTCCTATTTCATTCAACCCATAATTGAAGTGGGAGTGCTTTAGTGCCTGACACATCAAACAAGCCTGTGCCCTGGAACCACAGCCTGGACATCTTGCTGCTGAGAGGACCTCCTCCTTGTCAGATGTGCACCCCAGCCTGGACATGCTGCTGCTGAGAGGACCTCCCCCTTGTCAGACGTGCACCCCAGCCTAGACATGCTGCTGCTGAGAGGACCTCCTCCTTGTCAGATGTGCACCCCAGCCTAGACATGCTGCTGCTGAGAGGACCTCCCCCTTGTCAGACGTGCACCCCAGCCTAGACATGCTGCTGCTGAGAGGACCTCCCCCTTGTCAGACGTGCACCCCAGCCTGGACATGCTGCTGCTGAGAGGACCTCCCCCTTGTCAGACGTGCACCTCGGGGCCAGGTGGTGAGGCAAAGGCACAGCCAGGGCTTTCCTCACCAGAAGGGCCATGACCTTTCAGGTAGGGGGGTCATGGAACCCCATGAAGAGGGAGAGGGCAGTCATCCAGGCCCAGCTTGGCAGCCACCAAGCACCCTGTTGCTCGTGGTGCTGGAGACAGGGTATCTATTCCACCTACCCATTTCAGCTGTCACAAGCTGACTAGAATGAGTAATCTGCTATCTCAGAGTCGTGGCACCACGGTCTACATTCCATGCTAATGGGGCTCATAAAGGTGGGGGCATTCTTCCTGGCTTGGGGTTACTGTGGGGTTTTGAGGCTATGGGGTATATCCTGACTTGGTGTACTGTGGGGTCCTAAGGATCCATATCCTGACTTGGGGGTGCTCTAGGGTCCTGAGGATTTGGGGCCCATCCCTGCTTGGGGCTGCTGTGGAGTCTTGAGGATATAGGGCCTATCCTAACTAGGGGGCCTGTGGGGTCCTAATTCATCCTGCCTCAAGGCGCTATGGGGTCCTGAGAATATGAGGTTCACCCTGACTTAGGGATGCTGTGGGGTCCTGAGGATATGGATCCATCTGACTACACATGATTGCAGAGGTGAGGTCACCCATCTCTTGGAGGAGACTGCTCCCGGCTGTCTTCTGCCTGTGAATCACCACCCTTAGCTGTATTCTCCATCCTTACCTATCTAAAGATGTGATTAACTCAGTGATTTGGAGCGTGCACCAGAGTGTGGCCATCTCTACCATCTCCACAGCCTGGCTTTAGAGTGCTCCTGTCAGTCACCTGATGTGTTCTGCCTGCCGGTCCATAGGTTGGTCCTTCTTCCCGTTCACAGCTCCGAGAGGTCACTGATTTTCCGTCTTCATTGATTTGCTTTTTCAGAACATTTTGTCTAAGTGGAGCCTTTATACTGTGTGGGCATTTCTTCTGGGTGTCGTCCTTGAGCATAACATTTTTACGATTCACCCAAGCTGTGGAACAACTCAGACCTCCTTGGTCTGGCTGAGTAATACTCCACTGTGTATGGTTGGACCATGCGTCATTTAACCAGTAATACTCCACTGTGCGTGGTTGGACCATGTGTCATTTAACCAGCAACACTCCACTGTGCATGGTTGGACCATGTGTCATTTAACCAGTAACACTCCACTGTGCATGGTTGGACCATGTGTCATTTAACCAGTAACACTCCACTGTGTATGGTTGGACCATATGTCATTTAACCAGTAACACTCCACTGTGCATGGTTGGACTATGTGTCATTTAATCAGTAATACTCCACTGTGCATGGTTGGACCATGTGTCGTTTAACCAGTCACCAACTGGTAGATATTTGAGCCAAGTTGTATGGAGATAAGTGGTCATGTCTTCTGGGTTATCTGGAACATTTATTACCTTTTTAAGGAATGGCCTAATTTTCTTCCACAGTGGCTGCACCAGCTTACAGTCCCCTTGTGAGGGTTCTCTTGTGCATGCCTGCCATCCTTCCTCCATTCATCTTTCCTGGCTTTTTGATGACAGTTGTTCTGACGGTTGCAATGTAACGTCTTCCTGGGGTTGCATTTCTCTAATGACTAATGATACGGAGTTCATTTCTGCAGCTTATTAGACATTCATACATCTCCCTCCGTGCGGCGCCTGCTTACACCGCTGCCCGGTTTTTAATTGGATTGTTTGTCCTCTAATCATTTTCTTACTTTACTGCTTTCTTCTGATAAGCAGTATTTTTAATTTTGATGAAGTGTAATTTATAAACTCTTCCTTCTGTGCCTGGCGCTTTGTCCTCAGGAATCTCTGCTTGCTCCAGTAGTGGTCATCTGGAATTGCTCAGTTTAGATCCTGTGCCTTGTTCAGTTACTTTGGGGTCTGGTGTGAAGATGGAATCCAGCCTTGGTTGTCCTTTTTGTTTTTTTTGTTTTTTGTCTTTTTGAGACAGGGTCTTCCTGTAGCTCCAGCTGTTCTGGAACTCACTTTGTAGATCAGGCTGGCCTTGAACTCACAGAGATCCGCCTGCCTCTGCCTCCCAATGCTAGGATTAAAGGCATGCACCACCACGCCCGGCTTGGTTGTCCTTTTTGATGTTCAGTTGCTCTGCCCATAGAGGTTGGAAGAGTGGCCTTCCCCAATCCCAGCTCCCTTGAAGTGGACACAAGAGGATGAGAAATTTTAGTTTATCCTTGGCTACCTAGGGAGATGGAGACTAGCCTGGTCTACAAAAAAAAAAAAAAAAAAAAAAAAAGTGAATCACTCTGACTCTAAGATAAACTGATATTGTAGGCTCTGGTCTATAGCTGTCTGGATTAATGTGTTTATGTAATTCTACTGATTCTATCCTAACAGTCTGTTCTTGTTACGCTTGAACCAGGTGACGTGAGTCTCCTTTGAAAGGTCACCTGGCCTTGCACATGTAAGGCCTGGCCCACTTTGGACAGCAGCATTCTTAGGCAGATGGGTCTGGGCTGTATAAGAAAGCAGGCTGAGGATGAACCAGGGAGCAAGCCAGTAGGTGGTATTCCTCCATGGTCTCTACTTGGTTCAGTTCCTGCTTTGAGTTCCTGTCCTGACTCCCTTGGTGATGGACTGTAACTTGGAAGTGTAGGCCAAATGAACCCTTTCTTCCCCAAGCAGCTTTTGATCAGAGTGTTTTATCACAGCAGAATGAGCCTAGAGTGATAGGGAGTCTTTCTGTTCGCTGCAGGTTGAAGGGCAGTGACAAAGCAAAGATTCCGTCCAAGTCCAGCTTGGCAAACCAACGGGATTATGGGGTTTTCTCACGAGATTGTGGGTAAGGGGTTTTCACAGGAGCATGGGGGAGAGGTTACTTACAGGAGAATGGTGACTCTGCAGCTCTGTCACCAAAAATGTCCACCCCAGCTCACCTGTCCTGGAGGCCATGGGGAGCAGGAGCCTTCTTGCTGTCTTTCTTTGAAAGCCAGTGTTCTTGGCAACTCAGCAGCTGATCAGGCCCAGTCCCGTCCTCCAGGCTGGCATCTGGAACCTCCAGTTTGCTTTCCGCTCTACGAGAGCCTTTCCAGCTGATGGCTTCTTAGCCAGGGACTCCTGACCTTATCCTGTTTTTTCTGCCTGGATCCTCACACCCAGTGTCTCCAAATCCCTATTGCTGCCCCACCACAGCACCCTTGGCTCCATCCACCTTCCAGATTTTTCTCTGGGCTGCTCTAACTGCTGAGACAGTTCTGTCACCTCTTCCTTAATCTGCTTTCTGAAGAATTGGTTCCATCTCAAGTCTGAGGCCACTGCATGCATTAGCTGGTTTTAATACACTGCCAGGTCTCGAGAAGGGATGGAGGAAATTTAAAACTCTTGTCTTACTGAGTGCAGACAGATGACTCAAAAATGACTCTGTCAATAAAAGATGAGCTCTAAAAAGCAACCCCCCCCCCCCAAAGGGAGCTGGCCTTCCAGGGAATTAGGTTTCTGTACAACCAGTGTCAGAAGTTAGTAACGCATCCAGCAGAGCAGGTGGAGAGCTCCCAGCCTAGCACGGATGTGTCGCCAGCACCCTGGTATCCAGCAGAGCAGGTGGAGAGCTCCCAGCCTGGCACGGATGTGTCGCCAGCACTCTGCTTCTGACACGACTCGTGGCCCTCACTGCCTCTGCCCAGCAGCTCCATCAGAGCTTCTGTCCTGCCCAAAAGACTGTGGTCCACTGCTTGTACCCCAGTGCTTTCTTAACACACTACCTGTTGGGCATGTCTGTCTGTTCTTCTAACAGTCTTTCCAATCCTAGTCTTGGCTCATCCATAGGCGTGGGTGCTGGAAACTTCCAAGTGGGACCAACAGTTGCTCCAGGCCACCCAGCCCCAGTGTCCAAGGTGAGTGTGGACCTGCCTGTCAGTTCACTTAACGGCACTGAGCCTTTTTGCATGGTCAGGTGTCCCAGGCACTGTGGATGCTGGGCTTGGACTAGGAGAAGCCCAATCCCTGCCTCCAGGGTCTTGTGTGTGGTGGAGGAAGTAAACTCTCAGCTAAGCCATCAAATCAAGGTGGCACATCATCCTATGGTAGAAGGCAGATGTTCAGGTCAAGTTGTAGTGGAGAACCACATAACCTGGGCACATGCTGGGTGAACCCGTTGCACACAGCAGACTTCCAGATATCTGTCTTTCCTAATAGAGGCCTGGTCAGAGAGATTGAGTATCAGCGTGGTGACTTTGGGGGTCAATTCTGGGTCTACACGAGTTCAGGGGAGCTCATTTCTCGGGAGATTCAAGGCTGCAGATGTGGAAGATAAGCTAACAGAAGTCGTACTGAGTAGGTACCTATAGCTGGCATCAGAGGGTGCTGGGAGCTCTCCCCTTATGTGGGGGTGGAAAATTCAGATGCCCAGAACAAGATGTGGGGTTCATCACTTAGGACTTGGGGGCACACTGACAGCTTGTTTGGCTTGTGAGCACCACCTTTGGGATGATGAGGAAGGGCTGCTGGGTCCTGGCAAGACTGCACAGGTCCCACATCCAGGGTGCTGGGGTGGGGAAGAGTATGCAGTGAGGGACAGAGATCTGATGGGCTTTGCTCATAGGCATCTGGATACTCCCTGAAATGGGGCATCAGCACCAGAGCTGTGGCAAAACCACAGATGGGAGGGATCACCTGCATTTTGCCCCAATCTCTGACCTTTCTGTCTCCAAGATGGAAGTCAGTCATACATCAACGAGTATAGCTCTTTTCTAGAGTGAAGAGGGGGCATGAGAGTCTGCGCAGCTCACGCACCCTCAGCCTGATGGCTGTAGGGACGTCCTTTCTGAGCCGAGACCTGAATTACTGATGGAAGTCCCTGCTTGAACCCCTGGGTGATGCCTGCCGAGCATTACCTGGCACCTAGTAGGAGTTCGTGAGTGTCCTTCACCCACAGCCAACTCGATCCTGAAGACCCAGACTGGGTGACGTTGGGCCTCCAGGCAGCTGTGGCCTGTCTGTCCCCACACTCCTTAGGTGATGTTGAGCCTCCAGGAAGCTGTGGTCTCTCTGTCCCCACAGTCCTTAGGTGACGTTGGGCCTCCAGGAAGCTGTGGCCTGTCTGTCCCCACACTCCTTAGGTGACGTTGGGCCTCCAGGAAGCTGTGGCCTGTCTGTCCCCACACTCCTTAGGTGACATTGGATCTCCAGGAAGCTGTGGTCTGTCTGTCCCCACACTCCTTAGGTGATGTTGAGCCTCCAGGAAGCTGTGGTCTCTCTGTCCCCACAGTCCTTAGGTGACGTTGGGCCTCCAGGAAGCTGTGGCCTGACTGTCCCCACACTCCTTAGGTGACGTTGGGCCTCCAGGCAGCTGTGGCCTGTCTGTCCCCACAGTCCTTAGGTGACGTTGGGCCTCCAGGAAGCTGTGGCCTGTCTGTCCCCACACTCCTTAGGTGACGTTGGGCCTCCAGGCAGCTGTGGCCTGTCTGTCCCCACAGTCCTTAGGTGACGTTGGGCCTCCAGGAAGCTGTGGCCTGTCTGTCCCCACACTCCTTAGGTGACGTTGGGCCTCCAGGCAGCTGTGGCCTGTCTGTCCCCACAGTCCTTAGGTGACGTTGGGCCTCCAGGAAGCTGTGGCCTGTCTGTCCCCACACTCCTTAGGTGACGTTGGGCCTCCAGGCAGCTGTGGCCTGTCTGTCCCCACACTCCTTAGGTGATGTTGAGCTTCCAGGAAGCTGTGGTCTCTCTGTCCCCACACTCCTTAGGTGACGTTGGGCCTCCAGGAAGCTGTGGTCTCTCTGTCCCCACACTCCTTAGGTGACGTTGGGCCTCCAGGCAGCTGTGGCCTGTCTGTCCCCACACTCCTTAGGTGACGTTGGGCCTCCAGGCAGCTGTGGCCTCTGTCCCCACACTCTTTTTTTTTTTTTTTTTGTCTCCACACTCTTTAGGCAGTGCAGCATCCCTCTCACCCTGCAGGACCAACAGACTCTGGGGGCCATGGATCCTCAACTTCCAAGTGCCACGGGGACTGTTCAGCCTGGCACCTTAAGGCCTAGCTTGCTCTGTCCTCAGGGTGGGGGAGGGAGTCTTACAAGAAAGAATATGATATCAGCGCCCGCTTGTCACCCTGGGACTGTCCCACCCCGTAATCTGATGGGCTGTAATTGCTGGTGTCTCTTCAAATCATTTTTGTGCAAGGCGACAAGCTGCTTTCGGAGTGAGCAGTTAATCACACAGAGACGCCCCATTTGAAAGGCACTCCAGGCTTACCCAGGGGCGGCTGCCAGCAGCCAGGCGGGTGCACACGAGCTGCTCATCTGCATATAATTCCAGGGCGAGCGAGCATGGCAGAGCTGGTATAAACCATGCAATTTCCGGCACAGCAGGGGAACCATAGGCTGGTGATAGAGACCAAATATCAGGGCCTATGGCATCAGAAGGGTTAGTTCGTACCCCTCATCTCTATTGGATAGCAGAAGACCTGAATTAGTAGTGGCCTAGCCACCTTGGGGACTTTGGTGTTCCCTCTTAGACCTGCTGCCCTGACAAGCACTGTGCAGGATGGCTGCAGGGAAGGCGTCCTGGCTGCCGTGGCACATGCCTCTACCTGGCAGCCACTCACTGCTTACCTGGAGTCTGGATTTGAGGAGCTCCACCTCCCTCTGTATGGTGTTCTGGAGGGTTGAGCCCACAGCAATCCTGAGGGGACTGGGCCAGTGCACTGGGGTGTCGCCTCCTGCTACTTTTCTTTAGGCAGCCACAGAGAGCAGGGCTCATACATCTCACTGCAGTGCCTGGACTCCACAGCTGCTAATAAAATTGCATAAATATTTGATGGCTAATTATTAAATATTTAAAAATGTAAAACTGGAAAGGTTTAGAAGTTAGCAAGGCATGAATAATTCAGGGCCTGGAAGTGTGTCAGCTTTGGGTCTGAGCAGGGCCGGCCCCTCCAGGTGCCCTGCAGCCTGGGACATAAGTTTATCCCAAGGACTTCGGCCCCACCAGCCCTCAGATCTGGAAGTGTGTCAGCTTTGGGTCTGAGCAGGGCCGGCCCCTCCAGGTGCCCTGCAGCCTAGGACGTAAGTTTATCCCAAGGACTTCGGCCCCACCAGCCCTCAGATCTGGAAGTGTGTCAGCTTTGGGTCTGAGCAGGGCCGGCCCCTCCAGGTGCCCTGCAGCCTAGGACGTAAGTTTATCCCAAGGACTTCGGCCCCACCAGCCCTCAGATCTGGAAGTGTGTCAGCTTTGGGTCTGAGCAGGGCCGGCCCCTCCAGGTGCCCTGCAGCCTAGGACGTAAGTTTATCCCAAGGACTTCGGCCCCACCAGCCCTCAGATCTGGAAGTGTGTCAGCTTTGGGTCTGAGCAGGGCCGGCCCCTCCAGGTGCCCTGCAGCCTGGGACGTAAGTTTATCCCAAGGACTTCGGCCCCACTAGCCCTCAGATCTGGAAGCAGAGATTCAGGTGGGTTCCCTATCACCCCAGTAACAGTCTTCTCTTGTATGGTCAGGTTCCTGTGGAGATAGTGGCTTGCAGAAGAGGTCCCAATGACCCTAGTGAGCCTGAGGACCTCTGTAGAGACTCAAGACCAAGTATTATCTGGCTATCTGACTAGGTGCAGGGGAGTCCAGAAGGCCACCTACTCAGGGTGTGCAGAAATCTCTCAGTGGATACCTAGACACAGTCAAGGCGTTTGGAAGGCCCAGATTAGTCCCCTCTACTGTCCTCAGGCTGTGCAAGCTCAATCTGCATCAGATGGAAGGGCGCAGCTGTGATGTCATGGTGTGGATTCTTAGACCTGTAGTAACTTTGCAAGGGCTAAAAAAGCCCAGCTTTGGTTAAGTGAAATTTATTCACTTAAAAAGGAAATTGCTCTGCTTGGAACCCCCAGAAGAACGTTCCAGCAGCTGCTTCTGGCTCCTCATTGGAAGGTGCTGGTGGCACTGGAGTGGCCTGCTGTTCATGGATCATGCCCTCTGTTTGGCTCCATCCCTGTAGCATCTGCCGAAAGCTTGGAAGGAGAGGGAAAGCCCGTGTGGGAATTGGAGATGCAGAGAGGAGAATGGCATGGCCCTAGGCTTCCCTCGTGCTGGTACCCTCATCTGTCCTCTTTTCAGGAAGCCCTTTCTAGCTTCATGGTCAGCACTTCCTGCTGGGCTGGCTATCTTCCCTTCCCACATGCTAACACTCAAGCTTAGGTTGTTTTCCTCATGAGTCTCAGTGTGATCAAAAGTTACCTGCTACCCTGGCAGGCCCCTGCCATGGTGCCCAGGAATGTAGCCCTGTGCCCAACCCTACTTTGCAGTACACAGTCACATGGCTGTGTCCTGGCTTCTCAGCAGAAGGGCGGGAGGGATCTTTGTTCCCTTTTCTCTAGAATGAACATGCTCCTATGTGTGCGCACATGTGGGTGTCCCTGTCTGCCTCAGCGGCTCCTGGTAGGATCAGTGTTGGTACAGGCTCTGACTCTGGATACCTCACCACCCACATCCTACAGTTGCATTCCTCGTGTTTCCTAAATGGCATTTGAGGTACAGTTGGGGGCAGGTACTCCCTCTGGGCCATTTTTTCACTTGTTTGGTTTTCCACACTGACATTCCTAACTCCTTCTGGAACTCTCTGGAGGGGCTGTCAGAGTTTTCTCAGTGCTTCAAGGCACAACAGGCCATCTGTCAGCTCTGCCTGGATTCTTTTCCTTGGCCTGTCCTCTTGGGGCCCCAGCATAGGACCAGAGAAGATCCTGCTCTGCTCTGATGGGGATGTGCAGCCTCTAGTCACCACCACAGGCACCGGTCCTGTCATGCCTTACTCCTCTCTTGTTCTCTCTTGCCTGAGCCTGGAAGCTTCGGTGCTCTGTGATGCTGTATCTTGTCCATCGTAGACTGGCTAGGCACTGGAGTGGGTGACCATGCTGGATAGGGCTCTGGCAGGCCTGTCTCCTGCATTGTAAGTAGAACCCAGAGCCAGACCCAGCTTCTCAGTTCCTTGGGAACTTGGCATGGTATTTTGTTTTCTGTTTTGACATAGGGTCTCATGTAGACCAGGCTGACCTTGAGGGTAGTATGTATCCAATTTGAATTCTTTTTTAAATATATTAATATTATTATAATTTTTTTTTTGAGACATGGTCTCTCTCTAGCTCCAGCTGGACTAGAACTCACAGAGATCTGCCTGCCTCTGCCTCCCAAGTGCTAGGATTAGATATGCACTATGCCTGGCCCAATATTTTATTATTTTTATGTATATGAGTATATTGATCACATGTATGTAGTGCCCATGTCATGAAGTGCCCATAGAAGTCAGAAGAAGACATCATATCCCTTAGAACTAGAGTTACAGATGGTTGTTAGCTGCCATGTGGGTGCTGGGAACCAAACCCAGGTCCTCTGCAAGAACAGCCAGTGCTCTTAACCACTGTGCCATCTCTTCAGCCCCCAACTTTGAATTCTTAATCCTTCTGTCTCTACTTCAAGGATTACAGGTGTATACCACCGTGCCCAGTTTATATGGTGGTGGGGGTGGAACCCAGGGCCTCGTGCATATCAGCCAACCTATTTACCAGCTGAACCATGTCCCCAACCCCTCTGTGTGTTTTCTGTGGAGGTTGTGTTTCTCTCCCAAGAGCGAGAAGAACAGGGCCTCCTTCCTCTGCAGGGCTGACTGCAGGGTTGCCGTCAGAGAGGCCCATAGTCCTTTGTGCATAACAAATGGTGGAGGCGCTGCAGCCAGTGTGGCCCAAAGCTGCAGCGTGAGGGTATAGAGCAGTAGAGAGCCTTTCCCCACCACACCTGGTACCCACATTGCCATTCACAGACTGGCACACACCGTGTGAGCACCCTGAGCCCCGAGGGCATCAGTCACTTCTGTGTCTCGGTCTCTGTCTGCCTCATGCATGGCCCTCTGGCCCACTGGTGTCAGACATTCTGCAAACTGGAGGCTGGAAGCTGGGTCTCCTGAGGCCCAGGTCCATAAATGCTGTGTATCTGACATCTCTGCTCTCAGGCTGGAGTGCATATCCCTACCTGCCTCTATCTGTCAGAGTGGAGGCTATTTCTGTCCCATGTTCTTCCTGCAGAACTTTCACAGCTGCTTTCTGACAACCCAGGAGATAGCCATGAGGTTAAAACAGTAAGAGGCAAAAAAGGCAGTAAGAGGCATCAGTTCCAAGCTGCCCTGTGGCCCCTGGACCAGTGGAGCCAGTCCTGGAGTGCCACAGGGCCACCTCGGTAGCCCCATGCCCACCAACATAGTCTCTGCCACCATCGAATATGGCTCTGGGTTCTAGTGTGCAATCATGTCCTTTCCCTAAATCCCACTTGTCCCATGTCACACACCAGGACAGCTGGGCCTGTCCCTACAGAGGACCATAGGAAGGGGGAACATAGGCGGCCCTGCCTAGGGACGTGTGGGAAGTGCTGTGCAGAACAGGAGGATGGCCGTAATCACATCCTCTGGTCAACACTGCAGGTGTAAGGGTAGACAAGGCCTGTGACAGGGTGGAAGGGCACTGGGCTGGGGGGGCTAGAAAAGGGCTTCCCAGAACAGGGCTGCCCTTTCTTGGTTCTCGGTTCTTGAGAGACCCCAGTGCCCTCTCCCCACCCCCAAAGCAAAGCCAGCAGCCCCGGCTGGGGCTGATGCCTGGGAGCACCCTGGATTTCACTCTGCCACTGCCCTGACCCTCCTTCCCGTGTTGATACTTGCAGACTAGAGAGAGCCTAAGAACATCTTCCCAGAGCCAGAATATGATACCACAGAGCCCTGACCTCCTGAACCTAGCCGCTTTCACTCTTAGGCACTTCCAAAGAAGCTGTGTGACAGCTGCCTGGCAGTGATGGCTCTACGATGGAACCCATCTTTTATTTATTTAACCCAAATCATTGTGTGAATTATTCATTCTCATTTATGTAAGCCATTGAGCCACAGAGTAATGGGAGATTGAAACTCCCCAAATCAAATGATTGTTTACAGGCTTTGGCCTTACCTGAGGTTGTGCCCCTGTTCGCCCTACTCCCTCATCCCCCACTGGCCTACCAGGTGGGCCCAGGGCCCTGTACCTGGAGACAATAGCTTCTCCTGGCCACCAAGGGCAATAGCCTCTCGTCCTTTCCAGCTTCAGCCAGTCCATGTGGCCAGAGTTCCTGCTCTGTGCTCAGCCCACAAGATGCACAGAGCAGCCACGGGTGGCCTCCTCTGGGCCTGAGCCCTGCCTGCCTTTAAGTCCATGAACTGCACAGGAAGGCCCATTTCCTTCCCAAGGTCAGGCTGTATTTGGCTCTGAGATTTAATCTTCTCCATTGGACATCCAAGATCTGTCACTACCAGTGTGGTCCCTGACAGGACTGAAAATCACCTGAGAAGTGTGCTCAGCACATTTCTTTTCCTGCTGAGGGCTCCATCTCAGGAAGGATGGGCCAGAGAACACCAGGAAGAGTCTGGGGTCAGAGCTGCCAATTAACCTTTCATTTTCATTTCTGAGCACTCAATTAATCAAGGGCTCTGGGGCTGGATCACATTGCAGGGTCTCACTGCACATACCAGTGTCCACCAAGAACTCCATGCCAGGTGATGGATAGAAGAGACACCAGGGCAGGGCCAGCGGCCATAGCACCACAGGTGGACTTGTGCCAACATGCTGGCGCTGTCAGGCCACATGCCTCATAGCCTCCTGTACCAGCATGCCTTGCCTTCCTCAGAGTGTGGTTGCTGACATGGGCTGTGCAGTCTATAATAGGATGAACAGTCAGGGTAATGTAAGGCCTTACTAGAGCCCTTCAGCTCCATGGCCCAGTGGCTATGAACTTTGACCCTTGGTTTTCTTTTAAAAAAAATAACATATTTTATATGTATGAGTATTTTGCCTAAATGTAATAAGTGCACCCTTGTGTACATTGTCTGTGGCAGTCAGAAGAGGGCATCAGAGCCTCTGGAACTGGATAATAGTTAGCTGCCATGTGGATTCTGGTAACCAAACCCTGGTCCTCCTCAAGAGCAGCTAATCCCTTGAACCACTGAGCCATCTCTCTAGCCCCAAGCCTCAATTTTGTTGTTTGTGAAATGGGAGGGAGGGACATCTTCATCCTTAGGTGCTGTGTGGCTTTTCCTAAGAGCATAAACAAAACTCTTCACCCCAGATAGGATACTGTAACAGACCAAAGCAGCAGTCCACTCAGTTTTGCTTAGCAAACCATTGAGTCTACCGGGTTACTTGTAGGGACATGAGTGACTGACTCAAAGGTGCATTCCTGAAAAGCCAGCCCAGTGTGGTAAGAGCTCAGGAAAGCACCGGGCCTGGAGCTTTGGTGTGATTTGGAGACAGCTCAGCCTTGATGGAGAGTCTCCTATCTCCCACAGTGGAGAGTCTCCTATCTCCCACAGTGGAGAGTCTCCTATCTCCCACAGTGGAGAGTCTCCTATCTCCCACAGTGGAGAGTCTCCTATCTCCCACAGTGGAGAGTCTCCTATCTCCCACAGTGGAGAGTCTCCTATCTCCCACAGTTGCTGCTGCTTCTACAACTGTGGAGTGGAGCCTTGTGAATCCTGTAAGTTTCTTAGTTTCCTGCACCTTGCAGTTTTCTTTACTACCTGAGTCTTCAGGAGTCTCCTTCCTGGAGAGAATACCTTCAATTCAGGGGAAGATAGCTAGGCCACACTGCATCACAACAGTGTGGCTTTGAAGTGAGCTTGTGCATGTGATGTGGGAGGCCAGTTGGTGACATCCATGTTGTCTGCAAGCCTCACTGTCCATGCTTGGCTAGCCTCCAGCGCATGCCCTAGCTAGATCCTTGAACCATGTCTGAGGATAACCATGGGTTACTCTCTCCTGGGAGGTGGCATGGGATGCAGGGCTGAGTGGAAACCCAGCCCTCCCCAGTCTGTTCTCCTCAGGGTCACTCAGGACTCCTGTTGTCCCCATGGCTCTCCTGGAAGCCAGGCACCCCCAGCTCCACTCATCTCTTGATGATGTGTCCCCAGCCACCCTCTCAGCATACAGTGTGTAGGGCACAGCTAACATTCCTCGCTGCCTCAGGCCTGACTGGAGATCCTTCGGTTTCTGCCTTTTCTCATCCTTTCTCCAGAGCAGGCTTTTCAGGAACCTGGGCTGGGCCTGGCCCATAGTGCCTTAGTCTCTGGGTTTATCTTGCCTCTCCCTTACAGTGCCCACCATCACCCTCCTTGGAGGTGCCATCTCCCTATGCTCCTTGACCGCTTATCATGGCCAGTGTTAACTTCCCTCCTTCAGCCTAGCCTGTGCTTTGACTCAACCCACCACATACTTGGGTCTGAGTCTGGGCCTACGGGACTCCCCACGAGTACTCCAGACAGGACCTTTAGGAAATGCCCAGTTCAGCGACAGTTCCCTGTATGTGTGTAAGTGGAGCCAGGCTCGGTAATTAATGAGGACGTAAATCAGGGCCTAATTACTCAGCAGGCACCTTCAGTGAGAGATTCATGGTAATTGTGTGTGCTCCTGGTGGCTTTGCACAGCTGGCTTCTCCCTGAGTGCCAGTAAACCATGTGGGCAGGACTTGGGGGGGTGCTCCACCCTGAATGATACACCCAGATACACATGAGAGAGGAGAGTTTCCTAGGCAGCACTAGCTGGAATCTCCCCAGACCCTGCTGTGAGATGGGAGGGGTCCTTTCCATCAATGGACCCCATAACCCCATAAATTAAAATGTTTAGATAGGAGTTCACAGTGCAATCTGGAGATGGTTACAATGCCCAGGGTGATCGGGGACCCCCAACCTTCTACTGTAGGCCTGGATTCCTGGGGTTCCCTCCTCTGGCAGGCTCTGGAACCTGTTGGCGGGTAGAACCACTCACCCCTGAGTCATGATCAACTCTGCCCCACAGTGCTTTGTAATAGTGACCAGGGTGATGTCACATGGGCCATTGTCATTCTATCAACTGGGTATCTAGCAGCAGCAGCTGTCTTTCCTAGTCACTGTTTTCTTTAAGGTCACCATTGTTAATACAGTGACTTCATTATCTCTGCCACCAGAAGGTCACACTGCTTCTCTGGCACCTCGGCCCTTTTCTCCTTATTCCTTGGGGCTCACAGATGGGGCAGCAGCCTCAGCTGTCCTCAGGCAGCGGTGGCTTAGGTTAGGCTGGGCCTCTGTGTCACCCCCCTGCATCCTCTGCACACTGGCAGCACTCACTCAGACCCCGCCCCCTCTTTTTGCAGAACTGCGGAAGCAGGTGGAAAGCGCAGAGCTGAAGAACCAGCGACTCAAGGAAGTGTTTCAGACCAAAATCCAGGAGTTCCGAAAGGTTTGCTATACACTGACTGGTTACCAGATCGACGTGACCACTGAAAGCCAGTACCGGCTCACTTCCCAGTACGCCGAGCACCAGACCGACTGCCTCATCTTCAAGGTAGGCTACACTGTGCCAACTCGCACAGTCATGGGCAGTTCTGCTCCCCGCTCAGGGAGGTCAGAGTGTCATCTGTCATCATGAGTCATTTGCTAGCCACCAAGGCAGAAGGGGACACGTTGGCCCTTTGCTCAACACCTTTAATGGGTGCTGGCCCTGGGCCATCTTGGCTTGGCGTCTTCATTTTGCAGTCCTTACTGGCCCTACCTTGTAGAATGGGGATGCCTCAGCTTGATCTGGAGGACTGGGAGGGGATAGGAGACACCCTTGTGGCTACCAGACCTCTGCCAGAAGTCTTCATGTGGCATGACCATAGAAGGGAAAGGAAAAGCTGACCACATGACCAGAGTGGCCTTGCCTAATGCACACTGTCCCCACACTCACCCAGTTTGTCACTTATCACAGTAGGTGGCCTAAGTAGCAGGGCCAAGCCTGTAATGGCTCCAGGGTGCCTGCAAGCAGAGGGGTTGGGCAGTGGAACTTGTGAGTGCCCTAGGCATAGGCCTGTGACAGCCTGTGCCAGGAGCTCCTCCAAGAAGGTGCACCTCTTATTACAGCAGGAGCAGCAGTACCTGTAGAGTATACACAGGGTGTGGTCAGACCCTCTGTGTCACTAGTTCTCAGAGTAGGCAGCCTCAGCAGAAGTGGTGCTGTCCCATGTTGGGAGCAGGGTGGTGACAGCTGAAAATCTGGATAGCAAGGGCTTACCCATCACTGGTGGCATTGGCCCTGTGTGTGCCTGTTTGAGGAAGGGTATTTGGCCCTTGGGTAGTCAGAACACATGGTGACAGGCTCTACACTCGACTTGCCACATGTGGCTGTCAACAGCCCAGCTGTGTGCCCTCGAAGAAACAGGAACAGTGTCCAGTCCTATCTAAAAGCTTTCCCCAGTGTGACTTATGTATTTCAAGCAGAATTTAACAGAAACAGACTTGTCCTGCCCCAGTCTGTCACCTGACCAGCGGCCCACTTCTTGCTCCCATCCTTCTGCGTACCTGTCCTCTTCTGGAGGATGCTGCCCATCGCACTGGCCAGAGGTGCATCAGGCGTGGCACCCACCATTGCCTGCAACTCAATGGCATGCTTTGGAGATTTTTCTGGACTTCTCAGACTATATCCATATATTTTTATGCTTCTTACAGTCCTCCAGTCTTTGACTAAGTAAATAAATATTTGAGCACCCAGAGTCTTTAAGTCAGTAAGCAATCACAAATATATTTCTTCACTTCTGTGTACTTTTGAATAACTCAAGGATCACTGATGGGTATTTAATTTAACACATTGTAGGAATTCTGTGGTTTGAAAAAGATTGACAAATGGAGATATGCTTAGGAGCAGTCACTGTTGAGCACATCAGTGCATCAGTGTTTGTAGGTTAGGAGCTCTAGTTGCATTCCCGAGTATTCGGAGTCCTTACTTTGTTTGGGGGTTTTGGCAGTTCTGGAAATGGAACCTTTAGTGTTCCTGCATGCTAGGCAAATGCTCTGCCACTGAGCCACACCCCCAGCTCCTTACTGGTGAATTCTGACATTGACCCACTGCCAGCCACAGGCTCTGCAGCATATATGGAGTAAGGGCAAGAGTGGCTGCTGGCCTTGCCTAGTGCACACTGACCCACACTCACCCAGTTTGTCACTTACCACAGTAGGTGGCCCAAGTATGCCTGCCTGTCCCAGTCTTGGTTGTATTGCCCACCAGCTGTCCATGGCATTGCCTGGCCGACCATGAGCATACTCACAATTCACCTGATATCTGTGGGTCAGACAGAGCACTCAGGAATTCTGCCTCAGTGATACCAACATAGCCTCACAGGGAAGCAAGTAACTACATTCAACCTGGAGCTCAGAGGAAGCCCCCTTGCCTGGCAGGAGGGACAAGGCAACCCTGTGTGGTCTTCTGATGGACACTCCCCAGCCAAGCCTGTTGAGCATCCTCTTCCAGAATCTCAGGGCTCAGCCTCAACATCAAGGTGGCCACTGGGGAGTGCTGCTTCAGGCCCACAGCTGTCTCTCTGTCCCTGTGTTTTCCGCAGGCCACTTGTAGCCACAGGGCCTCCCTCATCACCTGATACTCTATAGGTCATAGAATGCAGGTTCTGGCAGACAGTGGCATCGTCTTATGGAAGCTGTGTTAGGGGCTGTAACCTTAGTTAAGGAGTGAGACCTGTGTTCTGTAACCTTAGATAGGTAGTGAGGGCAGTGGAGTGGGGGGTGGGGTGAAGAAAACAGTTGTACCATGTCCCAAGGGCAGCCCAGGGGTGTGCAAACTATTCCTTGTACAGTTTTTTCCTCATTTTAAAGTGTGCGTGTGTGTGTGTGTGTGTGTGTGTGTGTGTGTGCGCGCGCGCGCGCGTGTGCAGGTGCCCATATGTGTGCACGTGGGGAATGGAGATCAGATCACAATTCCACTTTTCCTTCAGGTACATCCATCTTCCTTCGTTCTCTGAGGCAGCATCTCTCTGTAGCCTCAGCTGGCCTCAATCTCATGGAGATCCTCTGCCTTTGCCTCCTGAGTGCTAGGAAAGGTGTATCTCACTTTGGCTAGCCATCACTTTATTTTTGAGACAGGGTTTCTCTCTGGCTTAGAACTTCAGAAGCAGGCTGGACTGGCTGGCCAGTAGGCCCCAGGGACCTACCTTTCTGTGCCTCCCCAGAGCTAAGATTGCAAAGGTACACAACCACACCTTGTTTGGTTTGGTTTTGGTTTTGGTTTTAGACAGGATCTCACCATGTAGCCCTCGCTGGCCTGAGCTCTACTTTTCTCCAAGGCCTCTCCAACCAAATATAGCGTGGCCTCAACCTGCCTGCCTCGGTGTCTGTTTCCTCATCCATCAGGTGAGGATGATTACAACAGCTAGGAGTCTCTGTTGGGTGACTCAGCCATGGCCCACAAATGATCCCCACCTGTGTGCTCCCTCTGGTGACACTGGGGTCCTGTCTGCTGCACCCCTGGTAGAGCTTCAGAGCAGTTCCTCGGCACTGCAGCAACCTAAAGTATTGTAGTCTTTCTGGGCCTTTGGGTCACCTACATCCGTCCATCCCAAGGCCTCATTAGCATCAGGACCCTTCTCAGGGCAGAGGCTCCTCTGATCCTCCAGGCGTGGTAGGCCCCCAAAGCCTTGAGAAGTCCCCCTGCAGTTTGGGCAGGATAGCATGGGGTCTGTCAAGTGAGGGCCAAATCAGGCTCAGGCAAGGTCACCCCCATCCCAGCCACTGGCCACTTCCCATTCATTCTTTCTCCACAACTGATTCCCAGGCAGGAGGGGTCCAAGGCAGAGTTAGAAATAGCTGGGCCTGTTTCCAACCCAGCAGGTTCTCCAGATGTATGCTGGGATAATTGAAGGTTGGCACACAGTACCACATGGCTCCACTTCCCGTTCCAGCCTGGACCCAGCCTCTGCTGTGTGTGGGTAGCAGAGCTGGTACCAAAGCCAACCCCCTTTCCTGTGACTGTTCCACAGCCCAGCATCACCCAGGGCTAGGAAGGTCTGTCCAGAGCCAGAGGCAGACCTGGACTCTGGAACTGTAAGGGGCTGCTGGCTGTTTCTCCGCTGTCAAGCACAGGGCTCCTCACCTCACCTGGGAAGCAGGTGTGGTAGAAGCCAAGGGGCTTGTGGGCACATGAGCAGTAGTATGTTCTGATGTAACAGAAAGTGCATGCCTTCATCCTAGTGCCTGGGCCACCCCCGGATTATAATTATCCTCAGTAGAGAGTGACAACTGAGAATTCGTGAGGGAAGTGGGGTTATAGACTAGAGGTCAACTTTGGGTCTTTCATTCTCCCTTTGTTTTTTGGGTTTTTTGTTTTGTTTTTGTTTTTGTTTTTTGTTTTTTGGGTTTTTTTGGTCTTTTTTTTTTTTTAAATTTTTTTTTTTTATTAATTTTATTTATTTATTGTATGTGTATGAATGTACTGTCTGCATGCAAGTCTGTGCACCCGTGTCGTGCAACGCCGCGGAGGTCAGAAGAGGGTCTCGGATTCCCCTGGAACTGGAGTTCTCCTGGAACTGGAGTTTTAGACGGTTCTCGGCCGCCATGTGGGTGCTGGGGATCGAACCCGGGTCCTCTGTAAGAGCGGTCGGCGCTCTTAACCGCTAGGCCATCTCTCCAGCCCCTTTTTGAGACAGGGTCTCCCTGTAGCTCTGGCTGTCCTGGAACTCACTCTGTAGACCAGGCTGGCTTTGAACTCACAGAGATCCGCCTGCTTCTGCCTCCCAAGTGCTAGGATTAAAGGCATGCACCACCATGCCCGGCTTCTCCCTTTGTATTTTGACACACAGTCTCCACTGAACCCACTGATTAGGCTAGACTAGGCTGACTGGCCAACGAGCCCCAGGGATCCTAGTGTCTCTGCCTCCCCAGTACAGGAATTACAGGCATGTCTACCACACTCAGCCCGTTCATGGACTCTTCCCAGTCAAGGAGACCAGAGCCCAACGTCATGCCATGGCAAGGCCTCTGGGGATAGCAGACAAGTTGAGAGCCTACCCTGTGCCAGGGAGTGGGGTGGTCTAGGGAAGTGGCTGGATTGGGTCATGGTAGTACCATTGGAATGTGTGGTGTGGATTCAGTACTACCCTTGAGAGGTCTGGCTGGGCCTGCAGTTTGACAGTGTCACCCCTTTCAAGGCCTCTGTGGCTAGGGCACAGTGGTGGCACTTAACTCCAACAGTACCTGCCAGATCTCCCCACCTCCCTGAGTCTCTTCCACCCCATCCCCTGTATCCTGAGGCAGATTGGACCTAGCACCACCCATATCAGTTGTGATTAAGCCCTGCCCAGATCTTCAGGAAGTAGACAGGGCCCCTCTGTACAATGCGGGAGGAGCAGGTGAGGAGGCTGCTGGCTTCTGCATACCTGCACCAACAGCACCCTGCTGCCAGAGAGCACCAGGTGTGTGTGTGGGAAAGAGGAGCCAGGTGTAACATAGAATCCTGTGCCCAGGGCCCTGCAGCCTTGCAGGGTGTGAGCCCTGCTAGACAGCATGCCAGGAGAACCCAGGTCAGTTTGTCAGTCCACAGGATGGTCACACAAGGATCAGGTGATTCGGTGTGTTCAGGGTCTGTTTCCTTTTGTTTAAACTTCACTCCTTGGAGAGAGGGACAGGGTGTCTGCCAAAGCCCAGTATGTGGGGGTTCATAGTTGTCCAGCCCAGGAAGCCTGCCTTAATAGTCTGCTTGTCCACACTATGGGTTCCTCAAGCCCACAGCCGCTATGGCCAGCTTCCCCTATACTGTTCTCTAGAAAAGACCTCACTGCCCAATCTCTGGGAGCTCAGATCTGTTGCTGTGGACAGTCTTCACAATGGGGTGGCCATGTTCTAATAAAGCTTTATTTATAGCACTAAGCTTTGACTTTTCATAGTTTCTACAGAGCACAAAATATTCTTGGGACTGTTTTGAACACTTATAAATTTATTTTTAGAACAGTATTAGATTTATAGAGAAATTGAGCAGAAAATAGAGTTCTCCTGTGACCCAGGCTATACCACACAGTTTCTGCTGTAGCTGACAGAATCTCATCCAAACCTGGTACAGCTTCTGCAGACCCTGAGCTGATACTGTCCAAAGTCTGTGACTCATGAGGTCAATGCTACACATAGGTTTCATTCTTCAGGTGGAAGGTCTAGGGTTTGCCCAAAAGCCCAATGATCTGTGCCTCCACATGGTGTCCCACAGAGATGCACCTTGTCTGGAAGTCCTCTGTGTAGCGTTACCCCAGCCCTATGGCTCTCCTGCGTGCCGCACTGCCTCACCCAGGATGTCCCAGAGTTGGTACCTCTGTGTGCCTTTGCATGCTGGAGTCTTTCACTTAACATTTGCTTGGGGCTCCTCTGGGTCTTTCCTTGGTTGGATAACTTATTTGTTTTGGGGTTCTACCAGGCTAGGAATGGAACCAGGGCTCTACTAGTGAGACAAACCCCTAGCCCCCACTGGGGGCTTCTAGGCAGGTGTTCTACTACTGAGACATGCTCCCCAACCCTTCACTGAGGGATTCTAGGTGTTCTACCACTGAACCACACCCCACCACCTCACTGGAGGGTTCTAAGCAAGGGTTATACCATTCAGCCGTACCCCAGCCTAACCTCATCAGGGGCTTCTAGACAGGGACTCTACCACTGAGCAACATTCTAGTCCCTCAACTAGGGGATTCTTGGCAGGTGCTCTACCACTGTGCCATACCCCCAGCCCCTACTGGGGCAGTAGCTCAGGGATAGTAATCTGTAACTGTCAGCTTAGTCTCATATTCAAACGTTCCATGTCTTCCCAAGGAAGCTCTGCTAGCTGGGGACCAGGCTTTCAGACAAATGTGCCTGTGGGTAGCATTTCCTGTTCAAACTACAACACTGGTTGAACTGTGTGACGAACACTTCCTGGTGCCTCCTTTTGAACCTCATGGGAATGGCTCTGCAGCCAAGAAGGCCCTGGGCTGATGCAAGACTGGAAGGAGTAGGGTTTCAGACCTCAGTGTGAAGGTCCTGTCTGCTCACTGACCTCTTGCAGCTCCCCAGTGGCAAACACTCTCCATAATACTTTCCAGGCACTGTGTGCCAGGTCATGCCAGCAGCCCATCCCCAGGCCTTCTTTTGCTCCACATTCCAGTCACTCTGCTGACCACCTGCTTACCCCAGGAGCCTTTGGAGCAGAACACAGGTGCACTGTCTACAGGCTGGGTGTGGTGCAGTGCCTGGTGCTTCTCCCTGCAGAGCCTCCATTGTCTTGGCTCTCTTCTACCATCCTTCTTCTTACTAACCCTGTACCCATGGTTCCACTAGGAGACCAGGCTGGCCTTCTGTGGCCATGGCTCCTGCCAAGATACAGACTGTCCAGGCGAGGACTGCATCCAGCTGAGCGCATGAACATGTGCTGAGATTTGCTCAGGGTTTGTTGCTCCCTGATGAGGTTTCCACTTGGCTGCTTGTGGTGTAGACACGACCTTCATAGCTACTCCGCCTTTGCCATTCAAAGTAGCCTTGTGAACATGCAGAACAAACTTGCCTGCCTGTCGTCCTCCTGCATCTCTCATACAGATCTGGCTCGGTGCTCTGGGTTCATGGGGAGAGATGGCCACTAGTGGAAGATAGCCCTAAAGTCTTACTGTCTGGGCCCTGAGCCAGCCACCAGATGCCTAAAAGAAACCTCAGCCCATGGGCTGTTCCAAGTGTAATGGGTAGTCTAACAGCACTATAGGACAGAAAGGACTGGATCTCCATCTGTCAGGATATCATTGCCCTTTTAGCCTGGAGCCCTTGGAGGCCTTGGAGGCCTTGGAGGCCTAGGCTCTTCTATTACAGGGGTTGGAGCATCCAAGCTGTCAAGCTCTTTGTCAGTGGTGGAGGGAATTCAGGGATTTGAAAGCCATAGGAATACCAGGTAGTCATGGACAGCATTCTGCAGTGTGACCCAGGAAGGAGGACCATGCAGCCCACTCCAGGACAGCCAGTCCACTGTCAGAACTACCCACTGTCTGTCCTGGGCCTGGCCCATGTGTAGCCTGCAGCCCAGCCTGCACTCACCTGACCTGTGCCCATACCTAGTGCCCTGTTCGTCTTCCTCCATAGTACAACTGGGGCCTGTGGGATGCAGGCTGAGAACAAAGGGCCTGCAAAAGGGACAATACAGCCGCCCTCAACTTCCCAGTGTGGGCAGAGGATGACTCCGGTTATGGGCACATAAGAGGTCCATGGAAAATTGGAGTTAGAAGCCCTCAAGAGTTCTGCACATGGAAGAGATCCCTGCCGCCAGGGGGCGCTCAAGGGCCCTGCCTGTGACCCAGGCTACAGCAGCAGAGCCCTTGTCCTGCACCTTGCTCTGGCTCCCACTGTGGTCTTCCCTTGCCCTCCATCCAGCCTTGTTCCCACCTACCATGGTCACCCTCTCTCTGTACCACTCTCTGGCTCCCACCATAGTTTCCCCTTCCCCCTGCTGGGACTCCCACCATAGTCCTCCCCAGTACTGTGGCTCCCGCCGTAGTCCTCCCCAGTACTGTGGCTCCCATCATAGTCTCCCCTCCCCCCTGCTGGGACTCCCACCATAGTCCTCCCCAGTACTGTGGCTCCCGCCGTAGTCCTCCCCAGTGCTGTGGCTCCCATCATAGTCTCCCCTCCCCCCTGCTATGGTTCCTAGCTCCACAGCAGACATTTCCCTGGCCTCACTTGTTTGGCCCTTACAGATACCAACTTCATGGGATGCCAGGGTGAGGGTCTAAGTGGGGAGCATTGGGGCTGATTTCAACCCTGAGCTTGTCTCCATGGGGCAGCCAGCTGCCTGGAGAGCAAGAACATGGGACCCGTGGCCTCTCTAGCTGCTAAATGCTGCTATGACAGTAGCAGCACCAGCATAGTGGCAGAGCAGGGCTGTCCACTCAGCCACCATGCCTGTATGCATCCAACATGAGAGATCAAACAGATCTGCTTCATGTTGGTGCCTATGGCCTGGGCCCATTTTCTAATCAGGCATGCCTCCTATCTGGTCACTGTAGAACTTTTTACTTCATGTCTCAAGTTCTACCAGCTCTAAGTGAGTACCAGAAGTGGCCAGAGCCAGAACAGAATCAGGAGCAAGGAGGTCAGCAGAGGAGCTCTACACAGGCATGGGGTCCGGTGAAGTTGGGGGACAGAGCCTTGGGCACTGCCAGGAGTAGTTGGGACACAGGGAGCTGTGACACCGACCTAGCAATACTGTAGAGAGGGTCCCCTTGCTAGCCCAGGTATGCCCCAAACTCCCCATCTTGGTGTGTCAGGTTAAACTGCAGGTCTCTCCATCTTCCCAGTACCCTAGTTTCCACTCAGCTTTCATAGGCTCATGGAGGCCATGGAAGTCCTTAGACACTTCTAGTCTCACCCTTTTGTTTTGCAGACAAGGAAACTTCCTGAGTCAGTGACTGTATGTATAGTCACTCACAGGAGGCTGCATGCAGGTTGGAACCTCGAAGGGAGCTGTGGAACTACAGAGCAAGGGGTAGGGACAGGAAAGGCAGCAGGCTCTGCGTGGGACATGTGACCCTCCTGGTTGCATGCCCTGCCTGCCCTGCCGTTGGCTGGATAGTTTCACCTGTGCTCAGATTTACAGACTTCTGGGGCCCTTCCTGTGAGCTGCTGTGTTGGGAGCTGTCCCTTCCTGTGGTGCTGAAGTCAGAGCCTGCCAATCAGTTGCAGACTGTCATAGGAACAGGCCCATGTTAACTACAACCCTCACCCCCAGCCCACTCAAAGATGCACAGGTAGAAGAGGGGCCACAATCTGTAGGCTTGTTTGCCATGCTGGTTGTGGCATGGGACTTGCAACTTTGAATAATTGTCCCTCTGACATGACAGCCAGGGCATCCTTACTGCACTTCCAGTCTTACAGCCCCAGTGACAAGAAGAGCCCAGCCACCTCACTGCCTCACCCTGTGCCTTCTTCAGGCAGCAAGATACCCAGGCCTGGGCAAGGAAGAAGGGCCAGCCAGACCCTACACTGTAGGTTGTTCAGCCAGGAAGTGGGTGACTGGCAGGCAGCCTCTGCAGGCCCCCAGGAGGCACAGAGAGGGCTGGATAGAGGAGGCAGTGCACTACTCGCCCTCCCTCTTCCTTCCCCAACTGGCAATCAGGCCCATTCACAGGCTTCTGTTGGCAGAGGCCAGCTTCTGGAGATTTCCCGTCTGCTCAGATAACAGTAAGATCTAGATAGACACTTTAATTTGAATTTGCCTTTTTGGTTCCCTGAATTTCAAATGGAGTTGTTAAGAACGCACACTGACTTCAAAACCTACTGCGTTCCTTCAGCTGAATTGTCTAGTCTTAACAGGCTCTGGGATTTCAACAATGCAGGACGTCAGAGTTACTCTGTTCGATGTGTGCTGCCCCTGAGACCCCAGTGGCAGACACACTCGCTCTTAGTGTGGGTTGAGAGCCGGGGCTCGTGTTCAAGAGTAGTAGGCTTGCCTGAAGCCAGCCTGAAGCCACCCTGGACTATGTAGTTCCAGACCAGTCAAGTTAGATGCTGTTTCTTTTTTTTTATGTATATGAATGTACTGTCTTCTTGTAGGTCTGTGCACCCATGTCGTGCAGTGCCGCGGAGGTCAGAAGAGAGCATCGGATTCCCCTGGGACTGGAGTCAAAAATGGTTCTCAGCCGCCATGTGGGTGCTGGGGATCGAACCCAGGTCCTCTGCAAGAGCAGTTGGCACTCTTAACTGCTAGGCCATCTCTCCAGCCCCTAGATGCTGTTTATTCTTAAAATTTTTTTTTAATTTATTTTTCTTTATGTATATGAATGTACTGTCTACATGCAGGTCTGTGCACTTGTGTCCTGCAATGCCGCAGTGGTCAGAAGACGGTGTCGGATTCCCCTGGAACTGGAGCTCTCCTGGAATTGGAGTTTCAAATGGTTCTCAGCCACCATATGGATGCTGGGGATTGAACCCGGGTCCTCTGCAAGAGCAGTCGGTGCTCTTAACCACTAGGACAACTCTCCAGCCCTAGATGCTGTTTCAAAGGGAGCAGGGGAGAAGGCTGGGAAGGTAGCTCAGTCAACAAAGTGTCTTCCATGCTAGCCCAACTACCTGAGTTCAGTTCTCACAATCTATGTTTTTTTAAAAAGAAAAAAGCCTGGCATGGTATCACGTGCTTGTAATCCCTCCCAGCGCCAGGAAGGCTGAGACAGGCAGATCTCTGGGGTTTGCTGGCCAGCCAGCCCAGCCCAAGCAAAAAGCCCGGGGTTCTAGTGAGGGCACTCTCTCTCAAGAAACAAGGTAGATGGCTCCTAACCTGAGGTTGGCTTCCAATTGCACATATGAACACACACACACATGCACACATAGGTTGAGGCTATGTTCTCATAGAACTTTGGTAGGTTTAGGGTCTTTTTTTTTCTTACTTTATAAAATATGTATCTGTCATGCCACGTGTACAATGCCCAAGGAAGCCACGGGAGCATCCGATCTCCCGGAACCAGAGTTACAGGAGGTTGTAAACTTTCATGTGGGTGCTGGGAACTGAACTCTGCTGGCAGAGGTAGCCCATGGGCCAGAAGCGGCTTGCTCTGGTAGTTTACTGCCTGCTCTGGATTCACAGTATGCAAATTAACCTCCCAGTCTACTATAAATAGCAGCACAGCACTTAGCCAAAGTGGGACTGACTCTCCAGGCTTTCCCACTTCTGCTCAGCTTCTGTCAAACCTCTGTTTTATTGTTGCACTTTAGAGATCCTATTATCTTCTAAATTTGTCTTTTCTTCTTCTTTAAAACATCTTTGAAATTTTTACAAACACCTTAAAAGAGCGTACATCTGCTAGTCCCTGGCACCCCCCATCCCCCATCTGTCTCTTCTGCCGAAGACCTTCCTTACCATTCTCTTTTTCTGGGTGGTTCTACCAGCATGTCTCCCCAGCTTCCCTTTGTCTGAAAATGCCATTATTTCATCCTCACTTTGGTTGGATATGTGATCTGTGCTGACAGGCTTGTTTTCTTTTGGCATCTTGACCCCCCTTCCTCCTCATTTCTGCCTCTGAGGAGAATATGCTGACAGTCATACTCTGCTCCTGTATGATCTCTGCCTTTCTCCCTGCAGCTGGCTTTATGGTTTTCCCTGTGTTTAGCTTGCTTGTAGTTTGCCAGCTCCTCAGGTTTGTGTATTTATACTTCATCAAATTTGGAAGATTTTTTAAATGTTTAATATTCATACATGTATGAAATGCATTTGGATCAAACTCACTCCATTTCCTCCCCTCTAAATACTCCTTATCCCCACCACCACTTCTCCACCCCAACTTCATGTGCCCACCCCCAGCCAGCAGAAGAACAGCAACAGCTCTTAACCACTGAGCCTTCTCTCCAGCTTCTGATAGAATTTTTATAGACCCCCCCACCTTTATTTTTAAGACAAGTTATCCCTGTAGCCCCAGCTGGCCCAGAACTCACTGCATAGATTAGGCTGACCTCAATCTCAAAGAGGTTCACCTGCCTCTGGCTCTTGAGAGCTGGGATCAAAGGTCTGCACCACCACACCCTGGCTTCTCTTTTTTTAATATCTATTTAGGTGGAACCATCTACAGGAGCATTAGTAGCTTCTCAGGGGCTGCGTCCCTGAGAAAAACTGACTCCTTCCCCAGGAGCCATCAGTTGCCAAAAGCTCCTCATCCATGCTGGGTTTGGGCTCACTTGATCTTGTACAGATCTTGTGCATGCAGTCCCAACCACGATGAATGAATGCATGCAGCTGCACTGCCATATTCAGCAAATGCTGTTACTTTGCAGACATCTACTCCTTCATCTCCTGCGACAATTCCTGAACCTTATAGGGAAGGGTGCAATATACATGTTCCATTTAAAGCTAAGCACTGCACAGTCTCTATTCTCTGCACATTGACTGGTTGTGGGTCTCTGTGTTAATCATCATCTAATATAAAAAGGAGCTTCTCTGGTGAGGGTTGAGAGATGTACTAATCTGTGTATAAAGACAAAGATTCAGGGGGACCAGGCATGGTGGCACACACCTTGAATACCAACACTCAGGAGGAGAGACAGGCAGATCTTTGTGACTTTGAGGGCAGCCTGGTCTACCTAGTGAGTTCCAGACCAGCCAGGATTATATATTGAGACCTGTCTCAAAAACAACAGTTTAGAGGGTAGTTTATTACTGCACCCATTTAGCAGCATAAAGGTCCTGGCTTCTTCCCTACAGCTTATGACCCAGCCATGGATTTTGGTGCCAGGTGTGGCTTCCATCTTGAGAAGTAGTTTTAAATCCATTTGGACTGTGCTTCGTTACTTGCATAGCGCGTCACTGTTGCATCAGTGGACATGCCTTGCCAGGCCAGTCATCATTAGAACTTGCAGGGATCTCAGCTGAGTAAAACTGTTGATGACTGTTTTCTCCCCCGTGGTAGCATGCATAGAACCTTCCAGTACTATGTAAGTTAGCCAGTAGAAATGAAGCCTCCAGGTTGTTACCAACTCAATTTCTCCATGTCTTATGACTCAAGTATATGGCGTCTTCAGGAGTGGGGTCTTACCTCGAGTATTGGAGGGCTACCGAGCAATGGCAATACTCTGTAATGTTTGGGAGTTTATAGGATTCCACTGATAACTCAAAAGGAGGTAACCAATACTGGCACTGTACTTTTTGTTTGATAGTCCATGGTGTCCAGAGTGGGGCAGGGGATCCAAATTTGGAATACAGAGGAGGATCTTTGGTTCAAGACTACCTTAGGTTACAGGGTAAGTTCAAGGCCACCCTGGAAAATTTAGCAAGACTCTTTTGAAATAAAAGGAGCTAGCAAGATGGCTCAGCAGATAAAGATATTTGCTGCCAAGCCCGGTAACCAGACAACCTGGGTTCTCTACAGTATGTGTGCTGTGTAACACACACCTCTCACTAAAAAAAAGGAAAGTAATTTTAAAAATACTGGGTAAGGTGGTACCTGCCTTTAACCCCAGTACTGGAGAGGCAGAAGCAGGAGGATCTCTGTGAGATGGAGGCCAACATGGTCTACACAGTGAGATCCAGGCCAACTGTCTCAAAAACAAAAAATTTAAAAAAGTAAAGCCAGACATGGTGCCATACACCTTTAATCCCAGTGCTCAGGAGGCAGAGGCAGATGGATCTCTATGAGATCACCGCTAGCGTCGTCTACACAGTGAGCTCCAGGCCAACGGGGCAACTAAGGCTGCCTACAGGGGACCCTGTCACAAAAAGACAAGAATGAGTGAGTGTTGGGGGCTCAGTGACAGAGTGCCTGCCCCCATGTACACAGCTCTAGGTTGCGGAAATTTGGGCCATAATTTCTCACATGTTTTCTGTACCCTATTCTCATTCCTCTGAGACTTTTTTTTGCATACTTTTGATTGCTTGATAATAGCATATTGCTCACTGAGTCTTTTCTTCTTCTCTGTTTTTTCCACGCCTTATTTTAGGTGTTTCTGGTGCGATCTTTACAGTCACTGGCTTCTCTTTCTGGAGGGGCTAATCTGTTATCAATCTCACTTCACTAAAATAATAATGTTTTTCTGTTTAAAAAGTCTTATGTGGCCGGGCGTGGTGGCGCATGCCTTTAATCCTAGCACTTGGGAGGCAGAGGCAGGTGGATCTTTGTGAGTTCAAGGCCAGCCTGGTCTACAGAGTGAGTTCCAGGGCAGCTGGGGCTACAGGGAGACCCTGTCTTGAAAAGACAAAAAAAAAAAAAAAAGTCTTATGTGATTGGAGCTGGGCTAGGTGCACAGACCTGTCATCCTAGCACTCTAAGGCAGGAGGATGCCAAGTTCAAGGCCAGCCTGGACTGCCTAGAAAGATCCTCTGGGGAGACAGCTAGTCAGTAAAGTTCTTGAGAACCTGAGTTTAAACCCCAGAAACCATGTTTTTTGTTTTTTTTAAAAATGCTAGGCATGGTGGAACACACTTGTAATCCCATTGATGGGGAACCAGAGACAAGTGGTTCCCAAGCCCACTTGGTAAGGTTCTAGGCCAACTTGAGGTACTGTCACACACAAAACAGCCCTGCCTCAATAAAACTAAACAAAGATTCTATTTGGCTCTCCCAGTCTCCCCTCTATTTTAGTCATCTGTTGCTTTATAACGAGTTACCCCCAAACCTAGCATCCTGAACCCTTAAAGTTAGTTACTGATCTCAGGTTATGAAAGTAAAACCACTCGCTAGTTTGGTGAGGTGTTGCTGGATAGTCGGGCTTGGCAAGATCCCTCCTGGGGGTACAGTCTCTGCAGGTCACCTGGAGACCGGAGGACCTGCTCTCAGCTGCCCTTGGAGCTCTTGTGGCTCAGGCCCACAGTAACTGCTTTCCCTCAGAGGGACTGTAAACTGAGGGGAGACAGAGCGGAAGCTGCAGGAGGCTTCCGGTAGTGCCATCCCTCTAAGCCACCAGCCTGTCACATTGGTGTCCGTCCCTCTAAACACATTTAGTCTTAACTACCCCCTCACAGGCCCTGCTTCCAAACAGTCACATGGGAGGTGTGGAATCAGAACTCAGCAGATATCACAGGACGGAGTGAATGGCATAGTGTAGATTACAGTGACTGTCATGAACAGGATCCTATGATAACTGCTGGGCCTCTCCTGGGATGTCCTCCCCTGCTTGGGATCCTGCCTGCACTGCCCACCCCACCCCCTAAAGCCTCCTTACTGGCACAACCACCTGCTCTGTACCTGCTTGCTGTCCCTCTCTGCTCATCTGCTAGAAGGTTCGGAAGGACAGGTCATCAGTGAGCCAGCCGAGGACAAAGTCCACACTTCAGACCTGCCCACAAGCCATGAACTGCTTTCTTCCCCTGAGCAGTTTCAAGTGCTGTTCTGTCCCAGCTGCTGGGAAGACTGTCCCCTGACAGACAGAGGGACATTTCCCTCTTAGCCATAGAAAGCTCTTGCTTCCTATGAGCTGGGCCACTCTCTCTGGTCAGGTCCCGCCATCCCAGCAGGGCTGTGGGATGAAGGCAGGGAGCTCCTGTTGGTCTAAGTGGGACAGGGGGAGGGTACAGCCTGGGTGGCTAGGTCCTGAGGACTATGGTCTGGCTGCTTACTCAGGTCCAGCTCTGGCTCTGAGTCACTCATCCCTGAGCCTGCTAGGTATAGGCAGTTTGGGGCTTGTCCTTGCTGGTTACTCCACACCCTCCCCACACCCACCCTCTTTCCCCTCCTGCCTGATGCTAAGTGCTCTTGGGGCCAAGCAGGAGGTCCCAGGGAGAAGGTGTCGTGCCTCAAGATGTCTCTCCCTTCCTGGGTCAATTCCTAACCCACCAGGCAATCGATGAAGAGCCACCAGCCTCCAGGTGACACTGGTCTGAGAGTGGCTCGATACCCCCTTACTGCCTAAGGCAGCCACACTTAGCCCCATGCTGCGTTCAGTACCCTGGGAGCCTTGGGCTTCAAGGCTGCCCTCCCACCTCCATCTCTGCCTCCCACACCTTCCCAGGCAGGTCAGTCGTCTGTACTGTACTGTGTCTGTGTGGGCGCAGCCCTCCCCGGTGAGGACTGATGGTAGCCTGTGTCTTGTGTTTGTGCCATGGCTACTTATCGGCCTCCTTGGCAGCAGCATTTTCCAACACTGTTCTCCCATCTGCAAAGATGCAGGTTCAGCATTACCGTGGTCATAATACTAACATACTGACTGTGGGTGTCTGACTGGCCAGACCTCAAGCCCAGCCCCACCACATGGCTCCCCAAATCTCTCCCAGCTCTGAGTTAAAGGCTCACTCACCAGGAGGAGTTTGGGAGCCAGAAAGGGAAGTCCTGCCCGTTCCCCCAGTGTGTTTCCCCTGCTTGCGCTTCCCAGCTTCTGAAGGTGTATGGACATCCCCTCCAGTGTTGCAGTTTGTAGCCTCATGTTAATTCTTTTTGAGAATTTTTATTTATTTAATTTTGTATATGAGTATTTTGAGTGCATGTAAGTGTACCATATGTGTGCAGTGCCTGAAGAGGCCGTGAGAGAATGTCGCATCAGCCCCCATGAGCCACCACACAGGTGCTGGGAACCCAACCTGGGTCTTCTGGAAGAGCGGCCAGTGCTCTTCACTGCTGAGCCATCTCTCTTGCCCTCTTGAATTAGTTCTTAAAGGCTCAAAGATGTCCTTGATTGAACCACTGCCCTGGGGCAGCACAGGGACATAATTCCTAACCAGGACAGGGAGGTCTTGGAGGGCATCTGGAGCCTTCCAGGAGCCTCCTTCCTTGGGAAACCCTCTCCCCAAAAGAGTTACCTTAGTGTTTCAAGTGCCATTCCTGGCCCCACTAGCTCCCAGGCACACTCTTTCCTGCCTGGCCATCATCATCATCATCATCATCATCATCATCATCATCCCTGAAAGCCAGGGAACTGACAGAGAAAGCTGGGGTCAGAGCACCACTCTGGGAGCACCCATCATTGGGAGCCTGAAAATGTCCCACTGGCCAGAGTAGGAACACAGGAGCTGCAGTGGACTGATGGCTTCAGGGGGGACAGACAGGCTCCACTCCAAGCAGCAGTGGAGTATATAGTCTGTTTCCTCTGGGGTGTCGGGGCCGGGGGGGGGGGGGCTGGCAAACCAGCTCTTTGCTTGTTTCTATTGTCTTTGTGTGTGCTTTGAGACAGGGGCTACTATCTGGCCCAGGTTGACCTTTAACTCTTGACCCTCCTGCTTGAGTCACTGAGTGCTAGGATTCTAGCTGTTTACTCTGACAAAACAGTGAGTTGCCAGGTATGTTATCAAGGCCAAACCACAGCACATAGCAAGATCCTGTCTCCAAACAAACAAAAATGGCAAAGAATGTGTGCCCTGCCTTTCCTGAACAAATAACTCTATGTTAGTGTCTTAGTTTCTTTTCTCATTGCTGGGATAAAATACTTTGACAAGGGCTGGAGAGATGGCCTAGCGGTTAAGAGCGCCGACCGCTCTTGCAGAGGACCCGGGTTCAATCCCCAGTACCCACATGGCGGCCGAGAACCGTCTGAAACTCCAATTCCAGGAGAACTCCAGTTCCAGGGGAATCCGACGCCCTCTTCTGACCTCCACGGCATTGCACGACACAGGTGCACAGACTTGCATGCAGACAACACATTCATACACATATGGAAATAAATAAAATTAAAAAAAAATACTTTGACAAAAGCAACTTAAGGTTGAGAAAGGGCCCATTCTGGCTTGCAGTCCATCACAGTGGGAAGTCAAAAAGCAGTAGGAACTTGATGCAGCTGGTCACATGACATCCACGATCAAGAAGATGAGCCTGGGAATGGTGCTCCATAAGCAAGACAATCCCCCAGAGGTATTCCCAAAGGCCTGTCCTCCGTGATTCTAGAGTCTGTCAAGTTGACAGTTAACACTCCCCACCACAGTTAGGAACTAGTGAGATAGTATGGGGGACGTTTCAGGACAGCCTGGTCTACATAGTGAGTTCCAGGACAGCTGGGGCTATAGGGAGACCCTGTCTCAAAAAAAGACCAAAAAAAAAAAAAACCATGAATACAAGTTGGCAGGGCACTGTTCAGTGGCTGATAACATCACAGGGCCGATGGCAGAAGTGCTGAATGGCACCTGTGAAGGCTTCTCACCAGCAAAGTCCACTGTGGTTCCAGGGTCAGAAATCCCTACCATAGTGTGAGGGAGACCAGAGTGCAGCTCCAGGGGTGTAGGCTAATGACCGAGTTTCTCCAGACGTAAATGACAGCACAGGTGTGGCTTCACAGTAGAGCACTTGCCTAGACTCTTCTAGAAGGGCTAGGGGTGTGGCTCAGTGGTACAGCACCTGCCTAGAATCCCCCAGTGAGGGGCTGGGGTGTGGCTCTGTGGTACAGCACCTGCCTAGAATCCCCCAGTGAGGGGCTGGGGTGTGGCTCTGTGGTAGAGCTCCTGCTTAGAATCCCGCACCCACCCACCCCCACCCGCCGTGAGAGGCTGGAGGCTTGGTTCTGCAGTAGAAAGATTGCCTAGAATCCCTCATCTTAAATAACTGCCTGGAAACTCAAGCATGTAGTCACTGAGGGCCAATAGCAGCTTCTCTGTTGAGGAACTGGGACTAGGGAGTCCAAACTGCTTAGCTGTGTATGGCTGCTCCCTTACCCCTGGCCAGAAGTGCTGTTTGCATTTGGATCTGTATCCTAGTCCAACAGTTTCTGCCTCTTCATGGCTTCTTCTGCTGACCACTGACCCCTCTCTCCTCTTCAGACCATCATTCCCAAGCAGCTGCTGCTCTGTTGGGGTTCCAAACCCTTTGCCAAGGGGTCATGACCCTCTTCCACTTGGGACGAACCAAGCATAGGCATCTGGTTGGGCTCCTGGCTCTGATGCTCGAATTCAGGCTGTGCACTGTGCACTCTGTCAGGAACACACGTGCCAGGTGCATTCCAGGTAACACCTGGACCAGGTGTTGGTGCCAGTTAATTACCACCCTCATAGCCCTTCCTGCTCAGAGTTCTATGCTATGGCCTGGTATGTGGGGTCTACCATACTTGACCCTGCTGTCAATCCAAGGTCAAGTCTATTTCCCAGGCTTAACATTTTACCAGCCAAATGTGGCAGAGGAGACCAGGACAGGGGTGAGTGACACCCTCTTGACTTAGCACCTACTGGCCCTCCCCCAGCCTGCCTAAGCAAGGCAGGCTTGGCTCTTTCTGGTCCAGTCTCACTATGTGCTCTTTAGCAATGAAGTCCTGAACTTTTGCAGCCCTTTGAGAGTATTAGTGGGACCAGCTCAGGCCAGGTGGGTATCACATCCTCCATGAACAGAAACTGGCAGCCCAGCCATGAAGAGGTCAAGGCCACAGATGTGATAGCACAGCCTTTAATCCCAGTACTCTCAAAGGCAGGCAGATGTCTCTGAGATGGAGGCCGGCCTGTTCTATATATCAAGTTCCAAGCCAGCTAGGGCTTCAGTTTGTCTCCAAACAAAGCGAGAGGTCTAGGCCAAGGACACTCACCTGGCAAGAGAACGCCATGTTGGACTGTGGGCTCCCCATGCTCCTCTAAACTTTCATCCTGGGATGGTGCTAATTGATGATTGTAACTCATTGCAAACTCACTGCAATTAAATTACCCATAGGTGCCTGGGAGATTAATGGCACAGCCAGGTTACAGAGTGATTGTATTTAGTCTTAACTGGCTTTTCAGTGTGTTTTGTTAAGGTCCCTGTGACAGTCCAGAGGGAGGGCAGGGTTCAGAGCTTGGGTCACATGGGGGACAGGCCCATTCCAGCAGTCCTGTGTGTCCAGTCTTGCTCTGGGAATTATGGCATCTAATACTTGTTTGTCAGAGACAAGAGGTGACATGGGTGCCAAGGGGAACACTTCCATCTCCTGCCCAGCTGCTGCCATTGGGGCGCTGGTAGCCTTCAGAATCATGCGATATGTGAGCTCCCCACGCTGAAAAATGTTCCCAGTAACAGCCTCTGTGATGCTTGGCCATTGAAATTTTGTACATGTGCCCATGGGCCACCAACATCAGTTCTCCTTGGGGGGCACCCTGCTGAGTCTGAGTGCCAGGAGCTGACTATGCTGACTTCTGGTGTTTGAGAAGTATCAGGTGTGCTGGAAGGGTTTCAGGTATGCCAGGGGGTTGACCACGTGGGATATCATGTGTCCCCAAGGGTTACCATGCAAGTCATCAAGTATTCTGGCAGTGACTATGCTTACTATCACGTAGGCAGAGGGTATGTCTGGTATGCCAGAGGATCATCATTCAGAGTTTCCAGTGTGCCCAGGGCTTACCATATAGGGCATCAGGTATGCTGTGCAGAGTATCTGTGGGGGCGGGAGCAGGTTATGTCGAGGTATCCAAGTGTTTTGGGTAGACCAGTGGGTCTCCATGTAGGTTATTCATAGAATCACTCTGCAGGGTATCTGGGGGTCACCTTGCAAGGTATCCAGTGTTTGGGGTGGAGGGTTTGCTGTGTAGGGTATCCAGTCTGACAGGGTATCACGATGGGCTGCCAATATCAGTTCCCCTTGGGAGGCACTGGAGATAAGGGTCCTTATGCTGGATATGTGGTGTACTGGGGGTCATGATGCAGGCATCTGGTGTGCTTTGTACGTACCATGTGCAGTTCACCCAGAGTATCAGGTGTGCTGGCATTTGAGTCATGGCATAGAGTATCAAGTTTGCCAGGAGCTACACTCACAGCCCAGTAGCCACAGCCATTCTGGGTTTGGTGGACAGACCTGCTGGCAGGCCATGGAGCTTCTGATGTGAAGGATACAAAGGTTCTAGCATTTCAAGGTGACCGTGCCCAGCATCCATGTCACCTGCCCACAGTTGCCACCTTGGAAGGTGTAGGCAGTCCCTACAGGGTGCTGGCTGGTTCCAGATTGTGGGGACACTGCAGCATGAGGCCCACCTTCCTTCCCTCTGTAGAGCTGTGGAAAGTGCTGGTCAGCTGCACTCTTGCCAGCCTGGCAGGCAGAACTGCTGGAAGCATTTCTGGGTATAGCTGGAGGCACTGTGGCCTTGCCCTGCTGAGGAGCACCTCTGCTAGTCCCCACCTCACAGGAAGAGTACTGTGTCCCACTGACCAGCTCGTCTTCCCTAGTGGTGGCTCTGCCTTCTGAGAGCCACATTGGCCAAGGCAGAAGCCTGGACACACTTTATATTGGTCCCACCCCAAGTGTCTCTGTCTGCCATGTACTTCCTATCAAAGGCCAGGGCCTCAGGAGACTCGGTGAGATCACCTGGGCTCTGAGCCATTTGTCAGGTGGGCAACTGGACCCAACAGCAGGCTTTGAAAGTGGTGTGATCACAGCAAGCAGAAATGTGTGGCCCCTGGAAGGCCAGCTTGGGTCAGATGCTGGGAGGGGTCCTGGAACAGAGGTGCAAGCTAGAGCTGTGGGTCCAGCATGGCAGGTGTACCATGTGAGGTCTCTGCTTCTCTCTTTGTTTGTGAACTTGGTACTGTGGCTGGCATTACAAGGCTGCTGCTGCTGGCTTGTGGGTGAGTGCTCCGCTCTGAAGTCCTGGCCTAGTGCAGATGCTCTGCTGCTCCAGGTGGGGCTCAGGGCCATTGAGCACTAAAGAACATTGAAGCCCTGCCTTCTGCACCCACAACACATTGGTACATCTTGGAAACGTGTCTTCTTCCTGGGTCTGGAGGAGCCCACTCCTAGGACCAGGCTCAGAAGTCACAGGATAAGCACAGTGCTGCAATCCTCCGAATCCAGGAACTAGGGGCTGGGAATGGGCTGATTCCTGGAGTGGCGTGACAGATTCAGAAGTTCCCATGCAGGCTGCTAGAAGATAGCATTTGGGTCCCCAGCCTGCCTCCATGTGATCTGTCCGTGACCTATGGGTCAGATACACCAGTGTACAGGAGGTACCTGGGCACACTTTGATATGGACTGTGCAGTGTGTCACACTCAAGGATCAGGAAAGAGCAGCAACCAAACACACTGAGGCAGTCGCATTCACAGCTTCTGTCCTGGCAGGTTTGGGGCAGTGACAGACACAGGAAGGGTGGGATGGGGGTTCTTTAGAGCTCAGTGTCACTCTGTATTACAAGAAGTAGGGGAGACACGAGCAAGGGCGATGTTTTAATTACGTGATTCTTATCCTAATTTATAATAAATTAATAATTTATCCTAAATGCATTGTAATCTATTTTTAATAAGTCATTCAAACAGGCTCAGCTCCAGTTAAGGTCCAGAGCTGATAGCCAAGCCCACCATGCCCACCCCGCCCAGTCCTTTTGATGAGGCGCTGCCTTTCACTTCCCCTATCCAGCCATCTTATAGTTTTGCAGAACCTTCTGTCCAGGAGAGCAACAATGGCCCTGCAGCCCTTTCTCTCCCTGCCTTTGGGAAGCTTTGGCTGGTTGAGGTGGCTGGAATGAGAATATGGCCAACACTGCAAATGGAATTCTGATCAGGGCACTTCTGAGATGTGCTTAGTGTAGTGGCATAGGCCCAGTACTTTCATCTAACCTCAGCCCTGTTCACTGAGTGCCACCATAGGGGACAAGCTGCCTGCTCCCTGCTGGTGGACCGGTGGACAGGTGCCCAGGGTTAACCCAGAGGTTGCTTGGGAGTAAAGATGTTAAATACTCATTCAAAAACTTCCCCACACCCTACCTCCCTGTCCTGCATGGGAACCTGCCAGCCTCTATCTCCAGGCATTATGCCCACCACTCCCCTCCACTCACCATCAGTCCTCTGGAGCCTTGTGCTGGGGCCGGCTGTACTGTGCACTCCTGGCTCACAGCCTGGCAGTGCCAACCTGCCAGAAGAGGTCTTTCAGGACACTACTGTGGACACCCAGCCCTGCCTTGGTCTCCCCTTCCTACCCTGACTTGGCTAAGACTTCTGGATTCCCAAGCTTCAATTATTGTGGTGGGCTTTAACCCCTGGCCCCACCTCCTCCCACTGCTAGACTGCTGTGCTGACCCCAAGATATGAGCAGTGGGACCTGCCAGGCCATGCACAGCCTCCTTCTCTGCACTTGCAGCGCAGCTCTTCATGTGGCAGATGGATGCCTAGGAGGGTGGTTGTGAAACTGCACCCGGCTGAACCCCATGCACAAGGTCTCCAGCAGGGTGTTGACCCTCCACAAGCTGACCTGACGACTGCCATCGGCCAGTGCACCCTCACTCCACGGCTCCAGCCTGTTCTGCCTCTCCTTACCTGCTGCTTGCCCTCCTGACTGGAGGCTCCCTTAGTGCTCCCCATGACGGACCCCTCAAGGGCTCCCTGGTAGTCCATGCAGTAAACCCAGCAGCTTCCCACAGTGTGTTGTCCACTGCGCTTCATCCCTTCTCCCCCATTTAGTTATGTTGGTTTTCAGGCGAGGTATAGACTCAGCCAGCCGTGGGTGTTTGCAAAGCTTTAAAGCATTGTTTAGCAAGTGAGGTGTGACTTATGCCAGTCATAATCCTAGCACTTTGGAGGTGAAGGCAGGAGGATCAGAAGTTCAAGGCCACCCTTATCTGTATAGCAAGTTGAAGGCCAGCCTGAGTTATGTGAAATCCTGGTTTGAAAAGAAAAACTGCGGCTGGGGAGATGGCTCCATAGGTAAAATTCAGCTCTCACCACCCATATAAAATCTGGGCTGAGAGGCACTTGTCTGTAATCAGCTCCAGAACTGAGGTGGAGAGGAGGGGGGGGGGGCAGTGGATCCCTGCAGCTTACTGCTTACCAGTCTACCGAATCAGTGTGCCCAGGTGAGATACCATCTCAAACAACCAAGGTGGAAGGCAACAGGGAGACACCTGGTGTTTATCTCTGGCCTCTGCACGTGTACATATACACACAGACATGAACACACACACACACACACACACACACACACACAAAATGAAAAAGAAAACAGAATCACAGCATTTCCAGTGCAGGCCCTGAGAGGACCCACTCACACTGCTCAGCCTTGTCTTTTGAGACCTAGGAACTGCTGTTCCAAGGTCAAGTGCCTAACTCCCAGCATGCACCTGAACTCTATTTTCTGCTTTCTCATGCTGACCCCTGGCTCTTGGGCCTCAAGTATATTCTATGTGTAGCATGGGACACTCCCCCACCCCCAAGAGTTTATTTTAGAAGATTCGCATAACCTGCTGAATTCCCAGCCCAGTGCCACAAGAAGCCATTCCTGTGTAAGGCAGTGTCTCCCTGAACCAGTCTGGTTGGGGTGGGACCTGTCACACTGGTGGCTGGACCACATGGCCCCCTAGTCATGTTGTAGGAATACAAAGCTCTGCATCTAACTGGAAGAGGGACAAGCGAGGGTCGGGAGGTGGCAGAGCCAGGCTGGCAGCATGCTGGTCTGCAGGCAGGAAGGCTGACTGAGATAGAGAGCAGTTGCTCCATAGCTCACCACAGCCCATCTCTGGTTCTCTACATTCCAAGTCTCCAAAGCAGCCCATCCTGATTAGCTGTGCAAACTTAATTAGTTCATATCCAAGTTTGTGGAAGGCATCCCACAAGGGAGCTGTGTGAACAGCCTCTGGTTACCAAGAAGACCAGACTGCATGCCGAGGTGACGGGATTAATATTGAATATGCCTCCTTGGGTTGCCAGTCCTCCCCAGTCAAGACTCATCTTCCCCGTGGCTCCTTGGGTGTACCACCCTTGTAAATAATATTAAAGCAATTTCTTTGGAGAAGTCAGAAAGGGAGAGGGGGTGGGTGAGGTTCCTGAGGCACCCTGTCTCTGACTCTGTGAGGTCAGCTCCAACTCGAAGGACATCCACTCCTACCAGGAGTTCCAGGGGGGCCCAGATCCCCTGCACACCAAATGGGGCTGGCCCTTTATACCCTTCCACATGCAGTGTGGGATGGGGTTGGTGGGCAGCCATCCAAGGTCCTCTAGGCCCCTCTGGCTGACAGATTCTGAGGGTCTAGGAAGCATTTCTTCTCCTAACAAATTGCCCAGTTGCCCATGTGTCTGGGGGGGGGGGTCAAATTCACCTTTTACAGACTCCACCAGCAGGAGGTTATTGAGAAGCCAGAAGCGATTTGGATAATGACACATCCTGCTCCAGAACTCCAGCCGATCAAAGGGAATGACCAGGCCTTTGATCTTCATTTCCCTGGAGCTCCAGAAAGATAGGTGGCCAGCCCCGTACCCCAGGCTAGCCCCCTACCCTAGGCCCCACCAGAACAGGGTCCCAGCCTGCCCTGCTGTGTGCCATGCTGGCTTTGAGGGAGAGCCTCTCCCTGTTGGGAAGAGTGGCTTCCTGCTCATGCTGTCTCCCTTAGGTGCCGTTGCAGCCTTCCTCCAGGGGGAGCCCTGCCCTGTCTACCCCACTCCTCCCTCCTGAGGAGCACCTGCCTGCTGACTCCCAGGTGGCAGTAGCTCCTCATGGGGTACTCCTTGCTGCCTGGCTTCTCTCTCTAGGTTCCGTCTAGATTTTCTTGCATGGTCTCCAGGTGCCTGAAGCAGCCATTCAGTGTTTAGTCACCGTGAACTCTCCAGAGGTGCCAGGATGTCTTCCCAGAAGGGCTATGGGAGCTAAAAAGAATATGGGCCCCAGGAAGGGGGGACATCTGTCCAACCTTGAAGCTTCTTGTCTGGCTGTAGTGAGTGCTGGGGACAATGCAGCTCCAGCTTCATGCCCTCCTGCTTCCTATGGGGTAAACTGTCCAGCAGCCGTCCTGTGGGGAGCTTGTTATAGACCTTCCCAGGCACAGTTCATTTCAGAGAGATGAGCCATGGACGGGGAGGCCTCTGGGTTTGCTGATGGCCACACAGCCAGCCCCAGGCTCATACTGCCACCACCTCCACCTCTGCTGGTCAGTAATGGGCCCTCTATGGACTTTTGGTTAGTTTTTAACTAGGTCTCCAGCCTGTGCCTCCCTCCCTCCCCTCTCTGCCTGATTTAGCCAAGCACCTGGCCCTAGGACCTCTGCTAAACCTCCTATGTCAGGGCCACCTTTTCATGAAGCCTTGAGTGGTGTACCAAGATTGTGTGTCCCCCTCTCTGTCCCCCAGACTCCAGCTAGACCGTCCCATAGTACGTGCCTCCTGGCCTAGGCCACTGTTGTCCCCCTGTTCACAGCTAGTGAGAAGCCCTGGACTCAGAGCCACCTGCCTCAGGGCGGCTGACAGGGTTTCCTGGTAACTGTTTCCTCTGAGCTTATCCTCTCAGTTACCCCTGTTTATAGCAAGCAAAACTTCATCCTTTTTACAGTTGTGATTCGAAAGCCATTTTATCTGAACTTTATTTACGTTAATGAGGTGCCCTGGCTTAGCCTGCAGCAGAGTTGCCAGGTAACCTCTGCTTGTCAGCTGATCCAGTGGCTCCTTCTCCCTAGCCATGTTCTACCTGGCACACCTGGGGGGCCCAGCAGGTGCACCCAAGGGCAGTCCTCCAGCCACCCCCATGCCCGGAATCTCAGGGACAAGATGGGGAGTGAGAGCTGAGGGGAGGGGTCTGCCCGGTGCTGAATCTCGCTGTCCTCTAGGCCAGGGCTGCTTAAACTTTCCCCCATTTTCACCTCCCAAATTTATTTATGATCCCAGGTATATAGATGGGTATAGATGGGTACACAAATCAAACACTGACTCATAGTAAATTATAAAAGGAAATTATTTGTAAACAATTCTTTCTACATATAATTTTACTATTTATTAGAGGAAAGAAAAATTGTATACTAGTGAGATGAATGTGTATTGAGTCTGTGGGGGTCTGCGCATATCTGTGGGTGGGTGGGTGTTTGGATATGGATGTGTCTATATGTGTGTTGGGCGTCTGTGGGTGCAGGTGTGTGTCTGTATGTGTCTGTGTATCTGTGGGTGTGGTTGTGGGTATTTGGGTAGGGGTGGAGGTGCATCCATGTTCCTGTGCAAGTACTTCAAGAGACCCATCTGCCTGTCTGCCTCCCATCACCACCCCTGAATCACAGGTGCATGCTACTGAGCCCAGCTTTTCTCACGGATTCTGGGGGTTGAACCCAGGTTCTCCTGCTTGTGAGACAAGTACTTCACCAGCTGGGCCATCTCAGCCCCCATATTCACTTCTACTTCAAATCTTAGCCAAATATTTGATGCTTCGGGATGTAGAATATCTTCACTATTTTTCAGAGTTGATCAATATTTTGATTTTGGAATTGTTAACACTGAAAACGTCACTTCACATAAATACATAGCACAAGATGGCAGAAGCATGTTTAGGGCCATTTCAGAAATTGTCCTAATCACAAGCCAAAATTTATTTAACGGTTTTCCATGAACTCAAGCTAGCAGCTCCAACAGCCGTTTTGAAAAATCAAATATTTCAACACAATACAATGCAAAGATATGCTAATTTGATCGTTTCATACTGAGAGATGGTGGTAGGAAAATGTAAAACAGTTTTTTTTATAATTAAACCATGTTTCAGTAAGAGCAGAACACTTGGTACACTGCAGTTCTTGAGGTGTCTCATGCAGCTGTCATGGTGTTGCGTGACAAGCTTCCCGCCTTGTTGCCACATGTCTCTGGCCATACCGTACATACCGCGTGTTCAGAGCCAAGGTTACTGTGAGGTCTCAGGATACATTACAGGTGAGCACTGTGGAACAAGTGGGAGTAGCCTGGTCACAGCTGAGATGTGGACTTCATGAGGTTTGGAGACTATAGAGCACTTTGTGGGTGGATGGTCTTCATCTGTCTGTGCCCCAGACCTCTCTGTCACCCTAAAAGGCTCCAGTTTCATCCATCAGACAGGGAGCCATTAGCAGACAGCACATTTTGTTTTGAAGGGCTGACCAGCCCACGTCTTCTGGCCACATTCTCAGCCAGGGAAGTGTGTTCAGAGAGGCAGAGCCACTGCCAGGGCCTCTTCAGGAAGGACGGAGTCCAGTTGGAGCCCAGTGTCTACCTGGCTTCCATGGCCTGCAGTGGCCTCACCTCACTGTTCTCCAGCCTCTGGCCTTCCTTGGTGTTCTGGAGTTGGCAGACAAGGCAGCCCCCCAAGACCCCCACACTGAACCTTCCTCAGTGACTCCCGAGCACTGTGCAGCTGGATGAGCCTGTCAGAGCACTGTGACAGGTACTATTGTCTTATTTTACAGTGAATGTTTAAGAGGATAGCACGAGACAGGCACCTCGGCTTCTCTGTCCTTAGTCCTCCATCTTGTTCTCTCCTGAACCAGCCTTCTGTGTGTTCTCTGCCTTGTCCCCAGCTCCTGCTCCTTGAAGGGTCCCTAAGCAGTGTCTAGTGTTCCCTGGGAGGGGCTGCCCCACCAGGCTGTACTCCTATGCACCAGCAACTCTCTCACCCCCTTCTGGTACCCTTTCCTTTATATAAGGGCAAGAGAGTCCCGGGTCCAGGTTCATCCCTGGCCCCTGCAGAGGCCAGTTCCATCCCAGCCTCAAGCATGGAGCTCTAGATAGGTGGCTGCCACCTTCACCAGCTCGTGACAGGTATCAGATGCCAGCCTGTACATAGCCTGTGTATGTCTACTATACCAGCCTCTCTCTTCTCTGTCCCTGCTCCCACAGGTTGTATAAACGGGAGGGCCCTGGGAGCTCCCCTTTCCCCTTGTCGCCATGTCTCTGGCCTGTTAGTGTTAATCAACTGCACTTCCAGCAGAGGCCTCCTGTGATCAGCCCCGCAGCCTGCACAATCGCAGACTCCTGTGACGGGGCACAGTGGGGCAAGCCACATGGTCCTCTTCATGACGAGGCCACATCTGGGAACAGGCCCATAGTGTGGTGTGTACTGGTGTACCTCATGGCACACACCAGCTTGAGGACACGGCACAGGGAGCAGCCCTTGGCCTCCCTCCAGCCTCTTCTTTGTGGTCACATCTGGTAAGGAGTAACCTGCTCACTCTGCTTGTGGGCAGTTCTGGATGACAGGCTTAGGAGCCACATGCAGGGCCCATGGCACCAGATATGCCCCCTGTCTTAGAAGTGGGTTCTTCATCAGGTGACGTGACCCAGAGAGGAGAGCTACCATTGCCAGCCCCATCCCCATGGTGCTGGTAGGGGCTTTGGGGGCCTGGTGCACCCCAGGCGCAGACATTCATCCCTCAAACTTTCATTCTTAAATTTGTGCTTATACGAGCACAGAAGTTAAGATCACCACCCTACGGGAACTGTCAAGCTGCCAGCAGCACATCTGGGAGGGGATATAGGTACATTGGCACAGAAGATCCTGCAGGATGAAATGGAGCCATTTGTGCAGAGCTAGGTGAGACATTCTAGAAACTTCTAGGAGCTACCAGAAGGGCAGCGTGCCAGAATATGGAGGCTGTGCCGGAGTGGGATCTGGCCCTTGAAGTGTGCTTGGCTTAGATACTCTGGCCACATGCTCTATTCCTCAGGCCTTGGAGTTTGCTCAACCCTCCATCTAGAGCCTCGTTTTCCTCCCCACTCTGGCTAACCCACTGAGCCCTTAGCATGGGCGCCTTTCCCTAGAGGCCCAGCCCCTGGCTTCTCAGAGTTAAGGGTTGAGACCCTTCCTTGTGTAGAGTTGACCCCAGAGCTCGTGGCCATATCCTGGGAACACAGAGGTGCAGCAGTCACAAGACCCTTGGTCGTCCCTGGTGAGCATCAGCACAGCTTGTTCTGTTTGGGGACAATCCCATCCCCAAGGCATAGCATCATATTCAGAGTCTTCTGAAGGTGCCAGCAAGACCCCAGCTGCCACAGACAGAGAGGGGCATGTGTGCCCCAGGGGACAGGGCATGTGTGCCCCAGGGGACAGGGCATGTGTGCCCCAGGGGACAGGACGTGTGTGCCCCAGGGGAACAGGACGTGTGTGCCCCAGGGGGACAGGGCGTGTGTGCCACAGGGGACAGGGCGTGTGTGCCCCAGGGGACAGGGCGTGTGTGCCCCAGGGGGACAGGGCGTGTGTGCCCCAGGGGGACAGGGTGTGTGTGCCCCAGGGGGACAGGGCTGCCTTGTGTCACTTCTTCAGTACTGTGGGGCATAGGCAGACATGGACATCAGGAGAGCAGGGATTATTGTGAGATGTCATAAATGCAAGATGTCCAGGAGGCTGATGGACCCACAGCTGCGAGATTGGTAATCTTGTACGGCCAACATGCAGCCACGAAGCTGATGGCTTCATGGCCACACCCAGCTGGAAAGCTGTTGGCTCCCACGGCCTCCACCTGTGGACCAACCCAAGGCCGAAGGCTGTCAGCCTTTGCGACCACCCAGTCGGTGGGGAGCTGCTAGTTCTCATGGCTGAACAAGCTGAAAAGCTAGCTGTAAGATTAACAGTTCCATGATCAATCTAGCTAAGACAAACATGAGCACAGTAACAACCAGAGCTCCCACTGTGGATCTCCACAGCTCTGGCTTGGGGCTGGCTGTTGCAGGCAAAGCTGTGTTAAAGGGGACATTGCCCATCAAGGCATTAGACATCTGTGCAATGGGGCTTCAGGAACTGCCATGTTTAGGAGTAGTTTGTTTCCGTTTCATTTAAGTTAAATGCATGTCTGCACATGTTAAAGAATGAGAAGCTATAAGCTATGTGCTTTGAAAAATCCCAGATCCATAGACAACTGTTTCTCTGTTTCCTTAAGATCTTCCTTGCACTTGGGAGGCAGAGGCAGGCGGATCTTTGTGAGTTCAAGGCCAGCCTGGTCTCCAGAGTGAGTTCCAGGACAGCTGGGGCTACATGGAGACCCTATCTCTAAAAGACTAAAAAAAAAAAAAAAAAAGATCTGGATCTTATACCTGGTTTTGGTAGGTCAGTGAGCTCCCCAACCCCAGGCAGTTGGAGAATGTGTTTGAAGGCCTCAGATCTCAATGGGACCTGTGGCCATGGAGGGCTGGCCACACCCCTCAGCTTAAAGATGATGAAGGGCCTCACACTCCTGGGCCTTGGACCAGCTGTGGCAGTTGCCCAGGCCCTGGGATGTGTGCGCAATCCTTCCCATAGCCCAGTGTCTGGGAGGAGACTGGAGACCACAGGGTGCTTCCCAAGGGCTCAGCCTTAATCACACACTGAAAGGACTAATCTGTAAGGTTGCTGACTTGATTATAGTCACCGAGCAGTAGGTGGGCTGAAGGCTCCAGGCCTCAAGCCCCACAGGCTCAGGGAGCCATCCTGGGATACCAAAACCCTAGAGATACCAAGCTGACTTGGGGGGGTCACCCTCGGAACTTGGCTGGGGGTGCTAACAGCACCCTGCATAGGGGCCACTCTGTCACGCATACACACCTGGAGGGAGGGCCCCCTGTCATCTGTCTCTGAGGCTCCCAGGTGGGATGCACCCCACCTTGCAGGGCAGCCCACCCCACCTGTGGGCAGGGCAGCCCACCCCACCTTGCAGGGTAGCCCACCCCACCTGTGGACAGTGCAGACTTTTTAAGCCCTTTAACCAACCCCTGAGCTTTGTCTTCCTGACAGTCTTTTCTTCCTCCCCCATGGGCCCACATGGGATTCGATGTAATCAGCATGAAAGAATGGCTGAGGGTTTCACAGTTGAAATGCCTTGCTAATTCCACAGCCTGTGCCCCAAGCCTCTGTGGAGATGCCACTACTCAGGATTAGAGGAGAGAGGCCACAGAAAGAGTGTGGCCCCTTTCTCAAATGGCTTTGTCCCTCTTGTGTGACTGTTGAGGATGGTGACTTGGTCTTTTTGGTTTCTGAAAAAGTGGAAGAAAAGAAACCCCTAGGAATAGTGCTCCCTCGGCCCTGCCTGTACCCCAACCTGAGATGTTCAGAAGTGACCCCAGCAAGAGCTTTGGGGCATCTGGCTGACTCTGGTCAGGTCCCAGGCTGCTGACACATTTGGCCCTCTGAGCTCATGATGAGGTGCCTGTGTTTTAGAGGTGGGTAGTACCCATGGCTCCGGTCTCCCCACCCCCACTCCTGTCTACCCTGTGTTCTGCCTCATGCATTTGAGACTTGCCACTCGAGCCCCAGTTCCCAGTCCAAGCATCTTCATCATGGTTTTAAGTCTGCCCTCACTGTCAGTGCCCAAGCTGTGGAAACGCCCTCACTTGCATGCAGAATATTCAGATGCGGTGGCAGCAGGACTCAGAGTTATCTGTGCCCAGGCCTCTGCAAGGACTCAGAGTTATCTGTGCCCAGGCCTCTGCAAAGACTCAGAGTTATCTGTGCCCAGGCCTCTGCAAGGACTCAGAGTTATCTGTGCCCAGGCCTCTGCAAGGACTCAGAGTTATCTGTGCCCAGGCCTCTGCAAGGACTCAGAGTTATCTGTAGCCCAGGCCTCTGCAAGGACACAGAGTTATCTGTGCCCAGGCCTCTGCAAGGACTCAGAGTTATCTGTGCCCAGGCCTCTGCAAGGACTCAGAGTTATCTGTAGCCCAGGCCTCTGCAAGGACACAGAGTTATCTGTGCCCAGGCCTCTGCAAGGACTCAGAGTTATCTGTGCCCAGGCCTCTGCAAGGACTCAGAGTTATCTGTAGCCCAGGCCTCTGCAAGGACACAGAGTTATCTGTGCCCAGGCCTCTGCAAGGACTCAGAGTTATCTGTGCCCAGGCCTCTGCAAGGACTCAGAGTTATCTGTAGCCCAGGCCTCTGCAAGGACACAGAGTTATCTGTGCCCAGGCCTCTGCAAGGACTCAGAGTTATCTGTGCCCAGGCCTCTGCAAGGACTCAGAGTTATCTGTAGCCCAGGCCTCTGCAAGGACTCAGAGTTATCTGTGACCCAGGCCTCTGCAAGGACTCAGAGTTATCTGTGCCCAGGCCTCTGCAAGGACTCAGAGTTATCTGTAGCCCAGGCCTCTGCAAGGACACAGAGTTATCTGTGCCCAGGCCTCTGCAAGGACTCAGAGTTATCTGTGCCCAGGCCTCTGCAAGGACTCAGAGTTATCTGTAGCCCAGGCCTCTGCAGAGTTGGCAGGACCCAGTGGAGTTGCCCCTGGAGGGCAGGCCCAGGATGCCCAGTCAGTAGTGTAGATGTGGAGAGGGCCCTTATACCATGGGCTCATCTAGCAGGGTCTGAAGCCAGGCCAAATATACAGATGGAAGCGACCTGTTGCCACACTCTGGTGTGTCCTCACAAGCTGGGAGGACATATTGTCTGTGCCCGTGTGTAAAGGAGGAAGCTGAGGGCTGACAAAGTCCCCCATTCCCCAGCGGTAGCTGCAAGTGTGCGGCTCCACTGATTGAGCCTGGCCCAAAGCAGCATCAGGTTGCCTTAAGGATATAGCTAGGGACTTGATCTCCCAGGAGCCTCCTCTGAGGAGCAGTCACAGTGGGGGTGCCACGTTCCATGATCAGTCCTCCCATAGTTCTGAGCCCAGCTTGAGGGCCAGATTTGAGCTTTTGTCTCCTCTTAGAGCCTCAGCCACACCTCTTGGGTCCTTGATGTCCCATGAGCCACCACCCAGGCACGGCGGTGCATGGCTGGGCTGAGCAGCAGCACCATCCTTCCCCCACGTGTACACTTCTGGCCCAGCACCCCTCCTCAGGGCCAGCCTGGGCCAGGAAAGGCTGGGATCAGGCTTTGGTTACGGCAGGAGGCTGGGGTACAGAGAGCAGGAACTACAGGGATGGATCCCAGCACCTGCTTCTCAGGCTGCAGGAAGACAGATAGGACTCCCAGGGGATCCCATGCCTGCTCTGGGACACCCTCTTCTGCCGTTAGTAACAGTGCACCAGTAATGATTTTCCCCACTTGCAACCTCACCCCGTGCTGAGGAAAAGCAAGTTGAAATTAAATTTCAAATGTTAAACCAACCAATTAAAAAAACGCAATCACATGGAAACATGCATTTTTCAAAGCAGTGTTGTTTATGCTATCATAATTAATGAATGCAGAGAGGAGAGGCAGGGTTCCGTGGGGCAGCCTGCTCTAGCGTGGGCTGCAACCTGGGACCTGGTAACACAGCAGCCCCACCAATCCTGGCACTTCTGACCCCAGAGCCCAGGATCCCTGCTCTGCCTGCCTTCCTGCACCCAGTGGGCATGAGAGATAAGAGCTGGCTGTCGCATGAAGCCTGGGAGGAAGAGAACTGTACTGAAGTCAGTCAGCCCTGACCATCAACTGGGCATCCTTTCTCCAGGGCCCTTAACTTCCTCCCTGGCCACTTGCCATGCCCCCCTCCTCCTCTTTCTTAGGCAAGAGCGAGGACTGGCTCAGCCATGAGCTCTGGCCCACCATGCCTCCTCCTACCCTCCACATCAACAACTCCTACAACGAGTGAGGCAGGTCACCCATGTGAGCCTGTGCCCATGATGGCAGAGTTCTGTCAGTGGTCACTAGCTAGAAAGAGCCAAGAGTGCTCAGCTGCTCCTGAGAGCTCACAAGAGCACAGAGTTGCCATGTCTGGTACCTGTTGTCAGGAGCTACCCTCTCCAGGGTCTGTCCTGAGCCAGGTGTCTTGTCTGCACCGCTGAGATGCAGGCAGCCACCAAGCATAGAGCCGCGTAGGGGAGGTGGCCATGGCTCTTCACCACGTCTGCTTTAGCCTTGCCCGATGGAAGCTGAGAGCAGGGAGCCCCAGCACTGTCCAGGCCCTGCTCCTCCCCCTCCCTCCCTCCCTCCCTCCCTTCCTCCCTACCTTCCTCCCTTCCTCCCTTCCTCCCTTCCTCCCTTCCTCCCTTCCTTCCTTCCTTCTTCCTCCCTTCTTCCTCCCTTCCTTCCTTCCTCCCTCCCTTCCTTCCTCCCTCCCTCCCT
>VZQC01003171.1:2066135-2141979 GCA_009823505.1 Rhizomys pruinosus | reverse complement strand
GTTTTTTTTTTTGGTCTTTTTGAGACAGGGGCTCCCTATAGCCCCAGCTGCCCTGGAACTCACTCTGTAGACCAGGCTGGCTTTGCTGCCTATAACCCCAGCATTTGAGGGTAGGGACAGGCTGGTCTTGAAGTTTGCTGTCTAGCTTGTCAGTTGACCTAGCTGAAATAACAAATTTCTGATTCAGTGAAAGACCATGTCTCAAGGCAGTACAACAGAGCACAATAAATAAAGACTCCCAACATAGTCCTCTACGTCACACTCACGTGTATGTACCACACACACACACACAGACCTCAGTGGGTCAGAGAGATGGCTCAGAAGGTAAAGGGATCCCGGAACTAACATGATGGAGCGGCACTAATACCTGCAAGCTGTCCTGACCTCTGCATGTGTCTCAGGGCCTGCACACATGGGGGCAGGGAGAGAAAGAAAGGAAAAGAGAGAAAAAGAGAAATTAAAAACAAAATTAGTGTCAGCGCTGGCCCACCATCACAGGAAGAGGCCTCCTTTGAGGCTCTCAACAGACGGCACTCTGCCGAGGCTTTCACTGCTACAGGGTCCTCAGAACCTTGGTCTCAGCGTCTCAGCAGTTACCATGTGTGCTTGTGGCTGCTGTGCCTGGCATATAGCCATTGTCTTGGCCTTCAGAAGTATTCAGGCACCCAGGAGCATGGCAGGCCTGGGCTGGATATGCCCTATGCCCTGTGTGTGGAGTGGGATGTGCATGGTACATGTGTGCATGGTACAGGCGTACATGGTGCATGACAGACCTTATAGTTGTCCCTTCCTTTAGAGAGTGCCAACCATCAGGGCCGGAGCCCCCACAGGCAGGAGCGTCATCTACTAACTTGACAAATGGCCAAGAGATGGGTTTGCTGGACAGTTCCTAGCAGAGCTTTCTGGAGGCCAAGACCATGGGGCAGTCCAGTTTTGGCTGCTTGGCTGCTTGGTGCTGTGGGTCAGTTCACAGGTGGGGGGGTGGCTCACAGGCTGGTCCAACCCGCCACTGTCCTGTGCAGTCCTCAGGTAGCAGGTAGCAATGCCTCAGTCCCTGAGCCTTCTCACCAGGCCTCAGCCAGGTGGCCATGCCCACTGTGGTGAGCTCACAACACGTCAGGCCCACCAGCCTCAGGCAAAGGTGGCAGCATGGATAAAGCTGGACCTCCCCACCTGCCACTCTTGTGACACATCCTTGGTCCCTTGGCCCCAGGGATCCTTCCTCAGAGGCCCTCCTTTGCACCTCTCCATAGCCTATAGTGTTGCTGGCTGACTGTGCCCACCTCTGTATACTAAAGGGTCTTCCTCAGGGTCTCCACCACCACTTTTTGCTGTGGTCTGGTCCATGGTTAGCACTTAAGGTTTATGTCAGGAGGAGGAAAGGAGAAGGGGGCTGGGGGGGGGGGCAGACCAACCAACTCAGGGGTATGAAAGGGAGCTGCCCTCCCTGCAGGCTCAGCCCCATATGTTGAGCCTCAGTTCCCACCCTGCAGCTGCGGCCCAGCCAGGGTGCCTGCGCCCTCTCCCTCCGGGTGAAGGGCCAGCAGCGGCAGTGGAGTCGTTAGGCAGCCGCAGACGCCTGGTGATTTAGCAGTGTGATTACCTCCTAATGCAATACCTCACGAAGCTTTTTATTAGATTTCCCCCCCTCTTCCTTCCAAACACCCTTTGGAAATAAACACCTAAGGCTGTTACATTCTATACCACTCATTTTAATTAACTTTTAAATCACATATTGTCACCCAGACCTCCCTCAAATGTTGGCTTGGGGGAGGGGGTTCAGAATGGAGTCTCAGGGCAGGTCCAGTGAGGCTGGTCCCATGGCCTTGTGGGAGACTCTGGGAAGGCAGCTCAAGGGGAATCGTCAAGGACCTGGCCTTGGTACTGGGCACATACAGCTGGTACTACTGGAGGAGGGTGCAGTGTTTCCTTCAGTGCCCAAACCAGGCCCGATTCACATCCAGGACACCCTGAGAACTGATGGACAGGCACTGAGTTCTGGCCCTGAGACTCAGCCCGGGTCTCCTCAGTGAGGCTGGGGGAGAGTGGCAGCCACCCTTTTCCTCTGCAGGTGGCCTCTGACCTTGTGTGCTGGCCCTGATGACTGTCCTTACCCTGGGCATCCCCTCCCACCCTCAGCCTGTGTCTGGGAGCAAGCACGATGCAGGTCAGCATTGCTCTCCACTAACTCTCATTCATGGAGGCCGGCACTTCCCAGGAGGGGCTAGGTATGGAATGGGCAGTGGAAGATGCTTTCCTCAGACAGTGCTGCCATCCAGCACAGCAGGTTCCACCCAGCTTCCTAGGGTGCCAGCCAGCATACCAGAGTGCTGTCCAGAATACTGGGGTGTCATCTAGAGAATCTCCTGGAGCGGGTGCCGTCCAGCACACGTTCTCACCCTCTGGTGTGTCTTTGCTCACTGGCCTGCTCCGCTTTCCCTCCCCTGGGCTGCTTGCTCACTTGTGACTAGCAGAGTCTTCCCTCACTTTTCTCCTGCCGTGCTGTCACGCTGGGCACTCTGCTCAGATTCCTCTAATGGTTATGATTGTGGCCATGGTAGCTGGTGATGTCTGGGTGTTTGCTGACAGGACCCAGCTGAGCAGGGTCCTCTGGCTCTATCTGAGAGGCGTGCACAGAAAGCTAACTGGCCCTATCCATCCCTTCCCCTCAGCGCACCAAGCATTATGTCTCTTTCCACCTGTGCCGTGGGCTCTGTCTTTCCTGTGGCCGTTGGTCTCCATGCACTGTCACCTCCACCTCTGTACTGGTAGGCTCAGCCACCCACCATCCTGTAGGGTAAGAGCTGATGCAGGTAGAGGCTGGGGTATATGTCTGTTGAGTGCCCAAGCATCGTGGACAGGTTTGGGCTGAGCCTTTGAATGCTTGCTCCACAATGTTGTCCAGGAGTGACTCATTCTGACCCATCCTGTCCCTGTGGAAGCTAGCCCCCCCCCCGCCCCAAACACAACACACGAGAGTGATGCCTGGGAGAGTTGCTGTGGAAGCTAACTTCTCACCCTCCCTGCCCCCCCCAAAACACAACACACGAGAGTGACGCCTGGGAGAGTTGCTGTGGAAGCTAACTTCTCACCCTCCCCACCCCCCCAAAAAAACAACACACGAGAGTGCTGCCTGGGAGAGTTGCTCCAGAAATTAGCTTCTTACCACCCCCCCACCAAGCACAACACATGCCACTAGAAAATTAGCCAATATTTTTGTAATCAAAAAGGGCTACCTCTTCCTTGGAGAAGAAGGGGCTGCCGTCTGGCAGCTCGTTTATCTTGGAAGGTGGCAGGGCCCACATGGGCTCTTGTTTTATTAAATAACCTCTTAGAGCTGCCTTTCTGCCCATGGCTGAGCACCGGTGGCCCAGGCAGAGTGGCCAGGGGTAACAAGGAAGGACTTCCCCTCCGCTGCCCAAACCATCATGGCAATCTGATGTCTACACAGCAAATGCCCTCTCCTGTTCTGTCCCTTGGGTAGCTCCACTTCAGCCCAGGTGTGTTATCACCTGGGTGTATTGCACAAGATGCTGTAGGTTCAGAACTATACCCACCCATTAGCCTGGACTGAGGGGGGCGTATGTTTAGTCAGCTGACTGTAGAAGGTCCTGGAACTCAACCTACCCAGTGAAAGCTCCAGTCCAGCCCCAGGGCTGAGTATTGAGCTAGTCCAGGATTGCGATAAGGCACACCGATTCCATTAGTGCAGACCTGTATGCTAAGAAAAGAGTGGCGGCAGTGGTGGTGGCACAAGCTGCGATCCCAGCCATCATGGCTGCAGCAGGATCGTGGCTCCAGACCAATCTTGGATGCATGATAATACCCTATTTCAGAAACAAACATGGGCTGGGGAGATGGCTCAATTGGTGCTTCCAAGACTTGAATTCAATTCCCAGCACCCATGGAAAAAGCTCATGGTGATACATGCTTATAATCCCAGCCCTGGGGAGGCAGAGATGGGGCAGTGCCTAGGCCGGCCAGCCTAGCTTAATTAGGAAGCCCCAGATTTCAAAAACAAGACAAACAGCTCTTAAGGGACACCTAAGGGTGGCCTCTGGCTTCCACACCATGTGCACATGTGCATGAGCATGCACACATATACAGCAAAGTGCACAGGCACAACACACACACACTCAGAAATAAGACGTGGGAAAGAAGGGCACAGGTCTTGCTGATGGAGGTGGTGAGTGATCAGCATTGCCTCGTCTGGACCATCTTGCTGCTAATAAAGTGTTTATGACGAGATCTCTTGAGCCCAGCGGCAGGTGCCGGGGCGCGGGCTGAAGAGCCCCCCCCCCCGCCAACTGAGATTACGAAGAAGGATCTGAAGGAGGCAAGCAAAGCACGCCTTCAACACAGTGAAGAGGCATTCAGGACTCACATTGGAATACAGGCAAGGAGAAGCCCATATGCCAGGACCACGAAGAAGAGACTACACTGGAAAGGTGCAGGATAATCCCACGCCAAGCTTTACTAACCCTATGGATGACTCCTGCAGTGGGATCCCCCCGGGGATGCCCCAGGACACAGACATCAGAAACACAATTGGGAACATACTTAAAGAACTACAAAATCATAAAGAACAAATTAAAGAACTAAGAAAAGAGAATGAGGACCGAGAGAGAGAGAATGACAAACTCCAGAAGGAAGTAGAAACACTGAAAAGATCCCATGCTGAAAAAGAAAAAGAAACCAACCAGCAAACAAAAGAGCTACAAAAAGAGATCGAGAAGCTCCAAAAAGAAATAGAAACACTAAAGAAATCAGAAGAGGAAATGAAAAAGGAAATCAAACACTCATCCATTCAAGAGGAAAGGAATGAAAAAAGCCTCAGAAGCAGAATGGAGGAAGCAGAACAAAGAATATCAGACCTGGAGGACAACACAGAACAACTAAAAACCTCAAGGAAAGATTATGAAAAATTTAAAAATACACAAAAATGGAACAACCAGGAGCTGTGGGACACTATGAAAAGATCAAACCTCCGCATCATAGGAATAGAGGAAGGAGAAGAATCCCAAGAGAAAGGTATTGATCAGATCTTCAACAGAATAATAGATGAAAACTTCCCCAAACTAAAAAAGGACAAACCAATACCAATACAAGAAGCACATAGAACTCCAAACAGACAAGATCAGAAAAGAAATTCTCCACGCCACATCATAGTTAAAATGCTGGACACCCAAAACAAAGAGAAAATTCTTAAAGCGACAAGAGAAAAACAACAAGTGACCTATAAGGGGAAACCTATCAGAATAACAACGGACTTCTCACAGCAAACGATGAAGGCAAGAAGAACCTGGAGCAAAGCATTCCCAGTGTTGAGGGACAATGGATGCCAGCCCAGGTTACTATACCCAGCAAAAATGTCAATCATAGTGGAAGGAGAGAGGAAAATCTTCCATGACATAAACAACTTGAAAGAATACATGTCCGGAAAACCAACCCTTCAGAGAATACTTGAAGCAATCCAAAGAACAGAAGAAAGGAGCAACCAACCCCAGGCAACTAGAAGGAGAAATCAATAAAAGCATAACTGCAGAAGTAGAAACCTAAATCAAAACCGCAGATGGATAATAAGGCAAAAGGAAGCAACACAAACCTATCAGTCATAACCTTAAATATTAATGGACTAAATTCCCCAATCAAAAGACATAGACTGGGAGACTGGATTAGGAAACAGAATCCATCGATATGCTGTCTGCAAGAAACACATCTTACCTTCAAGGACAGGCACCACCTTAAAGTGAAGGGATGGAAAAAAATATTCCAAGCAAATGGTACCAAAAAGAAAGCAGGTGTTGCTATTTTAATATCGGATAAAATAGACTTCAAAGTAAAAGAAATCAGAAGAGACAAAGAAGGCCATTACATTTTCATCAAAGGAACAATCCACCAAGAAGATTTCACAATTATGAATATATATGCCCCAAATTCTGGTGCACCAAACTTTATAAAGACAATTCTCCAGGACCACAAGTCACAGACTAACCCCAGCACACTCATAGTGGGAGATTTCAATACCCCACTGAGTCCTTTGGATAGGTCAACAGGACAAAAAATAAACAGAGAGACATCTGAACTGAACGATATGATACACCAAATGGACCTCATAGACCTCTACCGAACATTCCATCCTAATACCAGAGAATACACTTTCTACTCAGCACCCCACGGAACATTCTCCAAAATCGACCACATCCTGGGACACAGAAGAAACCTCTACAAATACAAAAAGATTGAAATAATTTCATGCATCCTGTCAGACCACAGTGCAATGAAGCTCAACATCAACACCAGGACAAGCCCTCCTGCCTACAAGAACACATGGAGACTAAACAACACACTCTTGAATAATGAATGGGTCAAGGAAGAGATAAAGAAAGAAATAAAAACATTCCTGGAACTGAATGACAATGACAATACAACACAACAAAACTTATGGGATACCTTAAAAGCAGTCCTAAGAGGGAAATTTATAGCCCTGGGTGCCTACATTAGAAAAACAGAAAGAGCACAAGTGAATGATCTAACACTACAGCTAAAAGCACTTGAGAGGCAACAACAGATGAACCCTAAACGCAACAGACAGGAAGAAATAACAAAAATCAGAGCAGAAATCAATGAAATAGAAACAAAGAAAACAATACAAAAAATCAATGAAGCCAAAAGTTGGTTCTTTGAAAGAATAAACAAGATAGACAGACCTCTAGCCCAGTTAACAAAAAGAAAGAAGGAACAACTCCAAATCAATACAATCTGTGATGAAAAGGGAAATATCACAACGGACAAGGAAAAGATCAAGAAAATTATATGGGAATATTACAAGAACCTATATTCTACCAAGTTTGAAAATCTAGAAGAAATGGATGAATATCTGAAATCTTGGGAATCACCAAAGCTTGGCCAAGAGGAGACCAGCAGCTTAAACAGACCCATAACATATGAAGAAATAGAGGATGTAGTAAGAAGCCTCCCAACTAAAAAAAGCCCAGGCCCAGACGGTTTCACAGCAGAATTCTATAAAACATTTCAAAAAGACCTACAACCATTATTTCTGAAACTGTTTAGAAGTATACAATCAGAGGGAACTCTCCCAAATTCCTTCTATGAAGCCAACATCACTCTATTACCAAAACCAGGCAAAGATACAACTAAAAAGGAGAATTATAGACCCATCTCCCTCATGAACACAGATGCCAAAATTCTAAACAGAATACTGGCAAATCGCATACAGACCCACATCAAGAAGATCATCCATCATGACCAAGTTGGATTCATACCAGAGATGCAGGGATGGTTCAACATACGAAAATCAATAAACATCATCAAACACATAAACGGAATCAAAGACAAAAACCACACCATCATCGCAATTGATGCTGAAAAAGCCTTTGACAAAATCCAGCATCCCTTCATGCTTAAAGTCCTAGAAGGAATTGGATTGGAGGGATCATTCCTCAATGTAATCAAAGCCATATACAGGAAACCCACAGCCAATATCATCCTAAATGGGGAAATGACAGAAACATTCCCTTTAAAGGTAGGAACTCGGCAAGGCTGCCCCCTGTCACCACTCCTCTTCAATATAGTGCTTGAAACACTTGCTAGAGCAATAAGGCAAGAAAAGGATATTAAAGGAGTACTAATTGGAAAAGAGGAAGTCAAACTATCCCTATTTGCTGATGATATGATTGTTTACTTAAGGGATGCAAAAAACTCCACCAGAAAACTCCTAGAAACGATTAACAGCTTCAGCAAAGTGGCAGGATACAAAATTAACCTTAGAAAATCAATGGCCTTTCTTTACACCAAGAACAAGCAACTGGAGAAAGAATTCAAAGAGACCTTCCCACTCACAATAGCCTCAAAAACAATAAGATACCTAGGAACAAACCTAACCAAAGACACCAAAGACCTCTACAACAAAAATTTTAAACCCTTAAAGAAAGAAATTGAAGAAGACCTCAGAAGATGGAAAAACCTCCCATGCTCATGGATTGGGAAAATTAACATTGTAAAAATGTCCATTTTACCAAAACTCTTGTATAGATTTAATGCAATCCCAATCAAAATCCCCAAGAGTTTCTTCACAGGCTTGGAAACAAAAGTTCTTAAATTCATTTGGAGAAACAAAAGACCCCGAATAGCCAAATCAATCCTGAGTGAAAAGAGCTACACAGGAGGGATCTCTATACCAGATTTTAAACTATACTACAGGGCTATAGTCATAAAAACAGCCTGGTACTGGCACAAAAACAGACCTGTTGACCAATGGAACAAAACCGAAGATCCAAATCTGAGCACATACAATTTCAGCCATCTCATATTTGACAAGGGGGCCAAGAAACCACAATGGAGAAAAGACAGCATCTTCAGCAAGTGGTGTTGGCAAAACTGGATCACCACTTGTAGAAGAATGAAATTAAACCCCTACCTCTCACCCTGTACAAAAGTCAACTCCAGATGGATTAAAGACCTCAACGTGAAACCCCAAACTCTGAAGGTGATAGAAGAAAAAGTTGGCAGCAGACTACAAGACATAGGCGTAGGAAAAGACTTCCTAAATCAGACAGCAGCTGCACAAGAATTAAGGTCGACAATTGACAAATGGGACCTCATCAAACTCAAAAGCTTCTGTACATCAAAAGAAACAATCAAGGAAGTGAAGAGAAATCCCACAGAGTGGGAGGAAACCTTCACTGCAGATACATCTGACAAAGCATTGATTTCCAGAATATATAAACTACTCAAAAAACAAAGAAAAAAGAAAACAAACGACCCGCTCAATAGATGGAGCAAAGAACTGAACAGAGACTTCACAAGCGAGGAATTAGAGATGTCTGAGAAACACCTCAAGAACTGCTCAACATCACTAATCATTAAGGAAATGCAAATCAAAACCACTTTAAGATATCATCTTACTCCAGTAAGACTGGCTAGGATCAAGAAAACAAATGATACCAAGTGCTGGAGAGGTTGTGGGGAAAGGGGAACACTCATCCACTGCTGGTGGGAATGTAAACTCGTACAGCCACTATGGAAAGCAGTGTGGAGAACCCTTGGAAGACTTGGAATGAACTTGCCACCCGACCCAGCCATACCACTCCTGGGCATGTACCCTCAAGACTTACGCCACCACAGAGATACATGCACGGCCATGTTTATTTCAGCTCTCTTCACAATAGCAAAGAGCTGGAACCAACCTAAATGCCCCTCAACTGACGAATGGATAGAGAAAATGTGGTACATCTACACAATGGAGTTCTATGCAGCAGTAAAGAAAGACGACATCACGAGCTTTGCAGGAAAATGGCTGGAGCTAGAGGACATCATGCTGAGTGAAGTAACACAGTCCCAGAAAAACAAACGACGAATGGTATCCCTCATCTGTGGATGCTAGTGCCAATTACCCAGTTGTAAGTATTTCTTGTGTAGGGCCCCCTGAGCTTCTGTACAAAGCAGTTGGACATAATGCATTTTGGAAACAACAACAACAACAGAAAATACTGCATCAAAGAACTGACTGAAACAGTGAACTTCTGCTCAAAACAGTCAACGTCCCCATGGAAAATATTGAGAATGACTAAGAGATGGAAAGCATGTTTGGCAGAATGCACGAGCTCTGACGGGGTGGGGGAATGAGCGGGAACACGGGTCTAGATTTGTTAAAAATAAATAAATAAATACAATAAAAAAAAAAAAGTGTTTATGAGTAATTTTACCCAGAACAGTACTTCACAAATGCTGCTAAGTAAAGAGAGCCAGACACAACATGGCATAGAATTAGCCCCTAGTATCATACACACATCCAGTCACACTGCAGTGTAACATTTATGTCAGTGACAAGCTACATGTGCCAATCAGGGTCCTTCAAAGGTCAATGTGGCCTGACAACATATTGGCTTGAGTTCACTGTAGGATGTTCACACTGAGTTCACTGTAGGATGTTCACACCACACAACACTAGCCCCACATGTTTCTCAGAACATGCTTTGCCATTAGGTGGCATGTGACTGTGTGAGAGGGCAGCTGTATGCGTGTACATCTCCAAGGCTAAACGGGACCAAACTCCCTCATGTTGCTGTGATTCTCAGTGAGCCAAGTCAGTGGAAGATCAGTGCCTTGTCCGTGTTTTCCTAAAGCAACCAGTTGCCTATAAGGAATAAGCATTGTCTCAATGTGCTAGTACACACCTTTAATCCCAGCACAGAGGAGACGGAGGCAGGCAGATCTCTGAGTTGGAGGCAAGCCTGGTCTACATAGTGAGTTTCAGGCTAGCCAGGGCTACCAAAAGAAGAGGAGGAGGAGAAAGAGGAAGAAAAAGAAGTTGGAGAGATAGCTTTGTCAGTGAAGTGCTTCCTGTGCAAGCGTGAGAACCTGAGCTCAAACTTCCAACAAAAACAGGCCTTGTGGGGATGCACATTTGTAATCCCAGCACTAGGGAGGTGGAGACAGGCGGATCTTTGAGCTTGCTGGCCAGCCAGCCTGCGTTGCCAAGTTGGCAGGCCTAAGGTTCAGTGAGAGACCCTGTCTCAAAAGATACGGTAGAGAGTGATTGAAGCGGACAGCAACAGTGGCTTTCTGACCTCTGCATATATGCACAAGCACACCCACCCCAACACCGTCACCAACAGAAAAGCGAGTATCTATGGCGGTGGCCATCACCCCAGAAGCAATAGATATTGCCACCTATGTATGTAAAAGGGAGAGAGCAAGACTGTTGTCTTCCCAAGCCTCTGTGGCACCACACCCAGACAAGAGCCACCTTCCAGGGGCAGCCTGGAGCCACTAAAGCAGTGCAGGGACCACCTGCTGTGTCCCCAGCTGTCACCAGGTACTTACTGTTGGTGCAGACTGCTGCCGCTGGTTCCTATACTTCCAGGCAATGCAGTTGAGGTTCTGAGAATCAGGTCAGCTGCCTGGGGTCCATAATTGCAGCTGCTGGAAGATTCCTGGGTCACCTGCCCAAGGTCCATAACCGCAGCTATTCCTGGGCTTCCAGAGCAGCCTTCTATGGAGCTCTGACATTTGTGAGTCACATGGCCCATCCATCCCATTCAGATGTGTATGATTCTGGAAAGAAAAGTAGAGCTTGCTAAGGACAAACTCAAGCTGGAAAAGACACGTGAACCTCAACACCTCAGACAAGGGGAAACACCATCTCCCTTTCCCAAGACAGATGGCAACATCAGAGTCCACTAAAAGTCCATTTCTAAAACCAACCTGCCAGAGTGGGAGATTATTTGTATTCTATTCTCAAGGCCAAGGAACAAATCAACGACAGAGCATGCTTTGAGATTTCTCTTTGGTTTTTGTTGTTGTTGTTGTTTGTTTGTTTGTTTGTTTTTGTTTCTATTTATCACAATATTTATTTGTAGATAAAGAATTATTAGATGACAAGTTCAGCTGTTAGTAGAGGTCTAAATCTCAGGAAAATGAAATTTACTTACAGGTTTTGGCTGGAGGTTTTAGAAAAAGTCCTGTGTTTTTTTTTCAAAGCCAATTTTTTATTGAAGTTCTGTGCATTTCATACAAAATTTCAAATCAATCTAGACCCATGCCCCCCTCCCTGCCCTACCCCACTCCACCAGAGCTCATGAATTCTGCCAAAAATGTTTTTCATCTTTTTTTTCAGTCTCAAAATTCTTGATGCAGAAGTTTACTGTTTCGAGCAGAAGTTCACCATTTCAGTCAGTTCTTTGACCCAGTCTTTTTCTTGTTGTTGTTGTTGTTGTTGTTCCTTCCAATATGCATCACTCCAAAATATGCACATATGCATGCCACATACATCATAGGTTTTAGCATCTTCAACTTATGATTTTTTTTTCTTTATTAGGCTGAAATATGTCATGTTTGAAGNCACATGTTGTCATTCAATAGCATCAGGCTTCCTTCTTCTCTCTCCACTTTTTTTTTGGCTGGAGACGAGCAGCCAGTATTGTTTTCTTAGAACATTCTGTAAATGATCGTTTTGACAGGGAACAAAAGCCCTCATTCTAGTTGGGCTGCAGCTGAAGTCAAAGTCACAGCTATCATTATGAAACCTCCTTTCCTGATGATCGATTTAACATAGTTGTCTCTTGGAGAGACTACCCTGGAAAAATGCCTCAGTGTCATCAAAGGGTGACAAACCTCCCTTCCACTTGTCCTTTGGCTGCATGCAACCCATCCGTGTGGTACAAGAAGGGGCTCAGGGGCTGGAGAGATGGCCTAGCGGTTAAGAGCGCCGACCGCTCTTACAGAGGACCCGGGTTCGATCCCCAGCACCCACATGGCGGCTGAGAACCGTCTGAAGCTCCAATTCCAGGAGAACTCCAGTTCCAGGGGAATCCGAGACCCTCTTCTGAACTCCGCGGTGTTGCACGACACGGGTGCACAGACTTGCATGCAGACAGTACATTCATGCACATACAGAAATAAATAAAATTAAAAAAAAAAAAGCTATGTCTCATGTTTTTGAAGGATGACAAAAGCAGTGGCAGCCACAGGGTAGCTGTACTTACCAGTAAGAATTGAAGACAGGCGAAACAACAGTGCTTTTTTTTTTTTTTTTGTCTTTTTGTCTTTTCATGGCACTCCTCCCCTGGGCATTGGCACTGCCTGTGCTCATGGCACTCCTCCCCCAGGCGTCGGCACTACCCGTGCTCGTGGCACTCCTCCCCCGGGCGTCGGCACTGCCTGTGCTTGTGGCACTCCTCCCCCGGGCGTCGGCACTGCCCATGCTCATGGTACTTTGTGACCCCAGATCCCATCCCCCATTTCACTGAAATTCTTTGTACACCTGAAGCCAGGGCAGCTGTGAGTGCCTCAAGAGTTGGGGTGCCTCTGGGATTAGCTCAGTTCTTAAGAGTAGGAGAGGCTGAGATGGGTCCCTCCCTCCACTCCTGGTTCTAGAAGCTTTAGGCTTTCATACACAGCTCAAGGAACCCATACTTAGTCACTCCCACAGTGGCACTGGGCACATCTCCTTAGTGGTGGGCACCATACTGACTGTCCAGCTCTTGCTGACAGCCGGGCTGCTCAGACTAGAAGCCCTCTTCTTTGTAGAGGTGCCTGGCCTGTTCCAGGTTATGCTCTGCTAGGCTCCTGGATGTTCAAGAACTTAAGTGCAGAGAGCCAAGGGTTGCCCAGAGCTCATACATCTCCCATACTCACACATTCTTTTCCATGCCCCAGAGCTGCGCATATGTTATTGGGTTCTAAGCCAGCCAAGGGGGGTGGCAAGGGTCTCGTGACTGGCTAGGGTCAGAGCCATGGTCTTTTCTGTGCTGGGCCCATGACTGATCAGGGCCCTGCAAAGCTACAGGAGGCCAGGAAAGTGGGGCTCCAACCGCAGCTCCACATGCTGTACTAGGTGTTAAGGAGTCCCTGGAGGGAGGCGGAGGCCCCTTCCCTGCTGCCCAGTCCCAGGGGTCCTCAGGCCATATGGCTGCTGCTGACCCTGTTGTGAGTCACTGGGGATGGTGCAGCAACCATGGGGTTCTGTCTGCCTGCTTGCCAGCTGGATACACACCATCTTCCACAGTCCTACCAGCAGTCCTTGGCAGGGATTCTCAGGTATATAGAGGAAAAGAGGGAGACCGAGGAAGTGGAGCAGTGTAGGAAGCACATAGCAACCACATACCTTCTGAGCCCAAGCCTGTGCTCCTCACCTCCCCCTAGACACTCTGAGACAGTTGGTGGTGCCTGCCAGGCAACAGGGGGCATCCACCAAGGGAGGGCCCATCCTGGGGCCTCCATCGCCTCCTGCAAGAGAAAGCCCTGTGGCAACCTTGGGAGCATGGGTCTATAGGATCTCCATGGCCAGGATGGGGTGTCTCCTGCTGCACTCACCTTGATCCTCAGGGTCTGCTGTGAATACATGCCAGCTTCCTGGGTCTACCCAACCCCCTTGCTATTCCCACCCTGTCAATATGTGTAGAATCACAAGGCTGCCTTGCTCCCAGTCCACCACAGGCCTCTCCCATGGTCATAGAGGAAGAAAACATAGGGGCCTGGGGAAAAGCCTTTCCCTTTTCTATATCCACTGGGAGCCCGTGACTGGAAGGGTATTGAGCCAGGTTGGCTCTGCAGGAGGCTCAGTTACACTGGCCAAAATGCTGCAGAGTTGCCCCCAGCTTTTTAAAAAATCGCCTTTTAATCATAGCAAAATGGCACAGATGCATGTCCATGGTCCCACAGCAAGCTCTGTTGGCTGCCTTCTGTGCAACAGCATGGGCACAGTCCCCTTGCAAGCACCTCAGAGCTTCCACGTGACCCCCCTCCTGCCCATGGCCACAGATTAGCCATGGCTGAAACTGAACATGGTTAAGGGAGTTCAGCTGTGCTGAGCTCAGTGGGAGTGAGCAGGCCCATCCGTGCCACGAGGCTGCGCCCTCTGAGTGAGAAATGACTTGGCTTTTCTAGCATGGTGGGCCTGGGCCTCACCCCAGCTTGGGCTCTGTGGCATTCTCCAAGAAGACTGGACCAGGACAAAGCCTACTGTTTCAAAGTGAGCCTGCAGCCTGGGTTTCCTCCCCAATCTTTGTTTTTGACTCCTTCGTGTTAGGAAGAAAAAGAACTCCCAGTAGGAGCCATGCACTTTGGCAACGGGATGTTTTAATTGCATCTCAAAATAGCTTGGCAATAAAGAACATTAAACTGTGACTAACCAATTGTATTTAAGGAAGCCCCTGCGCAGTCAGAGGTGGGCCAGCTGATGGAGCCTGCCCACTCATACAGCACCCAGGGCATGGGGAGCTGCTGCCTAGACTCAAAGGCCTGCCCCCTCTCGGGCCTTCCTGCCACAGGCCCATCCTACAAGAAATCCCCTGGACCAGTCTCGATTGAGTGTTCTGATGGGAGGGAGAACGTTCTCCTGCAGTTAGTACATCAGCAGTCAGAAACACCTCAGAAGCCCAAGGCAAGAGCAGCTCTGCAGGCAGGTAGATAACTGCACTGCCAGGCCCTCCATGCAATCTGTGTCCTTAGAGACTCGGAGTGCCTGAATAAAAACAGCCATATCTACCAGGCATGGTGGCACACCCCTTTAATCCCAGCACTTGGGAGGCAGAGGCAGAAGGATTTCTGTGAGCTTGAAGGCAGCCTGGTCTACATAGTAAAATCCAGGACAGCCAGGAATGCATAGTGAGACCCTGTCTCAAAAAAGAAAAGAACAGCTTAATCCTCTGAGACACTCCTCTTCATGGCTACCTTGCTTGCCTGGGAAGCCCAGGCACCGCTTCCATTCACACCCCCATACTCAGACAGCCAGAAAGCCCAGCTGGAGCTGAGCCTCACACTTAGGCCTCATACATTCTGGCTTTCTCTCAGGCTCAGGCTCTCAGCCAACCTGCTGCTGAGCCTTCTCGCCGGAAGTTCTGGTTCTTCAGTCTGCAAACCTGGTCATCAGAAACTGCTCATGAACCCAAATGTATACACACTGCCTTTGACCAAACTGCAGGCCCAGCCCTGCTTTGTGGCACAGCCCAACAGGGTCCTGGGTGTGCCTGTTCCTATAGGAATTCCATTGCAGAGGGTCTGAGGCAGGATCCATAGCTACCTGCAGATGCTGGCCGAACAGAGGCTTTGCTTACAAAGGACCTAAAGGGTCCTTGGAGGGTCTCTGGCATAGAGGTCACAGGCTCCAGATGGTGCTCAGCTGGCCAGGGATGGCAGGCGGCGGGCACCCAGTGCCATTGGGTCCCCTCCACAGGAGCACTGACTTTCTTCCCAGCTGTCAGGAGTCAGCCTTGTGGATCCCAAGTGGACAGCAGAGCTGCAGCCAGGAAGTTTGCCCCCAGTGGGGCTCCAGCCAGCCAGAAGCTGGGAGCCCAGGTGGGAGGGCCACATGTGAATCTCAGAAGGCCAAGTGTGAACCCCAGAATCTGCTGCCTCTTTCTCTCTCCCTTAATTACCAGCAGGGTAGTTGCTGAGTTGAAATGGAGCCTGAAAAGCCTCAGTGAGTAATTAGTGTCAAAAACACAAGATCTACAAAGCCGTAAGCTCACAGCTTGGTGATGCTCCCCGATAGTAATTAAAAAACAAGAAAGAAAATAATTCCCTTTCATGATCGGCTTCTCAGGCTTGCCAAAGATGAAAAACAAGGCAATTTGTAGATGATGCCAGCACCATGGGTGAGCGGGAAGTCCACACAGAGATGGTGGCAGAGAGTTGAGGGTGGCCAGAGTCCCCAAGATACCCTCAGCCAGAAAGCCCCCATGTCTTGCAGGAGGGCTGAATCACCTGCCAGGAATGAAGGGAGGGACCTTCCACAGGCTCTAGTTACTTTCTGTTGCTGTGATAAAAGTACTGACTAAAACCAACTTGGGGACATCTCCCAGGTCACAGTCCGTCTTTGAGGAAAGTCAGAGAGGGAACCTGGAGGCAGGAGCTAAAGCACAGACCATGGAGGAACACTGCTTACTGGTCTGCTCCTCTGGCCTATACTCAGTCTGCTTTCTTTCATTTCTTTCTTTTGGTCTTTTTTGAGTCAGGGCCTCCCTGTAGCCGCAGCTAGTCTGGAACTCACTAGACCAGGCTGGCCTTGAACTCACAGAGATCCACCTGCCTCTGCCTCCCCAAGTGCTGCGATTAAAGGCATGTGCTGACATACCAGGTTCAGCCTGCTTTCTTTCTTTTTTTTTTTATTGATGCTTTGTGTATTTCATACATCATTTTCCAATTCAGTTCAGGCATATTTCCCCTTCCTTTCTCCCCACCCCACCCCACCCCATCCCAGATATGATTCTGCCATAAACTGTCCTGCTCTTCTCTGTTTTTTTTTTATTTTTTTAGCTATAAGTGATAATCCATGAGTACAAGCATCCTTCATGCAAAACCTATCTGCAGGCTGTTGTGCCCAAACACCTACAGCCCCACCATCCAGTGGGGGGTGACAGGTTGTTTGTTCAATCAAGTTGATCAAATGAGTGTCCAGACTACATTGCTGTAGTTTCACCATTCACCCCAATCGCAGCCCTTACATTCTACCATGCCCCCTCTTCTGCAGATTGTTCCCTAGGCTTAGAAAAGGGGCACAGGTGGATGAGAAGCAAAACAGTCTACTTTCTCTGGAGCTGTTGTCTTGGACTCTGGTCAATTCTGGCTGTTTCCTTTCATGCGCTGACAGTTTGTCCAGGAATAACCTTTCGATCCTACTAATGAAGCACAAGCAATTAGATATATAGGTATTTAAACAGTACTAATAGTTATGATAGGTTTCTTTTTTTAATTAATTAATTTATTTTATGTGTATGAATGTACTGTCTGCATGTAGGTTTATGCACCCGTGTCGTGCAATGCCACAGAGGTCAGAAGAGGGTGTAGGATTCCCCTGGAACTGGAGTTCTCCTGGAATTGGAGTTATGGATGGTTCTCAGCTGCCATGTGGGTGCTGGGGATCGAACCCAGCTCCTCTGCAAGAGCAGTTGGCACTCTTAACCGCTAGGCCATCTCTCCAGCCCCTCAGCCTGCTTTCTTAAACAGCTCTGGACTACTGCTCACTGGTGGCACTACCAACAGTGGGCTGAGCCCTCCTAGGTCACTCAACAATCAACAAAATGTCCCCCACAGACATGGCCACAGAACAATCCAATAGAGGAAATTCCCCAATTGAAGTTCCTGCTTTCCAGGTATAACAACAGGTTGACAACTGAAGCCAGCCATCACACTTGGGCATGGGTAAGACGCTGAGCCCCAGAGCCTCATGTAAATGGGATTGAAGCCAAGATGTGCCCAAGATGAAACCAGCATCTTGTACACTATATGGCTGGGGACTGCCCTGCCAGAGCCCTCAGTAGGCCTCTTCCTCCTCTGATCTGATTTCCCCCAACTCTGCGCATGCGTGGGGGGGGGGGAGAGGAGAGAAGAGGAGGAAAGAGTGCTTGAGGTCTCAGCAAAGCAGTAGAGCAGTGGCTTCTGGTAGAAGAGACACCTTTGAACCTGAGGGTCTCCAGCTAGCCTTTCCTTCTGGATCCCTCCTTAGGAGGAGGTGGTCAGGGCAGCTCATCTCTGAAAACAATGGACCCCATCTGGCAGGAAATGGATAGGAATCCAAGCATCCTGAGTGTAGATGGCCTGGAAGGCTCATCAAGAGTGACAGACACTCTTCTGCTTCATAGCTCTGTGCCCACGGCTGTCAGCGAGGCCAGGCAGCTGCCCTGTTAGTCTGTCTGCTCAAGAACTCACACCAGAGACTTCCAACAAAGCCTGAACTGAGGCAGAACAGCCATGTCCTGGGCCAGGCACTAAGGGGCCCTGTGAGGAACTGTATGGCTTTCTCTGAGAAGTGCATGGCCTGGCCCTTGAGGGCCCACTCTGCTGCACAGCAGACTTCAGATGGGTGAGAAGTGAAGCTGAGGAGAGCGTACCCTCAGCCCTCTAAGTCTGCAGAGACTACCTGTGGGAGCCATGTCATCACAGCAGAGATTACCTGTGGGAGCCATGTCATCACAGCAGAGATTACGTGTGGAAGCCATGTCATCACAGCAGAGATTACCTGTGGAAGCCATGTCATTCACAGCAGAGATTACCTGTGGGAGCCATGTCATCACAGCAGAGATTACGTGTGGAAGCCATGTCATTCACAGCAGAGATTACCTGTGGAAGCCATGTCATTCACAGCAGAGATTACCTGTGGAAGCCATGTCATCACAGCAGAGATTACCTGTGGAAGCCATGTCATTCACAGCTATTTTTAACCCAGAACCAGCAAATCTGCCTTTAGCAGCGGTGGTGGCAGCCACTCCCACAGCTCTGGTGACAGATGGCTGCCTGGCCGTCATCCAGGTCTCTAGGCATACAGGAGCCCCAAGCAGCACCTGTCACGTCAGAAGTATAGCCACACCCAAAGAAGCTGGCTAAGCCACCTTGAGCACAGCTCCCACCAACCACTGGTCAGGAGAGGCCATGGAATCATCCAGATTCCTGAATCTATGATCCAGACAGCTGTACCGACACATGGTCACTGCCAGGTCCCCAGAGTCACCCCCCACCATCACTGGGGACATAACTGACTCAGCCATCTTCCACCCAAGCCAGGTGTGAGACCTCACCCTTACAGCTTGAATGTGAAGTATCCCCCATCGACTTGNATGCGGGGGGGGGGGGGAGAGGAGAGAAGAGGAGGAAAGAGTGCTTGAGGTCTCAGCAAAGCAGTAGAGCAGTGGCTTCTGGTAGAAGAGACACCTTTGAACCTGAGGGTCTCCAGCTAGCCTTTCCTTCTGGATCCCTCCTTAGGAGGAGGTGGTCAGGGCAGCTCATCTCTGAAAACAATGGACCCCATCTGGCAGGAAATGGATAGGAATCCAAGCATCCTGAGTGTAGATGGCCTGGAAGGCTCATCAAGAGTGACAGACACTCTTCTGCTTCATAGCTCTGTGCCCACGGCTGTCAGCGAGGCCAGGCAGCTGCCCTGTTAGTCTGTCTGCTCAAGAACTCACACCAGAGACTTCCAACAAAGCCTGAACTGAGGCAGAACAGCCATGTCCTGGGCCAGGCACTAAGGGGCCCTGTGAGGAACTGTATGGCTTTCTCTGAGAAGTGCATGGCCTGGCCCTTGAGGGCCCACTCTGCTGCACAGCAGACTTCAGATGGGTGAGAAGTGAAGCTGAGGAGAGCGTACCCTCAGCCCTCTAAGTCTGCAGAGACTACCTGTGGGAGCCATGTCATCACAGCAGAGATTACCTGTGGGAGCCATGTCATCACAGCAGAGATTACGTGTGGAAGCCATGTCATCACAGCAGAGATTACCTGTGGAAGCCATGTCATTCACAGCAGAGATTACCTGTGGGAGCCATGTCATCACAGCAGAGATTACGTGTGGAAGCCATGTCATTCACAGCAGAGATTACCTGTGGAAGCCATGTCATTCACAGCAGAGATTACCTGTGGAAGCCATGTCATCACAGCAGAGATTACCTGTGGAAGCCATGTCATTCACAGCTATTTTTAACCCAGAACCAGCAAATCTGCCTTTAGCAGCGGTGGTGGCAGCCACTCCCACAGCTCTGGTGACAGATGGCTGCCTGGCCGTCATCCAGGTCTCTAGGCATACAGGAGCCCCAAGCAGCACCTGTCACGTCAGAAGTATAGCCACACCCAAAGAAGCTGGCTAAGCCACCTTGAGCACAGCTCCCACCAACCACTGGTCAGGAGAGGCCATGGAATCATCCAGATTCCTGAATCTATGATCCAGACAGCTGTACCGACACATGGTCACTGCCAGGTCCCCAGAGTCACCCCCCACCATCACTGGGGACATAACTGACTCAGCCATCTTCCACCCAAGCCAGGTGTGAGACCTCACCCTTACAGCTTGAATGTGAAGTATCCCCCATCGACTTGTGTTTGGAATGCTTGGTCCCTGCTGGTAGTGCTATTTTGAGAGGTTCTAGAAACTTAGATGGAAGAGCCGCACTGGAGAAAGCAGGTCGCTGGGGGCAGGTCCTGGGGTGCATATCATCCCTGGCTGTTTCCTGCCGCATTCTGCTTCCTGGTCCCCATAAGCTCAGCAGCTCCATGTGTACTGACCTCTCTGAAACTAGGAGCTAAAATAAGTCTTTCATCCTATGAGTCATACAGTGTCATCAGAACTACAAAACCAGCATGGCGGCCATGCAGCAGTGGGGAAGGGAATCACATGGGCCAGTGGGAAGAGAGCACCCAGGACTCTGAGGCTGGAGGCCCCTGACTGCTGGCCTCAATGTAAGCTTGTATGACTATCTGTGGACTGAATGCTACATTGCAGAGCGCCAAGCAGCAGGTTCACAGGGAGGGAAGGAGAGAGAGAGAGGAAAGAAGAGGAAAGAGAGAAAAAGGCTTGCCCTAAACATGTCTGTGGTATAGAGTTCCCTCTTCACCCCTTGAATGGCTGTGTGGTCACAGGAGGCAAATGATGGACTAGGCTGTGAATCCCCAAGGTGTACACTCTGCCAAGTACAGCCACCAGCAGCCTGTGCCTGCGACAGGTAGCCTTCTTTTCCAGTGTGGACAGTAGGAGACCAGGCCTTTAATGTTAAACAGCTTTATTAAGCCACAGCTCACACAGCTGGTGATGTGGCTCAATTGGTAGAGTGCCCACCTAGCATACACAGAGCGCTAGGTTTAATCTTCCGTGCCATGTAAACCCAGCATGTGGTGCACAGCTGTGATCTCAGTGCTTGGGAGGCAGAGATAGGAGTTCAAAGTCATCCTTGGCTACTTAGTAAATTCATGAGACCCTGTCTCAAAGTAAGTGTGTGTGTGTGTGTGTGTGTGTGTGTGTGTACAACTCCCAGAGTTGTGTGGTCATCACCATACCCCATTCTAGAATGTTCTGTCATTCCCAAAGGAAATCTGTACCCTTCTGGGCCCTCGATCCCTCTGGCCACAGGCAGCTACCCTGCCCTCTGCCTGTGCACATTTCAAAGAAGCAGAGCCATCTGCTCTGCACTCCTGTGTCTGGCTTTTCCTAGTGATGTTTCCCACAGGGAAAGACCATGCTTTGTCAGTTATGTTGTGTCTCAGTTGCTTCTGGTTTTGGGGCTGTTGCGTTGGGAGCCTTCCCCTATTGCTCTCCACCCTTTAAAAAATGTATTTACTATTTATTTACATGTGAATGATGGTATGGTAGGTGACACAGCACACAGGTGGAGGTCAGAGGACAGCTTTGTGGGATCAGTTCTCCCTGTCCACCTTTACGTGGGTTCTGGAGATGGAACTCAGGACACGAGGTTTCCCTGGCAAGCACTTTACCCACTGAACAATCTTGCCAGTCCCAAGATTTTTCATTGTTCTGGTTCATGTTTTGATAGTGCTGCATATCAGGCGAGTACTTTACACTGAGCTCCAACACCAGCTCTTCCCTCCTTGGGATTTGAGTTGGCATCTTTCACTGAACCTAAAGCTTACCACTTTTGACTAAGCTGCCTTGTGAGTGACACTCTGGGACCTGTCTGTTTCTGCTCTTCAAAACTGCAGTTCGGGTGCATGCAACCATGCCTAGCTTTTACATGGATGCCTGGAATTTAAACTCAGGTAGGCCGTCTTGCTTTCATGGCAAACACTCTTCCCACTGAGCCGTCTCCCAGCCTGGACCCTCCTGTCTCCCCACTGAGCCGTCTCCCAGCCTGGACCCTCCTGTCTTCCCACTGAGCCGTCTCCCAGCCTGGACCCTCCTGTCTCCCCACTGAGCCGTCTCCCAGCCTGGACCCTCCCGTCTCCCCACTGAGCCGTCTCCCAGCCTGGACCCTCCTGTCTTCCCACTGAGCCGTCTCCCAGCCTGGACCCTCCTGTCTCCCCACTGAGCCGTCTCCCAGCCTGGACCCTCCCGTCTCCCCACTGAGCCGTCTCCCAGCCTGGACCCTCCTGTCTTCCCACTGAGCCGTCTCCCAGCCTGGACCCTCCTGTCTCCCCACTGAGCCGTCTCCCAGCCTGGACCCTCCTGTCTCCCCACTGAGCCGTCTCCCAGCCTGGACCCTCCTGTCTTCCCACTGAGCCGTCTCCCAGCCTGGACCCTCCTGTCTCCCCACTGAGCCGTCTCCCAGCCTGGACCCTCCTGTCTCCCCACTGAGCCGTCTCCCAGCCTGGACCCTCCTGTCTTCCCACTGAGCCGTCTCCCAGCCTGGACCCTCCTGTCTTCCCACTGAGCGGTCTCCCAGCCTGGACCCTCCTGTCTTCCCACTGAGCCGTCTCCCAGCCTGGACCCTCCCGTCTCCCAGCCTAGACCCTCCCGTCTCCCCACTGAGCCGTCTCCCAGCCTGGACCCTCCTGTCTCCCCACTGAGCCATCTCCCAGCCTGGACCCTCCTGTCTTCCCTCCACTCCACCTATGCCCAGCACCAGCATTTTTTTAAATATTTTTTAATTTTATTTATTTATGTATGCGTATGAATGTACTGTCTGCATGCAAGTCTGTACACCCATGTTGTGCAATGCCGCGGAGATCAGAAGAGGGTGTCAGATTCCCCTGGAACTGGAGTTCTCCTGGAATTGGAGTTTCAGATGATTCTCGGTCGCCATGTGGGTGCTGGTGATCGAACCCGGGTCCTCTGTAAGAGCGGTCAGCGCTCTTAACCGCTAGGCCATCTCTCCAGCCCCCCAGCACCAGCATTATATGCTCAGGGGTCTGAGCTCGGGTCCGCATTCTCTGAGCCTTCTCTCCAGCCCCTTTCTACTGGCAGCGCCATCTGCATCCTGACTCTCCCTTGCTCAGTTCTTCGTTCTTGGCCAAGAAACCCTGGAAGGTGCCAACATAGTCCGAGGCCTCCCTGGACCTCTTGAACTTTGCATACCATGCACCAAACTGGTATGGTATGGTTTCCTGGCTGCAGGGGCCAGAGCTGCCCTTCTCAAAAAGGATCATGCGCCAAAAAAAGGTCAAGAATGATATAGAGCTGCTGTGTCTGCAGTGACCTGCCCCCTCCCCGAGAAGGCCTGTGACAGGTAGCGCAGCTTGCCTTAGTGAATCAGGGTCACCAAAGCCCCATTCTTTCATACTATAATCCCAAGAGATCCATCTACCCATTTACAAACCCCCTCTTACTTAGTTCATCCCCAAGCAACCCAGGTGTTTCATGTCTCCTGTCAGCACAGATTGGTTTATATTACTTCTTTTCTTCTGTGCAGCTTCTTCCTTGTTCCTTTGCACACTGACAGTTTTATTCCTTTTGAGTGCTGAGTAGTAGTCTGTTGAATGGACATACCACATTTTTCTTATGCACCTGTTAATGGGCATTTGGTCATTTCCAGTTCAAATGGTATTGCAAATATAGTTTGCAGGGAGCATTCACATCCACATCTTGTCATAACTCCTATCTCCTTTCATTGTCAGCAGTGGGGGTAATGTTCCATGGTGCATGTGTGGAGGACAGAGGATAGCCTGTGGAGTCCATTCTCCCTTTCCACTTCATCAGGCTTGGGTAGCGAGCGCCTTATGCACTGAGCCATCTCACTGGCCCCTTTACTCATTCTTTTAAAAAATATTTGACCGCTCTTTGAGAAGACCCAGGTTCGATCCCCAGCACCCACATGGCGGCCGAGAACCGTCTGAAACTCCAATTCCAGGAGAACTCCAGTTCCAGGGGAATCCAACACCCTCNTTAGTGAAAGACCATGTCTCAAGGCAGTACAACAGAGCACAATAAATAAAGACTCCCAACATAGTCCTCTACGTCACACTCACGTGTATGTACCACACACACACACAGACCTCAGTGGGCAGAGAGATGGCTTCAGAAGTAAAGGGATCCCGGACTAAACAGATGGAGCGGGCACTTAATACCTGCAAGCTGTCTGACCTCTGCATGTTGTCTCAGGGGCCTGCACACATGGGAGGAGAGAAAGAAAGGAAAAGAGAGAAAAAGAGAAATTAAAAACAAAATTAGTGTCAGCGCTGGCCCACCATCACAGGAAGAGGCCTCCTTTGAGGCTCTCAACAGACGGCACTCTGCCGAGGCTTTCACTGCTACAGGGTCCTCAGAACCTTGGTCTCAGCGTCTCAGCAGTTACCATGTGTGCTTGTGGCTGCTGTGCCTGGCATATAGCCATTGTCTTGGCCTTCAGAAGTATTCAGGCACCCAGGAGCATGGCAGGCCTGGCTGGATATGCCCTATTGCCCTGTGTGGGAGTGGATGATGCATGGTAAGTGTGCATGGTACAGGCGTACATGGTGCATGACAGACCTTATAGTTGTCCCTTCCTTTAGAGAGTGCCAACCATCAGGGCCGGAGCCCCCACAGGCAGGAGCGTCATCTACTAACTTGACAAATGGCCAAGAGATGGGTTTGCTGGACAGTTCCTAGCAGAGCTTTCTGGAGGCCAAGACCATGGGGCAGTCCAGTTTTGGCTGCTTGGCTGCTTGGTGCTGTGGGTCAGTTCACAGGTGGGGGGGTGGCTCACAGGCTGGTCCAACCCGCCACTGTCCTGTGCAGTCCTCAGGTAGCAGGTAGCAATGCCTCAGTCCCTGAGCCTTCTCACCAGGCCTCAGCCAGGTGGCCATGCCCACTGTGGTGAGCTCACAACACGTCAGGCCCACCAGCCTCAGGCAAAGGTGGCAGCATGGATAAAGCTGGACCTCCCCACCTGCCACTCTTGTGACACATCCTTGGTCCCTTGGCCCCAGGGATCCTTCCTCAGAGGCCCTCCTTTGCACCTCTCCATAGCCTATAGTGTTGCTGGCTGACTGTGCCCACCTCTGTATACTAAAGGGTCTTCCTCAGGGTCTCCACCACCACTTTTTGCTGTGGTCTGGTCCATGGTTAGCACTTAAGGTTTATGTCAGGAGGAGGAAAGGAGGAAGGGCTGGGGGGGGGGGCAGACCAACCAACTCAGGGGTATGAAAGGGAGCTGCCCTCCCTGCAGGCTCAGCCCCATATGTTGAGCCTCAGTTCCCACCCTGCAGCTGCGGCCCAGCCAGGGTGCCTGCGCCCTCTCCCTCCGGGTGAAGGGCCAGCAGCGGCAGTGGAGTCGTTAGGCAGCCGCAGACGCCTGGTGATTTAGCAGTGTGATTACCTCCTAATGCAATACCTCACGAAGCTTTTTATTAGATTTCCCCCCCTCTTCCTTCCAAACACCCTTTGGAAATAAACACCTAAGGCTGTTACATTCTATACCCACTCATTTTTAATTTATACTTTTAAATCACATATTGTCACCCAGACCTCCCTCAAATGTTGGCTTGGGGGAGGGGGTTCAGAATGGAGTCTCAGGGCAGGTCCAGTGAGGCTGGTCCCATGGCCTTGTGGGAGACTCTGGGAAGGCAGCTCAAGGGGAATCGTCAAGGACCTGGCCTTGGTACTGGGCACATACAGCTGGTACTACTGGAGGAGGGTGCAGTGTTTCCTTCAGTGCCCAAACCAGGCCCGATTCACATCCAGGACACCCTGAGAACTGATGGACAGGCACTGAGTTCTGGCCCTGAGACTCAGCCCGGGTCTCCTCAGTGAGGCTGGGGGAGAGTGGCAGCCACCCTTTTCCTCTGCAGGTGGCCTCTGACCTTGTGTGCTGGCCCTGATGACTGTCCTTACCCTGGGCATCCCCTCCCACCCTCAGCCTGTGTCTGGGAGCAAGCACGATGCAGGTCAGCATTGCTCTCCACTAACTCTCATTCATGGAGGCCGGCACTTCCCAGGAGGGGCTAGGTATGGAATGGGCAGTGGAAGATGCTTTCCTCAGACAGTGCTGCCATCCAGCACAGCAGGTTCCACCCAGCTTCCTAGGGTGCCAGCCAGCATACCAGAGTGCTGTCCAGAATACTGGGGTGTCATCTAGAGAATCTCCTGGAGCGGGTGCCGTCCAGCACACGTTCTCACCCTCTGGTGTGTCTTTGCTCACTGGCCTGCTCCGCTTTCCCTCCCCTGGGCTGCTTGCTCACTTGTGACTAGCAGAGTCTTCCCTCACTTTTCTCCTGCCGTGCTGTCACGCTGGGCACTCTGCTCAGATTCCTCTAATGGTTATGATTGTGGCCATGGTAGCTGGTGATGTCTGGGTGTTTGCTGACAGGACCCAGCTGAGCAGGGTCCTCTGGCTCTATCTGAGAGGCGTGCACAGAAAGCTAACTGGCCCTATCCATCCCTTCCCCTCAGCGCACCAAGCATTATGTCTCTTTCCACCTGTGCCGTGGGCTCTGTCTTTCCTGTGGCCGTTGGTCTCCATGCACTGTCACCTCCACCTCTGTACTGGTAGGCTCAGCCACCCACCATCCTGTAGGGTAAGAGCTGATGCAGGTAGAGGCTGGGGTATATGTCTGTTGAGTGCCCAAGCATCGTGGACAGGTTTGGGCTGAGCCTTTGAATGCTTGCTCCACAATGTTGTCCAGGAGTGACTCATTCTGACCCATCCTGTCCCTGTGGAAGACTAGCCCCCCCCCGCCCCAAAACACAACAACGAGAGTGATGCCTGGGAGAGTTGCTGTGGAAGCTAACTTCTCACCCTCCCTGCCCCCCCCAAACACAACACACGAGAGTGACGCCTGGGAGAGTTGCTGTGGAAGCTAACTTCTCACCCTCCCCACCCCACAAGAAAACACACGAGAGTGCTGCCTGGGAGAGTTGCTCCAGAAATTAGCTTCTTACCACCCCCCCACCAAGCACAACACATGCCACTAGAAAATTAGCCAATATTTTTGTAATCAAAAAGGGCTACCTCTTCCTTGGAGAAGAAGGGGCTGCCGTCTGGCAGCTCGTTTATCTTGGAAGGTGGCAGGGCCCACATGGGCTCTTGTTTTATTAAATAACCTCTTAGAGCTGCCTTTCTGCCCATGGCTGAGCACCGGTGGCCCAGGCAGAGTGGCCAGGGGTAACAAGGAAGGACTTCCCCTCCGCTGCCCAAACCATCATGGCAATCTGATGTCTACACAGCAAATGCCCTCTCCTGTTCTGTCCCTTGGGTAGCTCCACTTCAGCCCAGGTGTGTTATCACCTGGGTGTATTGCACAAGATGCTGTAGGTTCAGAACTATACCCACCCATTAGCCTGGACTGAGGGGGGCGTATGTTTAGTCAGCTGACTGTAGAAGGTCCTGGAACTCAACCTACCCAGTGAAAGCTCCAGTCCAGCCCCAGGGCTGAGTATTGAGCTAGTCCAGGATTGCGATAAGGCACACCGATTCCATTAGTGCAGACCTGTATGCTAAGAAAAGAGTGGCGGCAGTGGTGGTGGCACAAGCTGCGATCCCAGCCATCATGGCTGCAGCAGGATCGTGGCTCCAGACCAATCTTGGATGCATGATAATACCCTATTTCAGAAACAAACATGGGCTTGGGGAGATGGCTCAATATTGCTTCCAAGACTTGAATTCAATTCCCACACCCATGGAAAAAGCTCATGGTGATACATGCTTATAATCCCAACCCTTGGGGAGGCAGAGTGCGGTCCAGTGCCTAGGCCGGCCAGCCTAGCTTAATTAGGAAGCCCCAGATTTCAAAAACAAGACAAACAGCTCTTAAGGGACACCTAAGGGTGGCCTCTGGCTTCCACACCATGTGCACATTGTGGCATGAGCATGCACACATATACAGCAAAGTGCACAGGACAACACACACACACTCAGAAATAAGACGTGGGAAAGAAGGGCACAGGTCTTGCTGATGGAGGTGGTGAGTGATCAGCATTGCCTCGTCTGGACCATCTTGCTGCTAATAAAGTGTTTATGACGAGATCTCTTGAGCCCAGCGGCCAGTGCCGGGGCGCGGGGCTGAGAGCCCCCCCCCCCGCCAACTGAGATTACGAAGAAGGATTCTGAAGGAGGCAAGCCAAAGCACGCCTTCAACACAGTGAAGAGGCATTCAGGACTCACAGTGAATACAGGCAAGAGAAGCCCATATGCCAGACCGAAGAAGAGACTACACTGGAAAGGTGCAGGATAATCCCACGCCAAGCTTAACTAACCCTATGGATGACTCCTGCAGTGGAATCCCCCCGGGGATGCCCCAGTACACAGACATCAGAAACACAATTGGGGGAACATACTTAAAGAACTACAAAATCATAAAAAACAATAAAGAACTAAGAAAAGAGAATGAGACCGAGAGAGAGAGATGACAAACTCCAGAAGGAAGTAGAAACACTGAAAAAGATCCATGCTGAAAAAGAAAAAGAAACCAACCAGCAAAACAAAAGAGCTACAAAAAGAGATCGAAAAGCTCCAAAAAGAAATAGAAACACTAAAGAAATCAGAAGAGGAAATGAAAAAGGAAATTCAACACTCAACATTCAAGAGGAAAGGGAATTTAAAAAAAGCCTCAGAAGCCAGAATAGAGGAAGCAGAACAAAGATTACAGACCTGGAGGACAACACAGAAACAACTAAAAACCTCAGGAAAATTATGAAAAATTTAAAAATACACAAAAATGGAACACCAGGAGCTGTATGGGAACACTATGAAAAGATCAAACCTCACGCCATCATAGGGAATAGAGGAAGGAGAAGAATCACAAGAGAAAGGTATTGACCAGATCTTCAACAGAATTAATAGATGAAAACTTCCCCAAAACTAAAAAAGGACAAATCAATTACCAATACAAGAAGCACATAGAACTCCAAACAGACAAGATCAGCAAAAAAATTCTCCACGCACATCATAGTTAAAATGCTGGACACCCAAAACCAAGAGAAAATTCTTTTTAAAGCGACAAGAGAAAAACAACAGTGACCTATAAGGGAAAACTATCAGAATTACAACAGACTTCTTACAGCAAACGATGAAGGCAAGAGGAACCTGGAGCAAGGCATTCCCAGTGTTGAGGGACAATGGATTCCAGCCCAGGTTACTATTACCCAGCAAAAATGTCAATCATATGGAAGGAGAGAGGAAATCTTCCATGACATAACAAACTTGAAAGATTACATGTCCGGAAAACCAACCCTTCAGAGAAATACTTGAAGCAATTCCAAAGAACAGAAGTAAAGGAGCAACCAACCTCAAGCAACTAGAAGGAGAAATCAATAAAGCATAACTGCAGAAGTAGAAACCTAAATCAAAACCACAGATGGATATTAAGCAAAAGGAAGCAAACACAAACCTATCAGTCATAACCTTTAAATATTAAGACTAAATTCCCCAATCAAAAGACATAGGACAGTAGAATGGATAGGAACAGAATCCATACGATATGCTGTCTGCAAGAAACACATCTTTACCTTCAAGGACAGGCACCAACCTTAAAGTGAAGGGATGGAAAAAAATGATTCCAAGCAAATGGTACCAAAAAAAAAGCAGATGTTTTTGGTGGCTTTTCTAATATCAGATAAAATAGCTTCAAAGTAAAAGAATCAGAAGAGACAAAGAAGGCCATTACATTTCATCAAAGGAACAATCACCAAGAAGATTTCAAATTATGAATATATATTGCCCCAAATTCTGGTGCCACCAAACTTTATAAAGACAATTCTCCAGGACACAAGTCACACACTAAACCCCAGTACACTCATAGTGGAGATTTCAATACCCCACTGAGTCCTTGGATAGGTCAACAGGGACAAAAAATAAACAGAGAGACATCGAAACTGAACGATATGATACAAATGGACCTCATAGACCTCTTCTGAACATTCCATCCTAATACAGAGAATTTACTTTCTTACTCAGCACCCCACGGAACATTCTCAAAATCGAACCACATCCTGGGACACAGAAGAAACCTCTACAAATACAAAAAGATTGAAATATTTCATAGCATCCCAGTCAGACCACAGTTGCAATGAAGCTCAATATCAACCAGGATAAGCCCTGCTGCCACAAGAACACATGGAGACTAAACACACACTCTTTGGAATAATGAATGGGTCAAGGAAGAGATAAAAGAAAGAAAACATTCCTGGAACTTAGAATGACATGGACAATACAACACAACAAAACTTATGGGATACCTTAAAAGCATCCTAAGAAGGAAGTTTATATAGCGCTGGGTGCCTACATAGAAAAACAGAAAGAGCCAAGTGATGATCTAAACACTACAGCTAAAAGCACTAGAGCAACAACAGATAACCCTAAACGCAACAGACAGGAAGAAATACAAAAATCAGAGCAGAAATCAAATGAAATAGAAACAAAGAGAAAAAACATACAAAAATCAATGAAGCCAAGTTGGTTCTTTGAAAGAATTAAACAAGATAGACAGACCTCTAGCCAGTTACAAAAAGAAAGAAGGAACAACTCCAAATCAATACAATCTGTGATAAGGGAATATCACAACGGACAAGGAAAAGATCAAGAAATTATATGGGAATATTACAAGAACCTATATTCTTACCAAGTTTGAAATCTAGAAGAATGGTTGAATGATCTGAAATCTTGGGAATCACCAAAGCTTGGGCAAGAGGAGACCAGCAGCTTAAACAGACCCATAACATATGAAGAAATAGAGGATGTAGTTAAGAAGCCTCCCAACTAAAAAAAGCTCCAGGCCCAGATGGTTCACAGCAGAATTCTATAAACATTTCAAAAAACCTACAACCATTATTTTACTGAAACTGTTTAGAAGTTACAATCAGAAGGGTAATTCTCCCAATCCCTTCTATGAAGCCAACATCACTCTATTACCAAACCAGGTAAAGATATCAATCCAAAATGGAGAATTATATTACCCATCTCCCTCATGAACAAAGATGCCAAAATTCTAACAGAATTTCTGGCAAATCGCATACAGACCACATCAAAAAAGATCATCGACCAGATCGGATCATACCAGAGATGCAGGGATGGTCAAACATATGAAAATCAATAAAAAAAAAAAAAAAAAAAAAAAAAAAAAAAAAAAAAAAAAAAAAAAAAAAAAAAAAAAAAAAAAAAAAAAAAGCCTTTGACAAAATCAAGAATCCCTTCATCCTTAAAGTCCAATGAAGGAATTGGATTGGAGGGATCACTTCTCAATGTAATCAAAGCCATATACAGGAAACCACAGCAATATCATCCTAAATGGGGAAATGACGGAAACATTCCCTTAAAGGTAGGAATCGGCAAGGCTGCCCCCCTGTCAACACTCCTCTTCAATATAGTGCTTTACACACTTGCTAGAGCAATATAGTGCATAGAAAAGATATTAAAGGAGTACTAATTGGAAAAGAGTGAGTCAAACTATTCCTATTTTGCTGATGAGTATTTGATTGTTTACTAAGATTATATGTCAAAAAACTCCACCAGGAATAACTCTAGAAAGATACAGCTTCAGCAAGAGGCAGATACAAATAACCTTAAAATCATGGCCTTTCTTTACACCAAGAACAAGGCAACTGGAGAAAGAATTTCAGAAGAGACTTTCCCACTCACATAGCCTCAAAAAAAATAAAGATACCAGGAACAACCTACCAAAGGACACCAAAGACCTCTACATAAAAATTTTAATACCCTTAAGTATAATGGAAAATTGTAAGAAACTTTAGAAGATGGAAAAAACCTCCATGCTCATGGATTGGGAATATTAAGTCATGTTAAAAATATGTCCATTTTACCAATATACTCCTGTATATGATTTAAATTGCATCCCAACAAAAATCCCCAAGAGTTTCTTCACGCTTGAAACAAAAGTTCTTAAATTCATTGGAGAAACAAAAAGACCCCGAATAGCCAAATCATTCCTGAGTGAAAAGAGCTACACAGAGGGATCTCGGTTACCAGATTAAAACTATACTAAGGGCTATAGTCATAAATATCAGCCTTGGTTCTGGCACAAAACAGACATGTTGACAATGGAACAAAACCGAAGATCCAAATCTGAGCACATATAATTTCAGCCATTTCATATTTGAAAGGGGCCAAGAAACACAATGTGGAAAAGACAGCATCTTCAGCAAGTAGGTGTTGGCAAAACTGGATCACCACTTGTAGAAGAATGAAAATAAACCCTAACTCTCCGCCGTACAAAATGTCAATTCCAGATGGATTAAGACCTCAACGTGAAACCCCACTCTGAAGGTTGATAGAAGAAAAAGTTGCTAGCAGACTACAAAGACAAGGCGTAGGAAAAAGACTTCCTAAATCAGCAGCAGCTGTGCAAGAATTAAGAATTAATTAAGGTTGACAATTGACAATGGGACCTCATCAAACTCAAAAGCTTTCTGTACATTCGAAAAGAAACAATCAAGGAAGTGAAGAGAAATCCCACAGAGTGGGAGGAAACCTTCACTGCAGATACATCTGACAAAGCGATTGGTATTTCCAGAATATATAATACTCAAAAAACAAAGGAAAAAAAGAAATACAAACGACCCGGACTCAATAGATGGAGCAAAGATGAACAGAGACTTCAAAAATAAAGAAATAAAAAAAAAAAAAAAAAAAAAAAAAAAAAATGCTCAACATCACTAATCATTAAGAAATGCAAATCAACCACTTTAAGATATCATAACAGTAAGACTGGCTTAGTATCAAAAGAAACAAAATGATACCGTGCTGGAAGGTTGGGGAAAAGGGGAACACTCAATCACTGCAGGTGGAAATGTGAACTCGTTCAGCCACTATGGAAACAGTGTGCGAGGACCCTTGGAAGACTGGAATGAACTTGCCACCCGACCCAGCCGTACCTCTCCTGGGCATGATACCCTCAAGACTTACGCCCCAACAGAGAGATACATCCACGGCCATGTTTATTTCAGCTCTCTTCAACAATAGCAAAGAGCTGGGAACCAACCTAAATTGCCCCTCAACTGACGAATGTGTATAGAGAAAAATGTGGTACATCTACACAATTGGATGTTCTATGGCAGCAGTAAAGATAGATGACATCATGATCTTTGCAGGAAAATGGCTTGGAGCTAGAGACATCATGCTGATGTGAAGTAACACAGTCCCAAAAAAAAACGATTGAATGGTATCTGTCATCTGTGGATGCTGTTGCCAATTACCCAGTTGTAAAGTATTTCTTGTGTGTAGGGCCCCCTGAGCTTCTTGTACAAAGCAGTTGGACATAAATGCATTTTGGAAACAACAACAACAACAGAAAATACTTGTCTATCAAAGAAACTGACCTGAATACAGTTGAACTTCTGCTCATAAATAGTCAACGGTCTTTCTCTATTGGAAATATTGAGAATTGACTGAAGAGAGGAATGCATGTTTGGCGGAATGCACGAGCTCTGACGGGTGGGGGAATGAGCTGTGGAAAACACGGGTCTAGATTGTTAAAATATAATAATATAAATACAATAAAAAAAAAAAGTGTTTATGAGTAATTTTACCCAGAACAGTACTTCACAAATGCTGCTAAGTAAAGAGAGCCAGACACAACATGGCATAGAATTAGCCCCTAGTATCATACACACATCCAGTCACACTGCAGTGTAACATTTATGTCAGTGACAAGCTACATGTGCCAATCAGGGTCCTTCAAAGGTCAATGTGGCCTGACAACATATTGGCTTGAGTTCACTGTAGGATGTTCACACTGAGTTCACTGTAGGATGTTCACACCACACAACACTAGCCCCACATGTTTCTCAGAACATGCTTTGCCATTAGGTGGCATGTGACTGTGTGAGAGGGCAGCTGTATGCGTGTACATCTCCAAGGCTAAACGGGACCAAACTCCCTCATGTTGCTGTGATTCTCAGTGAGCCAAGTCAGTGGAAGATCAGTGCCTTGTCCGTGTTTTCCTAAAGCAACCAGTTGCCTATAAGGAATAAGCATTGTCTCAATGTGCAGTACACACCTTTAATCCCAGCACAAGGAGCGGAGGCAGGCAGATCTCTTGAGTTGAGGCAAGCCTGTCTACATAGTGAGTTCAGGGCTAAGCCAGGGCTACCAAAAGAAGAGAGGAGGAGAAAGAGGAAGAAAAAGAAGTTGGAGAGATAGCTTTGTCAGTGAAGTGCTTCCTGTGCAAGCGTGAGAACCTGAGCTCAAACTTCCAACAAAAACAGGCCTTGTGGGGATGCACATTTGTAATCCCAGCACTAGGGAGGTGGAGACAGGCGGATCTTTTGAGCTTTGCTGGCCAGCCAGCCTGCGTTGCCAAGTTGGCAGGCCTAAGGTCAGGAAGACCCTTGTCTCAAAAGATACGGTAGAGAGTGATTGAAGCGGACAGCAACAGTGGCTTTCTGACCTCTGCATATATGCACAAGCACACCCACCCCAACACCGTCACCAACAGAAAAGCGAGTATCTATGGCGGTGGCCATCACCCCAGAAGCAATAGATATTGCCACCTATGTATGTAAAAGGGAGAGAGCAAGACTGTTGTCTTCCCAAGCCTCTGTGGCACCACACCCAGACAAGAGCCACCTTCCAGGGGCAGCCTGGAGCCACTAAAGCAGTGCAGGGACCACCTGCTGTGTCCCCAGCTGTCACCAGGTACTTACTGTTGGTGCAGACTGCTGCCGCTGGTTCCTATACTTCCAGGCAATGCAGTTGAGGTTCTGAGAATCAGGTCAGCTGCCTGGGGTCCATAATTGCAGCTGCTGGAAGATTCCTGGGTCACCTGCCCAAGGTCCATAACCGCAGCTATTCCTGGGCTTCCAGAGCAGCCTTCTATGGAGCTCTGACATTTGTGAGTCACATGGCCCATCCATCCCATTCAGATGTGTATGATTCTGGAAAGAAAAGTAGAGCTTGCTAAGGACAAACTCAAGCTGGAAAAGACACGTGAACCTCAACACCTCAGACAAGGGGAAACACCATCTCCCTTTCCCAAGACAGATGGCAACATCAGAGTCCACTAAAAGTCCATTTCTAAAACCAACCTGCAGAGTGGAGTTTATTTTGTATTCTTTTTCAAGGCCCAAGGAACAAAACAACGACAGAGCATCTTTGGATTTCTTTGGTTTTGTTGTTGTTGTTGTTTGTTGTTTGTTTGGTTTTTGTTTCTTATTTATCACAATATTTATTTGTAGATAAAGAATTATTAGATGACAAGTTCAGCTGTTAGTAGAGGTCTAAATCTCAGGAAAATGAAATTTACTTACAGGTTTCAGCTGGAGGTTTTAGAAAAAGTCCTGTGTTTTTTTTTCAAGCCAATTTTTTATTGAGTCTGTTTGCATTTCATACAAAATTTCAAATCAAATCTAGACCCATGCCCCCTCCCTGCCCTACCCCACTCCACCAGAGCTCCATTGAATTCTTGCCAAAAATGTTTTATCTTTTTTTTCAGTCTCAATAATTTTTGAGTGCAGAAGTTTACTGTTTCGAGCAGGAAGTTCACCATTTTCAGTCAGTTCTTTTGAACCCAGTCTTTTCTTGTTTGTTGTTGTTGTTGTTCCTTCCAATTATGCATCACTCCAAAATATAAACATATGCATGCGCCACATACATCATAGGTTTTAGCATATTCAACTTATGATTTTTTTTCTTTATTAGGCTGAAATATGTCATGTTTGAAGCCTCTTCCTGGGAAGCCCAAACCACCATCAGTTCTGCCCTTGTGCTCCACAACTTGGGGTTTTCCTTCCCATGGTCACCAGATGAGGTCCAGTAAGCACCCGGTCCTGTCTTGATCTTCCTGTACTGGTTTCCATGATACAGCCTGGGTAGTCCAACAATGCAGTCTGTACTCTGAAGAGACTGAAACACCAGTAATAGTTTCAGGTCCACAAGCTGGGTGTCTTCAGCAGTCCCCATCTGGACTTGAAGGTTTGGAGGATTCTTGGAGAACATGAGTCTTCAATTTCCATACTAGAAGGTTGAAAAGCTATGGTCTCTTGGGGCTGAGAGATATGGCCTAGCGGTTTAAGGAGCCGGACCGCTCTTACAGAGGACCCCGTTCGACCCGCACCCACATGGCGGCTGAGAACCGGTCTTGAACGCTTTCCAATTCCAGGAGAACTCCAGTCCAGGGAATCGAACCTCTTCTGAACTCCGCGGTGTGGCACGGACACGTGTGCACAGACTGCATGCAGACAGTACAATTCATGCACTTTACAGAAATAAATAAAATTTAAAAAAAAAAAAGCTATGTTCTCATGTTTTTGAAGGATTGACAAAAGCAGTGGCAGCCACAGGTACCTGTACTACCAGTAAGAATTGAAACAGGCGAAACAACAGTGCTTTTTTTTTTTTTTGTCCTTTTTGTCTTTTCATGGCAACTCCTCCCCTGGGCATTGGCACTGCCTGTGCTCATGGCACTCCTCCCCCAGGCGTCGGCACTACCCGTGCTCGTGGCACTCCTCCCCCGGGCGTCGGCACTGCCTGTGCTTGTGGCACTCCTCCCCCGGGCGTCGGCACTGCCCATGCTCATGGTACTTTGTGACCCCAGATCCCATCCCCCATTTCACTGAAATTCTTTGTACACCTGAAGCCAGGGCAGCTGTGAGTGCCTCAAGAGTTGGGGTGCCTCTGGGATTAGCTCAGTTCTTAAGAGTAGGAGAGGCTGAGATGGGTCCCTCCCTCCACTCCTGGTTCTAGAAGCTTTAGGCTTTCATACACAGCTCAAGGAACCCATACTTAGTCACTCCCACAGTGGCACTGGGCACATCTCCTTAGTGGTGGGCACCATACTGACTGTCCAGCTCTTGCTGACAGCCGGGCTGCTCAGACTAGAAGCCCTCTTCTTTGTAGAGGTGCCTGGCCTGTTCCAGGTTATGCTCTGCTAGGCTCCTGGATGTTCAAGAACTTAAGTGCAGAGAGCCAAGGGTTGCCCAGAGCTCATACATCTCCCATACTCACACATTCTTTTCCATGCCCCAGAGCTGCGCATATGTTATTGGGTTCTAAGCCAGCCAAGGGGGGTGGCAAGGGTCTCGTGACTGGCTAGGGTCAGAGCCATGGTCTTTTCTGTGCTGGGCCCATGACTGATCAGGGCCCTGCAAAGCTACAGGAGGCCAGGAAAGTGGGGCTCCAACCGCAGCTCCACATGCTGTACTAGGTGTTAAGGAGTCCCTGGAGGGAGGCGGAGGCCCCTTCCCTGCTGCCCAGTCCCAGGGGTCCTCAGGCCATATGGCTGCTGCTGACCCTGTTGTGAGTCACTGGGGATGGTGCAGCAACCATGGGGTTCTGTCTGCCTGCTTGCCAGCTGGATACACACCATCTTCCACAGTCCTACCAGCAGTCCTTGGCAGGGATTCTCAGGTATATAGAGGAAAAGAGGGAGACCGAGGAAGTGGAGCAGTGTAGGAAGCACATAGCAACCACATACCTTCTGAGCCCAAGCCTGTGCTCCTCACCTCCCCCTAGACACTCTGAGACAGTTGGTGGTGCCTGCCAGGCAACAGGGGGCATCCACCAAGGGAGGGCCCATCCTGGGGCCTCCATCGCCTCCTGCAAGAGAAAGCCCTGTGGCAACCTTGGGAGCATGGGTCTATAGGATCTCCATGGCCAGGATGGGGTGTCTCCTGCTGCACTCACCTTGATCCTCAGGGTCTGCTGTGAATACATGCCAGCTTCCTGGGTCTACCCAACCCCCTTGCTATTCCCACCCTGTCAATATGTGTAGAATCACAAGGCTGCCTTGCTCCCAGTCCACCACAGGCCTCTCCCATGGTCATAGAGGAAGAAAACATAGGGGCCTGGGGAAAAGCCTTTCCCTTTTCTATATCCACTGGGAGCCCGTGACTGGAAGGGTATTGAGCCAGGTTGGCTCTGCAGGAGGCTCAGTTACACTGGCCAAAATGCTGCAGAGTTGCCCCCAGCTTTTTAAAAAATCGCCTTTTAATCATAGCAAAATGGCACAGATGCCATGGTCCATGGTCCCCACACAATGCTCTGTTGCTGCCTTCTGTGCAACAGTGGGCACTTAGTTCCCCTTGCAAGCACCTTTCAGAGCTTCCACGTGACCCCCCTCCTGCCCATGGCCACAGATTAGCCATGGCTGAAACTGAACATGGTTAAGGGAGTTCAGCTGTGCTGAGCTCAGTGGGAGTGAGCAGGCCCATCCGTGCCACGAGGCTGCGCCCTCTGAGTGAGAAATGACTTGGCTTTTCTAGCATGGTGGGCCTGGGCCTCACCCCAGCTTGGGCTCTGTGGCATTCTCCAAGAAGACTGGACCAGGACAAAGCCTACTGTTTCAAAGTGAGCCTGCAGCCTGGGTTTCCTCCCCAATCTTTGTTTTTGACTCCTTCGTGTTAGGAAGAAAAAGAACTCCCAGTAGGAGCCATGCACTTTGGCAACGGGATGTTTTAATTGCATCTCAAAATAGCTTGGCAATAAAGAACATTAAACTGTGACTAACCAATTGTATTTAAGGAAGCCCCTGCGCAGTCAGAGGTGGGCCAGCTGATGGAGCCTGCCCACTCATACAGCACCCAGGGCATGGGGAGCTGCTGCCTAGACTCAAAGGCCTGCCCCCTCTCGGGCCTTCCTGCCACAGGCCCATCCTACAAGAAATCCCCTGGACCAGTCTCGATTGAGTGTTCTGATGGGAGGGAGAACGTTCTCCTGCAGTTAGTACATCAGCAGTCAGAAACACCTCAGAAGCCCAAGGCAAGAGCAGCTCTGCAGGCAGGTAGATAACTGCACTGCCAGCCCTCATGCAAATCAGGTGTGCTCCTTAGAGACGTCGGTGAGCTCAGCTTGAGACTATAATACTCAGCCGATTATCTATCGCTAGGACATTGAGGTGGCGATCACACCTGCTTGTGAGTGTCCGTCAGGCAAAATGAGGCTGAGGACAGACGGAGTTTCTGTGAGCTCTGGGAAGGTTTAGCCACTGGCGAAGTCTACATAGTAGTGATAAACTCATGGACAGCCAGGAAATTGCAGTAGTGACCCTGTGCTCAATACAGAGAGGAAAGAACAGCTTTAATCCTCTGAGACATCCTCTTCCTATGGTCATCTTACTTGTTGCCTTTTTCTTGGAGATGCAGGGTCTCACTATGAAGCCCTTTCATAGGGCACTCCGTCCTTTCGGATTATTCTATCAAACCTCACTCCATAACACTCAAGGGACTCACCGCCATACAAGGCCTCAACCCCCAGCTGGAGCTGAGCCTCACACTTAGGCCTCATACATTCTGGCTTTCTCTCAGGCTCAGGCTCTCAGCCAACCTGCTGCTGAGCCTTCTCGCCGGAAGTTCTGGTTCTTCAGTCTGCAAACCTGGTCATCAGAAACTGCTCATGAACCCAAATGTATACACACTGCCTTTGACCAAACTGCAGGCCCAGCCCTGCTTTGTGGCACAGCCCAACAGGGTCCTGGGTGTGCCTGTTCCTATAGGAATTCCATTGCAGAGGGTCTGAGGCAGGATCCATAGCTACCTGCAGATGCTGGCCGAACAGAGGCTTTGCTTACAAAGGACCTAAAGGGTCCTTGGAGGGTCTCTGGCATAGAGGTCACAGGCTCCAGATGGTGCTCAGCTGGCCAGGGATGGCAGGCGGCGGGCACCCAGTGCCATTGGGTCCCCTCCACAGGAGCACTGACTTTCTTCCCAGCTGTCAGGAGTCAGCCTTGTGGATCCCAAGTGGACAGCAGAGCTGCAGCCAGGAAGTTTGCCCCCAGTGGGGCTCCAGCCAGCCAGAAGCTGGGAGCCCAGGTGGGAGGGCCACATGTGAATCTCAGAAGGCCAAGTGTGAACCCCAGAATCTGCTGCCTCTTTCTCTCTCCCTTAATTACCAGCAGGGTAGTTGCTGAGTTGAAATGGAGCCTGAAAAGCCTCAGTGAGTAATTAGTGTCAAAAACACAAGATCTACAAAGCCGTAAGCTCACAGCTTGGTGATGCTCCCCGATAGTAATTTAAAAAACAAGAAAGAAAATAATTCCCTTTCATGATCGGCTTCTCAGGCTTGCCAAAGATGAAAAACAAGGCAATTTGTAGATGATGCCAGCACCATGGGTGAGCGGGAAGTCCACACAGAGATGGTGGCAGAGAGTTGAGGGTGGCCAGAGTCCCCAAGATACCCTCAGCCAGAAAGCCCCCATGTCTTGCAGGAGGGCTGAATCACCTGCCAGGAATGAAGGGAGGGACCTTCCACAGGCTCTAGTTACTTTCTGTTGGCTGTGATTAAAGTACTGACTAAAACCAACTTGGGGAAGAAAGGGCTTATGTCTCCCAGGTCACAGTCCGTCTTTGAGGAAGTCAGAGATGGGAACCTGGGAGCAGGAGCTTAAAGCACAGACCATGGAGGGAACAACTGCTTACTGGTCTGCTCTCTGGCTATACTCCAGTCTTGCTTTCTTTCATTTTCTTTCTTTTGGTCTTTTTTGAGTCAAGGGCCTCCCTGTAGCCGCATCTGTCTTGGAACTCACTAGCCAGGGCTGGCCTTGAACTCACAGAGATCCACTGCCTCTGCCTCCCAAGTGCTGCGATTAAAGGCATTGGCTGACATACCAGGTTCAGCCTGCTTTCTTTCTTTTTTTTTATTGATGCTTTGTGTATTTCTACATCATTTTCCAATTCAGTTTAGGCATATATCCCCTTCCTTTCTCCCCACCCCAACCACCACCCCATCCCAGATCACTGGCTCTGCCATAACTGTCTGCATCTTTCTCTGTTTTTTTTTCATTTTTTTAGCAAATAAGTTGATAATTTATGAGTACATGTAAAACCAATTTGCAGCAGTTGTGCCCAAACCCACCAGCCCATGGGTCCCACCATCCAGGCGTGGGGGCGGGGGGGGGGAGCTTGTATGTTCAATCAAGTTGATCAAATGAGTGTCCAGAACATATTGCTGTAGTGTTCACCATTCACCCAATCAGCAGCCCTTACATTCATACCATGCCTCCTCTTCTGCAGATTGTTCCCTAGGCTTAGAAGGAAAGGGGGCCCACCAGGTGGATGAGAAGCAAACAGTTCACTTTTCTCTGGAGCTGTTGTCTGGACTCTGGTCAATCTGGCTGTTTCCTTTCATGCGCTGACAGTTTGTTCCAGGAATAACCTTTTCGATCCTACTAATTGAAGCACAAGCAATTAGTATGATAGGTATTTAAACAGTACTAATAGTTATGATAGGTTTCTTTTTTTAATTATTTATTTATTTTATTGTGTATGAATGTACTGTCTGCATTGTAGGTTTATGCACCGCGTTGTCGTGCAATGCCACATGAGGTCAGAAGAGGGTTGTAGGATTCCCCTGGAACTGGAGTTCTCGCTGGAATTGTAGTTATGGATGGTTCTCAGCTGCCATGGTGGGTGCTGGGTATCGAACCCAGCTCCTTCTGCAAGAGCAGGTGGCAGCTCTTTAAACCGCTATGCCATGCTTCTCCAGCCCCTCAGGCCTGGCTTCTTTAAAACAGCTCTGGACTACTGTCACTGGTGGGCACTACAACAGTGGGCTGAAGCCCTTCCTAGGTCACTCAACAATCAACAAAATGTCCCCCACAGAAACATGGCCACAGGCTGATCCAATAGAGGAAATTCCCCAATTGAAGTTCCTGCTTTCCAGGTATAACAACAGTGTGACAACTGAAGCCAGCCATCACACTTGGGCATGGGTAAGACGCTGAGCCCCAGAGCCTCATGTAAATGGGATTGAAGCCAAGATTGGCCCATAAGAATGAACCCAGGCATCCTGTATCACTATAGGCTGGGGATGCTCCGCTCAGACCCCATGTAGGCCTCTTCCTCTCTCTGATCTGAATTTCCCCCAACTCTGCGGGCATGGCGTGGGGGGGGGAGAGGAAAGAGAAGAGGAGAAAGAGTGCTTGAAGGTCTCAGCAAAGCAGTGAGCAGTTGGCTTCTGTAGAATGAGGACACCTTTTGAACCTGAGGGTCTCAAGCTAGCCTTTCCTTCTGGATCCCTCCTTAGGAGGAGGTGGTCAGGGCAGCTCATCTCTGAAAACAATGGACCCCATCTGGCAGGAAATGGATAGGAATCCAAGCATCCTGAGTGTAGATGGCCTGGAAGGCTCATCAAGAGTGACAGACACTCTTCTGCTTCATAGCTCTGTGCCCACGGCTGTCAGCGAGGCCAGGCAGCTGCCCTGTTAGTCTGTCTGCTCAAGAACTCACACCAGAGACTTCCAACAAAGCCTGAACTGAGGCAGAACAGCCATGTCCTGGGCCAGGCACTAAGGGGCCCTGTGAGGAACTGTATGGCTTTCTCTGAGAAGTGCATGGCCTGGCCCTTGAGGGCCCACTCTGCTGCACAGCAGACTTCAGATGGGTGAGAAGTGAAGCTGAGGAGAGCGTACCCTCAGCCCTCTAAGTCTGCAGAGACTACCTGTGGGAGCCATGTCATCACAGCAGAGATTACCTGTGGAAGCCATGTCATTCACAGCAGAGATTACCTGTGGAAGCCATGTCATCACAGCAGAGATTACCTGTGGAAGCCATGTCATTCACAGCAGAGATTACCTGTGGAAGCCATGTCATCACAGCAGAGATTACCTGTGGAAGCCATGTCATCACAGCAGAGATTACCTGTGGAAGCCATGTCATCACAGCAGAGATTACCTGTGGAAGCCATGTCATCACAGCAGAGATTACCTGTGGAAGCCATGTCATCACAGCAGAGATTACCTGTGGAAGCCATGTCATTCACAGCTATTTTTAACCCAGAACCAGCAAATCTGCCTTTAGCAGCGGTGGTGGCAGCCACTCCCACAGCTCTGGTGACAGATGGCTGCCTGGCCGTCATCCAGGTCTCTAGGCATACAGGAGCCCCAAGCAGCACCTGTCACGTCAGAAGTATAGCCACACCCAAATGCATAGCGTGATAGTTCTCCGTGTATGCACATGTCTCCCACTCCAACCATTGGTCTGAGGATGGCCAGTAACAGCCAGATTCCTGAACTAATGATATTCCAGACAGCTTGTACCGACACATTGTCATTTCATGTCTCCCTATGGATGTTCTCGAGCCTCGCTTACATCACTGGGGACTCATAGACTGACTTCAGTCTCATCTTCCACCCAAGCCAGGTGTGAGACCTCACCCTTACAGCTTGAATGTGAAGTATCCCCCATCGACTTGTGTTTGGAATGCTTGGTCCCTGCTGGTAGTTCTATTTTGAGAGGTTCTAGAAACTTAGATGGAAGAGCCGCACTGGAGAAAGGCAGGTCGCTGGGGGCAGGTCCTGGGGTGCATATCATCCCTGGCTGTTTCCTGCCGCATTCTGCTTCCTGGTCCCCATAAGCTCAGCAGCTCCATGTGTACTGACCTCTCTGAAACTAGGAGCTAAAATAAGTCTTTCATCCTATGAGTCATACAGTGTCATCAGAACTACAAAACCAGCATGGCGGCCATGCAGCAGTGGGGAAGGGAATCACATGGGCCAGTGGGAAGAGAGCACCCAGGACTCTGAGGCTGGAGGCCCCTGACTGCTGGCCTCAATGTAAGCTTGTATGACTATCTGTGGACTGAATGCTACATTGCAGAGCGCCAAGCAGCAGGTTCACAGGGAGGGAAGGAGATGGGGAGAGAAAGAGAGGAAAGAAGAGGAAAGAGAAAAAAGGCTTGCCTAAAACATGTCTTGTGGTATAGAAGTTCCCTCTTCCACCCCTGAATAGGCTGGTGTTGGTCAATCAGGAGGCAAATGATGGACATAGGCTTGTGAATCCCCAAGGTGTTATCACTCTGCCATAGTATCGAGCCACCAAGCAGCTGTGCCTGCGACTTATAGGGTTAGCCTTCTTTCAGTGTGGACAGTAGGGAGTACCAGGTTTTTTATATGTTAAACAGCTTATTAAGCCCACAGCTCCACACAGCTGGTTGATGTGGCTGCAATTGGTTAGAGTGCCCACCTAGCATACACAGAGCGCTAGGTTTAATCTTCCGTGCCATGTAAACCCAGCATGTGGTGCACAGCTGTGATCTCAGTGCTTGGGAGGCATGAGATAGGGTTCAAAGTCATCCTTGTGCTACTTAGTAAGATTCATGAGACCCTGGTCTCAAAGTAAGGTTGTGTATGTGTGTGTGTGTGTGTTGTTGTGTGTCACAACTCCCAGAGTTGTGTGGTCATCACCATACCCCATTCTAGAATGTTCTGTCATTCCCAAAGGAAATCTGTACCCTTCTGGGCCCTCGATCCCTCTGGCCACAGGCAGCTACCCTGCCCTCTGCCTGTGCACATTTCAAAGAAGCAGAGCCATCTGCTCTGCACTCCTGTGTCTGGCTTTTCCTAGTGATGTTTCCCACAGGGAAAGACCATGCTTTGTCAGTTATGTTGTGTCTCAGTTGCTTCTGGTTTTGGGGCTGTTGCGTTGGGAGCCTTCCCCTATTGCTCTCCACCTTTAAAAAATGTATTTTACTATTTATTTACATGTGAATGATGGTATGGTAGGTGACACAGCACACAGGTGGGCAGTCAGAGGGTGCAGCTTGTGGGGATCAGCTTTCTCCCTGTCCACCTTTACGTGGGTTCTGGAGATGGAACTCAGGACACGAGGTTTCCCTGGCAAGGCACTTTACCCACTGAACAATCTTGCCAGTCCCAAGATTTTTCATTGTTCTGGTTCATGTTTTGATAGTGCTGCATATCAGGCGAGTACTTTACACTGAGCTCCAACACCAGCTCTTCCCTCCTTGGGATTGTTGGATCTTTCACTTGAACCTAAAGCTTACCACTTTTGACTAAGCTGCCTTGTGAGTGACACTCTGGGACCTGTCTGTTTCTGCTCTTCAAAACTGCAGTTCGGGTGCATGCAACCATGCCTAGCTTTTACATGGTATGCCTGGGAATTTTAAACTCAGGTAGGGCCGTCTTGCTTTCATGGCAAACACTCTTCCCACTGAGCCGTCTCCCAGCCTGGACCCTCCTGTCTCCCCTCTGAGCCGTCTCCCAGCCTGGACCCTCCCATTCCCCACTGAGCCATCTCCCACCTGGACCCTCCCATCTCCCCACTTAGCCGTCTCCCAGCCTGGACCCTCCCGTCTCCCCACTGCAGCCGTCTCCCAGCCTGGACCCTCCCGTCTCCCCACTGAGCCGTCTCCCACTAGCCTGGACCATCTCCCCACTGAGCCGTCTCCCAGCCTGGACCCTCCCGTCTCCCCACTGAGCCATCTCCCAAGCCTGGCCCTCCCGTCTCCCCTAGCCCTCCAGCCGGACCCTCCCGTCTCCCCACTGAGCCGTCTCCCAGCCTACCCTCCCGTCTCCCGACTGAGCGTCTCCCCACTGAGCCGTCTCCCAGCCCTGGACCCCTCCTATCTTCCCACTGAAGCCGTCTCCCACGCCTGACCTCCTGCTCTTCCACACTGAGCCGTCTCTCCCAGCCTGGACCCTTCCCATCTTCCCACTGAGCCGTCTCCCAGCCTGGACCCTCCCATCTCCCCAGCTGAGCCGGTTCTCCCAACCTGAGCCGTCTCCGCCTAGCCTGGGACCCTCCCGTCTCCCAGCCCTAGACCTCTCCTGTTCCCACTGAGCCAGTCTCCCAGGGGGCCTGGGACCCTCCCAGTCTCCCCACTGAGCCGTCTCCAGCCTGGACCCTCCCCGTCTCCTCCACTGAGCAGTCTCCAGCCTCGGACCCTCCCATCTCCCCACTGAGCCGTCTCCCAGCCTGGACTCTTCCTCTTTCCTGATCTCTCGCCATGACTCCTGCTCCCCATCGCCTTCTCCCAGGCTGGACCTCCGTCTTCCCCACTGGAGCCGTCTTCCCAGCCTGGACCCTCCCTGTCTTCCCACTGAGCCTCTCCAGCTGACCCTCCCGTCTTTCCCACGAGCCGTTCTCCAGCCTGGACCCCTCCTGTCTTCCTCCACTGGCCGTCTCCCAGCCTGGCCCCTCCTGTCTCCCCACTGAGCGTCTCCCAGCCTGGACCCTCCCAGTCTCCCCACTGCAGCCGTTTCCCAGCCCGGACCCTCCCGTCCTTCCCACTGAAGCGTTCCCAGCCTGACCCTCCGTTCTTCCTCACTGAGCGCCCATGGCCTCCGTTCTCCCCACCCTGCAGCCTGGGAACCCTCCCGTCTTCCCATGAGCCGTCTCCCAGCCTGGGACCTCCTGGTTCCCCAACTGAGCCGTCTCCCAGCCTGGACCCTCCGTCTCCCCACTGAGCCGTTCTCCCAGCCTGGACCCTCTGTCTTCCACTGAGCCGTCTCCCCGCCTGGACCCTCTCTGTCTCCCCACTGAGCCGTTTCTCCCAAGCCTGGACCCTCCTGTTTCCCACTGAGCCGTCTCCCACGCCTGGACCCTCCTGTTCTTCCCACTGAGCCATCTCCCAGCGTCTGGACCCTCCTCTCCCCACTGAGCCGTCTCCCAGCGGACCCCTCTGTCTCCCCATGAGCGGTCTCCCAGCTGGACCCTCCTGTCTTCCCACTGAGCCATCTCCCAGCCGCTGGGACCCCCTCTGTCTCCCCACGCCTGAGCCGTCTCCCAGCCTGGACCCTCCCGTCTCCCCACTGAGCAGGCTCCCAGCCCTGGACCCTCCCCATCTCCCCACTGAGCACGTCTCCCAGCCTGGACACCTCCCGTCTTCCACTGAGCCGTCTCCCAGCATCCTGGACCCTCTCCGTTCACCAGCCTAGACCCCTACTGTCTCACCCACTGAGCGTCTTCCACAGCCTGGGACCCTCCCATCTACCCCACTGACCGTCTCCCAGCCTGGGACCTCCGATAACCCAACTGATGCCGTTTCTCCCAGCCTGGACCCTCCCGTCTCCCCACTGAGCCGTCTCCCAAGCCTGGCCCTCCTGTCTTCCCACTGAGCCTCTCCCAGCCTGGACCCCTCTCCTGTCTCCCACTGAGAGTTTCCCAGCCTGGACCCTCCTATCTTCACCACTAGCCGTTCTCTCAGCCTGGACCCTCCTGTCCCTTCCATGAGCGTCTTCCCAGCACTGGACCTCCTTTGTTTTCCCAACTGAGCCGTCTCCCAGCCTGGACCCTCCTGTCTACACTGAGCCGTCTACCAGCTAAACGGTCTACAATGCAAGACTATCACCGCATGACTCAGTCCCCATACTGAGACCGTATCCAAGCCGGACCTCCGTCACTGACCTCTCCTGGCCTCCCGTTCTTCCACTGAGCCGTTCTCCCAGACCTGGACCCTCCCGTCTCCCACTGAGCCATCCCAAGCCTGGGACCCTTCCTGTCTTCCCAGCTGAGCCGTCTCCCAGCCCTGGACCCTCCTGTCTCCCCACTGACGCCTGTCTTCCTAGCCTGGACCCTCCTGTCTCCCACTGAGCCGTCCTCCCAGCCTGGACCCTCCTGTCTTCCCACTGCTTGAACCAGTTTCTCCCAGCTGGACCCTCTGTCTCCCACTGAGCCGTTTCCCGAGCCGGACCACTCCTGGTCTCCCATCTGAGCCATCTCCCAGGCCTGGCCCTCCTGTCTTCCCACTGAGCGTCTCCCACCTGGACCTCCCCTTCCTGTCTTCCCAACTGAGCGGTTCTCCCAGCCTGGACCCTCCTGTCTTCCCACTGAGCCGTCGGTCCAGCCTGGACCCTTTTCCCTGAGCCGTCTCCCAGCCTAGACCCTCCCGTCTCCCCACGCAGCCGTCTCCCAGCCTGGAACCTCCTTGTCTCCCCATGAGCCATCTCCCAGCCTGGACCCTCCTGTCTTCCCTCCACTCCACCTATGCCCAGCACCAGCATTTTTTTAAATATTTTTATATTTTTATTTATTTATGTTCTATGAATGTACTGTCTGCAGCAAAGTCTGTACACCCATGTTGTGCAATGGCCCGGCGGAGATCAGAAGAGGGTGTCAGATTCCCCTGGAACTGGAGTTCTCCTGGAATTGGAGTTTCAGATGATTCTCGGTCGCCATGTGGGTGCTGGTGATCGAACCCGGGTCCTCTGTAAGAGCGGTCAGCGCTCTTAACCGCTAGGCCATCTCTCCAGCCCCCCAGCACCAGCATTATATGCTCAGGGGTCTGAGCTCGGGTCCGCATTCTCTGAGCCTTCTCTCCAGCCCCTTTCTACTGGCAGCGCCATCTGCATCCTGACTCTCCCTTGCTCAGTTCTTCGTTCTTGGCCAAGAAACCCTGGAAGGTGCCAACATAGTCCGAGGCCTCCCTGGACCTCTTGAACTTTGCATACCATGCACCAAACTGGTATGGTATGGTTTCCTGGCTGCAGGGGCCAGAGCTGCCCTTCTCAAAAAGGATCATGCGCCAAAAAAAGGTCAAGAATGATATAGAGCTGCTGTGTCTGCAGTGACCTGCCCCCTCCCCGAGAAGGCCTGTGACAGGTAGCGCAGCTTGCCTTAGTGAATCAGGGTCACCAAAGCCCCATTCTTTCATACTATAATCCCAAGAGATCCATCTACCCATTTACAAACCCCCTCTTACTTAGTTCATCCCCAAGCAACCCAGGTGTTTCATGTCTCCTGTCAGCACAGATTGGTTTATATTACTTCTTTTCTTCTGTGCAGCTTCTTCCTTGTTCCTTTGCACACTGACAGTTTTATTCCTTTTGAGTGCTGAGTAGTAGTCTGTTGAATGGACATACCACATTTTTCTTATGCACCTGTTAATGGGCATTTGGTCATTTCCAGTTCAAATGGTATTGCAAATATAGTTTGCAGGGAGCATTCACATCCACATCTTGTCATAACTCCTATCTCCTTTCATTGTCAGCAGTGGGGGTAATGTTCCATGGTGCATGTGTGGAGGACAGAGGATAGCCTGTGGAGTCCATTCTCCCTTTCCACTTCATCAGGCTTGGGTAGCGAGCGCCTTATGCACTGAGCCATCTCACTGGCCCCTTTACTCATTCTTTTAAAAAATATTTGACCGCTCTTTGAGAAGACCCAGGTTCGATCCCCAGCACCCACATGGCGGCCGAGAACCGTCTGAAACTCCAATTCCAGGAGAACTCCAGTTCCAGGGGAATCCAACACCCTCTTCTGACCTCCGCGGCATTGCATGACACGGGTGCACAAACCTGCATGCAGACAGTACATTCATACACATACAGAAATAAATTTTTTTTTAATTTAAAAAAATGTATTATTTTTATCTTATTTTATGAATGTATTGCCTGCATGTATGTAAGTGCAACCGTGTCATACAATGCCCTCAGAGGTCAGAAGAGGGTGTTGAATCCCCTGGAACTGGAGTTACGGGCAGTTGTTATTTACCGTGTAGGTGCTGGGAATTGAACCCAGGTCCTCTGCAAAAGCAGTCCATGCTCTAACTGCTGAGCCATCTCTCCAAGCCCCCCTTCTCCCATTCTTTTACTGGTTTGTGTTCCCTTGTTACTGCATGAGTTCTTCGTACGTGCTGGTAGTACATCATGAAGAGCAAAATTCTCACTTCTGACCACCTAATCCATCCTTTGTCTACAGAGTATGCATTTTGCGTCACATCAAAGAAAAATGTTTTTCCATATTTTTCTTCTAGCAGTTTTGTAGTGTATATTTTACATTTATGTCTGTGATCTGTTGGAGCTGACTTTTGTATATGGCACAAGATGTACATTGAAGTTCCACTCTTGACCATCTGTGGAGGGCTGGGGCTGCATCTCAGCTGGTAAAATCCTTGTCTAGCATGCACAAAGCCCTGGGATCCATCCCAGCATTGCATAAACCAGGTGTGGTGGTGCATGCTTGTAACCCCAGAACTCAAGAGGTGGAGGCAGGAAAAATAGAAGTACAAGGACCTCCTTGGCTACATATGGAGTTGAAGGCTAGCCTGGACTACATGAGAGCCTGTCTCAAGACAAATACATGTGCATATATATGTTTTTGTGTCCTGTTATACCAACATGGTTAGCACTATGCTTTGACCTTGAACCTGAGGTCAGCATCTGGCTGAGCCCCTGCAGTCCAGGACCACATCTGCATTCCCACCGGGCAACTTCCACTTCACCGTTGCTCTTCTTCAGAGATGTGTGCAAACCCCAGCTTCCCAGAGTCTCCTCCTAAACTGTAGGCTCAGCCGTCAAGTCCACAGAAACAGGAGGGGCTGCCCGGGTGTTGATCATGTGTGCCAACTGTGTGGATTGTCTGGGGATCACCCGCATCTTAGCAACAACCTCCCAGCTGAAGAGCACTTCCTCCAAGGCACATACACACACTCCCCTTCTCATTTTCATTCTGCAGCTGTTTCAATCTTTTTTCTCGAGCTTTCCCTGGGTGTTTCATGTTTTTGCTGTTGTTGCAAAAGGTATTGGCTTGTACTTTTAATTTCTGCTTGCTGCTAGTCTGTAAGCATCCTGGGATGCTTGTGTAGAGGCGCCGAGCTGCTTTCGCTGGCTTCCTTGTTGTCTGAGGGAAAGTGTTTGGTCCCACGCTTCCAGGACGGGTCCCACCATGTGCTGCTCATAGACAGTTTTGGTCTGATCCTACTTGGCCAAAGGTTTGGTTTTCTATTAAAGAAATACAGGTTTTCCAGTCTGGGAGGTGGCTGGGAAGGTAAGAGAACTTGCTGTGCAAGTGTGAGGACCTGAGTTCAAATCCCCAGCACCCACGTAAAACAGTCTGTGCATGGTGGTGCATACTTGTAATCCTAGAGCTGGGGAAACAGAGACAGGGAGATCCTGGAGTTCACTGGCCAGCCAGCTTAGCCTGTGTAGAGTTCCAGACCAGTGAGAGACCCTGTCTCAATGAAGAGGCTGCATGACTCCTGAGGAACAACAGCCTTTCACATGTACATGCACACAAAGTGCTGAGTTTGTGTGTTTTTTCTGCATTTACTAAGATGAGCATAGTCTGTCTTTTTTACTGTTAGTATGAGTTACTTTGAGCCTCCACAGCCTGTACTCTTGGATAAGAGACCTGCAGCGTCTCCTACAGGCTCATGTGGTGGTGCCAACAGGTGACTCATCAGGCCTGGTACCAACAGGTGACTACTTGGGAGGTTCTGGAAGCTTTAGGAAGTAGAGTCTAGAGGAAGCAGGTCACTGGGGAGGGTCCTGGAGGTCTGTTATTTGTCCTGGCTCCTTCCTGTCCCCTTCTCTGCTTGCCAGCTATGTTAAAGTGAGGCACTCTGCTTTGCCTCCCCACATTACCTGGTGGGTCTGAACAGAACAGAATAGTTCCTTACATCGCTCTGACAGTATATTTCACAGCTACAGGTACTTTTGTGTAGCCACAAAATACACTGTCAGGAAGCAGGAGAGGTGGCTCAGCCAGCAAAGTGCTTGTGTTGCAGTCATGAGGATCTGCATTCAATCCCTAGAACCCACAGTAAAAGGAAAAAAAAGAAAGCCAGGTGGTGCCACATGGCTTGTAATCCCCAGCTCTGGGGAGGTGGAGATAAGAAAGAGGATCCTGGGCTGGAGAGATGGCCTAGCAGTTAAGAGGGCCGACCGCTCTTGCAGAGGACCCGGGTTCGATCCCCAGCACCCACATGGCAGCTGAGAACCGTCTTTAACTCCAGTTCCAGGGGAATCCTACACCCTCTTCTGACCTCCACAGCATTGCATGACACGGGTGCACAAACCTACATGCAGACAGTACGTCCACACACATACAAAAATAAAATTTAAAAAAAAAAAAGAAAGAGGATCCCAGTGCTGACCAGCCTGCCCAGCCTAATAGGTGGGCCTCAGGCCAGTAAGAGACACTCTCAAAAAAAAAAAAAGGGGGGGGGGGCTGCACCTGAGGGCTGATGTCCAAGGTCCCAAGGTTGACCTCTGGCCTCACACATGTGCACACACAGACACATAAGTAACTCACATAGTCATGAAGTATAATCCTGTATTGTGCTGTTACACACAAGTTACTAGCTGAGCTCTGTAAGATATTTGCATCACCTGAGAGTGTATTGTAGTTTTTGCCTTTTTATGTGAGTTGTCTTCAGACTTTAGTATCGTAGCAGGCCTGGTATCACAGGATGGAGTTGGAAAATGTTCCTCTTGGTCAGCTTTCATAAGAGCCCTGTCTCAGCAATAGAGCTCCTGCCTAGAATCCCCCATTGAGGGTGCGGGGGTATGGCTTGGTGGTAGAGCATGTGCCTAGAATCCCCCAGTGAGGGGCTGGGGTGTAGCTCAGTGGTAGAGCACGTGCCTAGAATACCCCAGTGAGGGGCTGTACTGTAGCTCAGTGGTAGAGCACCTGCCTAGAATCCCTCAGTGAGGGGCTGGATTATAGCTCAGTGGTAGAGCACCTGCCTAGAATCCCCCAGTGAGAGGCTGGACTATAGCTCAGTGGTAGAGCACCTGCCTAGAAACCCCCAGTGAGGGGCTGGACTGTAGCTCAGTGGTAGTCCACTCACTTGGAATACACAAGACCCTGGGCTCCATCCCCAGAGCTGAGAAATGAATAAATGAATCAGTGGATAGATGGAAAGATGCATTTCCTGTGGTACACATCAGTGTTGGTTAGCTCTTTGGGCCTGTGTCTGAAGACTGTTGTAGTGCACTCCACTGTGTGGAGTCCTGTGTCCCCAGGCCTTGCTCTTTCCCCCTTAGGCTGCTTTGAAGATTTTAGCTATATTTCTGGTTTTGTGAAAGCTGATCATATGTTTGGATATAGTTTTGTTCACTTGTGTTTGGGGTGGTTATTAAATTTCTCACATTTTTCAATTTAAACTTTTCCTCACATTTCAAAAGTTTGGGGCTGTGGTTTTTCTCAAGGATTGTTTTCATCCCCTGTATTGGTTACATATCCCTTAGAGGCGGGTCCTAGGTCTGCTCACTGTGTCTGAGAGCCAGGATCTACTCAGTCTCATCACCACCAGCTGCATCTTCGGAGTGTCTGAGAGGCTGGCTCCAGACCCTCACGTGTGGCTGTCAGCAGGAGTCCGTCCCGAGCCTCCTTCACGTAGCTGCTGCCCACCTCATCTGAGCTCCAGGAGCCGAAAGGAGAGCCACCATTGGAGCTGCCACAGCCGAGTTCCACGGCCCCCAGCATCCCACCGTTTGAGCTGTACTGATCACCTGAGGCAGGTCCCACTGAAGGAGGCCAGCATGGCTTTGTCACTCACTCTCCAGTGTGCGTGGTACCATGTGACACAGCTCTGCTGCCCACAGATGTGCTGCTCTTCTGTATCATTTCGGATATCTTCTCTTGTGGACTCCTTGGGGCCACCCATCTTTTGGGGGTGTCTGACCTGCCCCACTGTTGCGCCCTGTGCTTCCTTACATCACTGCGTTCAGCTTTCTGGACTCATTGTCCAGCTTTTCTGTCTCTGAACTTTGGCCACATGGAGTAAGGTCATGAAGAGTTAATGTCACTAGTCACCCACACTATTCAACGCTGTTCTTCCCTGTGAGCCGGCCGTCCTGAGTCTTCCTGCTCCCAGTAACCATTGTGGGTGCCAAGCACAGCCTGCACTGGCTGGATCCTGGATGTTTCTGTATTCTAGTAACAGTGTTATCCTTTCTCGGGGATGGCGTGGAGCTGCTTGGAAGTGGTTTGATCCTCTGGGATCTCTAGGATTTGTTATGCGGAACCTGAGCAACATTCACGGTGCTTTCTGCCCTGACACTGAAGTCAGACCCTCCTAGTGCCTCTGAGAACCTGGGCTGTAGCTTCCAGTGCTGGTCCAGGGAGGTTTCTCCTGTCTTGGTAGCTTTTTCTGGTCTCAGACATACCCCAGGCACCAGTCCATCCTCCAACTTATAGATAAGGGCGCTCAGAGCAAGTGGGACAGACCCACCCGACCCGCTAGCCAGCGCCAAGCCCCTGGCATCGGCAATAAACGCCCCTCGACCTGCCGCTCCGCACCTCGCCCGGCCCAGTCCCCTCCCCTCCCCTCCCCTCCCCTCCCCCTGCATCCTCCAGCCAGTGAGGCCACCTGCCTCTCTTCTTTGTCCCCTCAAGTCCAGAGACTTGAAAACTCTTTTACAGCAGGTTTTTAAAAAATGTTTGTGTGTTTGTATGTTTGTGTTGATGTGCACCCAAGCATGTATGTGGAGGCCAGATGTCAGCATTCTCAGGTATCTTCAGTGTTGCTTTTTTTCACATTTATTTGCTTGTGGGGACAACATGGCATAGCACTTGTTTGGTCAGAGGGCAGCTTGCAGGAGTTGGCTCTTAGGTCATCAGATGTGCTAACAGTGCCTCTGCCTGCTCAGCTCTCTCTCCAGCCCTCTACCTTATTTTTTGAGACAGGGTCTCTCAAACCTGAACCTAGATCTTATTGATTCAGCTAGGCTGGCTAGCCAGTGAGCTTCAGGATCTGCTTGTCTCTTTCTTCCCCAGTGTCAGAGTTAACCCACATATCTGGCTTTTTAAATATATTTCTTAATTTACTCATTTAAAAAAATATTACATTATTTTTATTTTATGTGAATGAGTGCTTGCCTGAATATATGTAAGTGCACTATGTGCATGCAGTGCCCTGTAAAGGCCAGAAAAAGGTATCTGTGGGTGCTGAGAATCGAACCCTGGTTCTCTGGAACAACAGCAAGTTTTCTCAAGCACTGAGCCATCTCTCTAGCCCCTATTCATTTTTGTTTTATGAGTATAAATGTTTGCCTGCATGATTGTAAGTGCACCACACATGAGCTATGCCCACAGAGGCCTGAAGAGGGCGTCAGATTCCCTGGAACTAGAGTTACGAATAGTGGTTAGCCTCCGTGGGTGCTGGGAACTGAACCTGAGTCCTCTGGCAGGACAGTTAGTGCTTTTAACTGCTGAGCCATCTCTCCAGCCCACACCTGGATGGTATGTGCTAATGTGGCAGGAACTCCACCCACTGAGTACCTCCCTAGCGTGCCCCGCCCCAGTCTCACAGGAGTTGTATCATCTGAACTCCCTATGGTCTTCAAAGAAGAGCCAGAGACACTGATCCCATTTCAAACTGAGGAAGTATCCAAGAGAAGGAAAGTGATTATGTGCCTGGGTCACACTGCAGATAACAGTGACAGCCAGGGTCCCTTCTCATGCCAGGTGAAGTCATTGCTCCCAGACACCGTATGTCCTGTGGGCAGAGACAAGCCAGTGAGGCAAGCAGGCAGGTCCTGTTCTAGTGATTCTTCTGTTACGATAAACCATTGACCAAAACCAACTTAAGGAAGAAAGGGTTCATTTAAGTTTACGGTATTGTCCTTTATTTGGGGAAGCCAGGGTGGGAGTTCAAGCAGAGACCATGGAGAACACTGCTTGCTGGCTTGCTCAGCTACCTTTCTTTTTTATTTTTTGAGGCAGGGTCTCCCTATAGTCCCAGCTGGCCTGGTACTCACTGTGTGGACCAAGATGGCCTGGACTCAAGAAATCCACCTTCCTCTGCCTCCCGATTAAAGGTGTGCACCACGACCACTCTGGGCCCAGCTACCTTTCCTATACAGCCCAGGCCCACCTGCCTAGGGATGACACTGCCCACAGTGGGCTGGACCCTCCTACATCAGTTAGAGATCAAGAAATTGCTTCACAGACATCAGGCCAGTCAAATGGAGGAAATTCCCAACTAAGATTCCCTCTTCCCATGTGACTCTTGTTTGTGTCAAGTTACAAAAACTAACCTGCATAACCATGGTGCTGAGTGTGGACGCTGAGAGACCTTGTATCCCCCAACCCTTTTGACGGTGAGATGACTGAGGCCCCAAAGCAATCCAGCACCCCCACCTCACCCCCTGTCTCAGGTGGGGAGAAGAGTCTTCTGTGGCTTTTGCCCAGTACTCTCAGGGAACAGAGCTGAGTTCCATACCCTCCTGTCCACCACTGTTTCCTCCTCTGCCCTCCCTAGCTCTGAGCCCCTAACCACTGCTGCCAACCTCAGGGCCTGTCTCCCTCCTTCCTCGCTCCCACTTGTCCATCCTAATCCTCTGCAGCCTCTGTGCCCACAGGGATCTGGGAAGGGCCTGGGCCCCCATGTCTATCCAGATGGGTGACACTCCATAGTGTGACCCTCCAGCTCTGTCCCTGACCTGTACCTTCTCCTCCTTAGGCTGCAGGAGCAGCTGCAGGGCTTGGAAACTGAGCAGCAGTGTGGGGGATGCAGGGCTCATAAACAGAAGGCGGCTAATAATAATGATTGTGGGTTCAGGATTTATCAGGGGCTGTGGGGCCTGGCCTCGGCCTCCACAAGGATGCTGAGGGAAAGGTCACCCCTAGCCTTGGTGGTGAATTCCCTTCACTGCATGCGATTAGCCCGCACTATACTAGCCCAGCTTTACTCAGCAGGGTACAACAGGGAAGCAGGTCAGGTGGTCATCATGTAGGCCCCCCACAGCTTCTTCAGAACCTTTATAGGGTGTCCATTCTCAGCTCTGCCCTCATCATCTTTGCACAGTGACCCAGAGCATGCTGGAGTAGGCCCAGTTGTGCCCGATAGGCCATTAGTGTGGGCAGGGAGGCTTCATCAGTGAAGAGGCCATGACTTAGGGTCAGATATGAATTGGGTACATGTCTTTATGGCTGGGGTGAAACAGGGACCCCAGGCTCATTTTCCTGGAGAGGTTTGCTCAGATGGCCGGCACAGTGTGCTCTGAGAGAGCAAGCAAGGTAGGGACACAGCCACTGTCCCGAGCTCAGAGACCAGAACTGAAGAGGATGGGGGAGGACCCAGCATCTGCCCATCTACGCTGGGCAAGACAGGCAGGGAGGTGAGCCAGCCAGAGGGAAAAGGCCTGGCTCCCTCCCAGTGCATGTTCCCTGGGCTGAGAGCTGACTGGGGGGCTCTCCCCAGGCAGGGAGGTGAGCCAGCCAGAGGGAAAAGGCCTGGCTCCCTCCCAGTATATGTTCCCTGGGCTGAGAGCTGACTGGGGAGCTCTCCCCATACTGACCATGGTGGGTCCCAGAGCATCACAGTGGCCCTGTGCCGGCCAGCCTGACCTCCCTACCTGTGTCTCCTTGGCTTATCACATGCAAGTCCATTAGAGGGAGGACACACCACGCTCCCTGCCCAAAGCTCTTTGGCACCATGGAGACCATACCTCAGCTTCCTGGCACCTCCTTCAGGGACAGACCCCCATCAGAGGGGGAGGCAGAGGTCAGGGCCTTTCAGTGGGTGCCTTCACCCAGCTGGGCTGGGCGACAGGGCTGCTGGCCTGTCCCCAGAGCAGAGGGAGAGAGATGTGGAGAACACACACACACACACACACACACACACACACACACACACACAGCCCATAAATATTTCTAGCTACAGCCAGCACGTCTTACTGGGCAATTTGCTTTTTAAAAAATTGCGCTCTAATTTTAAATGAACAGCCCCTAATTATGGTGATTTACAGGGGCACCTGGGGACCGGGTGGCATTTGAGCATGGCAAAGCAGCACTGAGACTGATTGGCGGGGTGTCATTCAACCTGTGCATGCTGATAAGCCAGGGCCAATTCCCCAGGATCTGCGCCAGGAGCGGCCTGCCAGTGTAACAGGACCAGGGCACGTGGAGAATCCAAGTCCAGAGAGCGAGCAAACAGGGCCCAGCTGGTGGGCGGAGCCGTCACAGACCTCAGACCGGCTTCTCTTCTCTTTTTTAATGTTTACTTTATGTGTATGAGTCTTATGTCTGCATGTATGTAAGTGTACTTTGTCATACAGTACCCGTGGAGAGCAGAAAAGAGGCATCTGATACTCTGGAACTGGAGTTATATAGACAGTTGTTAGCTGCCATGTGAGTCTGGGATTCAAACCCGGGTCTTCTGTGAGAGCAGCCAGTACTCTTAGCTGCTGAGCCATCTCTCTAGGGCGTCCCCACCCCCTCCCCCCCCCCCCGTGGCCACACCACCCCTCTCCACTCCCCCAGGATGACTTGTCCTGGCTGCAGGCAGTCTCCTGACGGCCTCTGTTCTTGCTGTTCATCAGAAGTGCTGGACCAGAGCAGTCAGCAGAGACATGTCTTTTCAAATGAAGAAGGGACTTGGTGTCCTGTCACCCCAGCTACTCAGGAAGCAGAGGCAAAAGGATAAAAGTTCAAGGACAGTGCAGGCTGCTTAGTGAAACCCTGCCTCAAAATAAGGTATTAACAAATAGGTTGGGGGTATGGCTCAGGTATAGAACCTGACTAGACTCCCCCAGTGAGGGGCTGGGTTGTGTGGCTCAGTTATAGAACACCTGACTAGAATCCCCCAGTGAGGGGCTAGGGGTGTTGCTTAGTGGTAAAGTACTTGCCTAGAATCTCTCAGTGAGGTGCTGGGAGTATGACTCAGTGGTAGAGCTCCTCCTTGAATTCCCCAGTGAGGGGTTGGGGGTGTGGCCTTGTAGTAGACCTCCTGCCTAGAGCCCCACACTGGGGGACCAAGGTGACTCAGTAGTCAGCGGGAGCACTTGCTTAACCTATAGAAGGCCTGGGTTCCGTCCCCACTTCACACACACACACACACACACACACACACACACACACACAGAGTCTAGAACCCAGGCACACACACAGTCTAGAACCCAGGCACACACGCACACACACACACACAGAGTCTAGAACCCAGGCACACACACACACACACACACAGTCTGGAACCCAGGCCCCATTATCTGAAGGGGAGGGAAGGCATGACACTCAGAGGACACCCAGACTGTGGGAGTCCTGCTCTCAGTGTCTCCTGCCTACCGGCCTGCTCCCGCCCCCAGCAGCCCTGCAGCTCCGCTTCCCCGACAGCTGCCTCTGTGTCGGCCCCTCTGACATTTAGGGGAAAACATTGTGCGCTGAGAGCAGAAAGGAGAAATGAAAGGATTTTCTTGAGAAAAGGTCAGAGTGGTTTCTCTTATTTTTGTTTAAAGATGGTTTGTGTTGAACTATGACAAGGCTAAATGTATTAAGGGCCATAGGAACAGGCTGGGGGTCGGGCGGAGCGAGAACATGGAACGAAAACTCAGGTAACAAGCAAGAGACAGGAGGCAGTGCAGGAGTCAGACAGCAGCACCAGCTCTGATCCCCTGCAGAGGACGAGGGTGGCGCCTGGGGACACAGCCCAGGCCCCTGCAGTCTCCGCAGGTCCCTCTTGCTTATTCTGGGGAACCAGTGACAGGTGGGGTGCCACCCTCCAGTGTCAGGTCTGGCATGAGTATGGCTTTTGGGGCCAGCCAGGCCAGCTGCGGGAGTCGTGAGAAAAGGCTGCTGCGGGACGGAGCTTTCAGAATGAACACAGCATTGGGACACTACCCTGCCTCGGCTCCTGTCGCCAGGAGTATTGTTCTAGTGTGCATCCATCAGCACAGGCTAATCCCACCAAATCCCAGTATCCAGGGCAGGCACTCCCCACCTCCCTCACCCTGGCATGTACCACCCTGTCTTCTGCCTCTCCCACATTGCCTTGTGTGGACACCTTCTGTCAATGGAATTATGTAGACATGCACCTATGTTTAAGGTTTGACCCAGAACTAGCTTACATCATGGTGTCCTTCCTTTATCATGGCTGAGTTATACTCCCTTGGTGGCTAAACCACAGTTGGTTTATTTCTGCATCACTTTGGGACTGTTATAGGTCATGTCACTGGACATTTCTATATGCATATTGGTGTGGATGCATGGGTTCACTTGCTCTGGGAACACTCTGGAATGCAGTCACCGAGTCACATTATGCTGAGGAGGGAGCTGTGCTCTTTGTATTTTTACCAGAGATGCACAGTGGATCTTGTCCTTCTCAGAGTTAGCACCCCATGGGCTCCTGCTGACTCACGTCCACCTCAGCCCACATGGGTCTTCACATCTGCTTAGCTGGGCAGACCTTTGCCCAGCTCTTAATTGGGCACTCTGTCTTTCTGTGGGTGGGCCAAGAGGGCTCTGGGTTTGCTGAAGATCAGACTTAAGGTTTAGGAAGAAGCCTAGTGGGATGAGAGGAACCCTGGGGTAGGTTTGTACCTAGCCTTTGCCTGGCCCGTAGCACAGGGGCTTCTCTGAGCTACCCACCCCCAGGCCTCCAGCAGCTGAGCAGCCAATGCACCGCGGCTGGACTACTTGGCAGGAGAAGCCCCAGGATGAGTGACAGCTGGGAAAGTCAAGGTGGTGTGGTGGCCCAGGGCCTCCGTCTGCTTCCCCAGCCCAGCCAACGCCACAGCAGGGTGGCTTGCCCAGACTGAAGTCATCTAGGCAAGTCCAGGCTCTCTAAGCCTCAGTCTCCCCGTTTATACCCACAGTTCCTGACCTGTGTCATGCTGCAGCTATGAGCCTGTCTGTATGCCACTGCTTCCCCCCATCGCAGAGCCGCCTTGACAAGAGGAAGCAGAACCAGTCTGGCCTCCAGAATCCCCCTCCACCTGGCCCAGACCCCCCTTGGGTCATCCCAGACTACCTTCACACAGACTGGGGAACTGAGGCTGGGAGGGTCCTGCACAGTCTGGGAAGAAGTTCGGGGGCTTCCCTCAGGCTTCCCAGGTCAAACAGGAAGACAGTTAGTGACTGAGATGGAGGCTCCCAGAAATATATTAGGGTCCCCTCGACAGAGGAAGGAAGGGAGTGGCAGCCCTGGGGCAGGGCTGGCTACCCGCTGTGAATCTCAGCTCCTGTGCTAGTGACCTTGAACTTGGTGTTTGTGAGCAGGGGACAGAAGCAGGAAAGGACTTCTCTGACCTGGGCTGCACTGGTGTCCTCAGGCAGCATTGTCTTCTCTGTGTAGGAGCAGGGTAAATATCGCCCAACCAGCCACTGCCAACCCCCCTCTTGTCTCTCCCACCCACAGGCCACGGGACCCTCGGGCTCCAAGATGCAGCTGCTGGAGACAGAATTCTCACGCTCCGTGCCTGAGCTCATTGAACTGCATCTGCTGCGGCAGGACAGCATCCCCGCCTTCCTCAGCGCACTCACCATAGAGCTCTTCAGCCGCCAGACCTCAGCCTAGCCTGTGCCTGCTGTGTCCTCCTAACCTGCACTCAGCCCCTCTGCAGCCACAGGACCTCAGCCTGGTTTCTGCCATCCTGCTCTGCAACCACCATGTCACTCTTTAGCCCATGCACCACAGCCCTACTCTATAAACTGCACCGGAAGCATCTTAGATCCGCAGCCCCAGACCTCAGCCTGGCCCTTCTCAAAGCCCCACACAGTCACTCCACATTGTCCCCAACCCCCTCTGCCACTGTAACTACATCATGTCACAAACACAAGCCACGGCCTCTGCTCGGGTGGCCACCCTGTCTCATGTCCCTGGCCAGTAGGACAGCTGCTGGGAACTGCCATGCTGGATCCCACCCTGCCACACCTCTGTCTTCCCTTGAGCACTGGCCCTTTCCTCCCCTGAGTCCGCAGTCCTGACCTGATTCAATAAAATGTTTTCTCCATTACCCTCCACCTGGTCGTGTGTCTGCCGTCCAAGCTGCCTGGCTACCCAGGGCCCCATGACACCCTCTGCCATGCTCCCATGGACACCTGGGCAGACTTGCTCATAGGCAGCCTGGGAGGGGGATGGGGTCAGGGAGTATTTAGAGGTAGCTGTGTCCTATCCCTTGGGAGCCTGAGTGTCCCCAGTGTCAGCTGAGCAGCCCTGGGCCAGGCTCCACTGAGACACAGCAGGACAAGATGAGGGGTGGCAGGTCCCTGAACTCTCTGGGCATCTCTCCTCACCTGCAGGACAGGTCAGTCTCCAAACCCAGAGGCCTGAAGATGTGGCCCTGCACACAGCAGGGCTCAGATAGGAGCTGAAGCCAGGAGTGGCTGCGGCCCCAGGCCTGTCCGTCCCCAACCTTCCTGCTGACTCCTGAGGCCTCCTCCTGCAGTCCTAAGCCTCAGCTAGGCCTTTCCTTCTGGCTAGCAGGATTCTGGAATCCCAGGGGTTATGGTGGGAACTGCTCCTGGCACAGGGGCAGAGGAAGAGACAGACCCGTATATAGCACCTAAGTTGCCGACCAGGCTGTGAGGGAGCCCCATGGTCCTGCCCTGGCACAGGACCCCTGGCAGAGCCGTGTCCCTTCCACCCCCGTAAACGCAGCTGAGCCCCTTAGAGTTGCAGCTCTGCGCACAGCAACACAGGCAGCGCTGAGCTTCAAGGGTTCTTATGAAGAAGGAAGCCCCCAGCTAGCCCACCAGCCCGATTTAGCCATTCATCCCTAGTTCCTGGTCCTTACTGAGTTCCCAGTGCTGTCCCAGGTGCTGAGGGCGTTGTCAGCCCCAGAGCCACTGTGGGAGAAGGGGCCTCCGTAGTGTTGCTAGGCCCTAGGCTGGGAGCAAGGGTAGAGGGAGCCAGCCTGTCTACCCAGCTCCATAGCCTGTTTAGTTGCTGGGCCAGGGCTAAGGCCAGGTCCAGACCAGTGCATACAATTTGTGTGTGTGTGTGTGTGTGTGTGTGTGTACATGTGTTTAGTATATGTATATGGTATATGTGTGTATGTATGATATGTGGTGTGGTATGGTGTGGGGTGTGTACATGATGTTTCTGCCTTCTGGGAGCAGACCAAACGTTCCCCTAAGCTGGAACTTTCAGTTGCCAGAGCAGGGCAGAAGCCGAGGATTGGGGTGCAGAACTAGGAAGCCAGGCTCGCTGACAGACTCTGGGACCCCAGTACCATTGACTACACCATCGCCAGACACTTTGCCACGTGACCCGCCACCCCACAGTCTCCGCTGGACCCCTGCTGGCTGCATAGCTACAAGTGGAATGGAGCTCAGACACCTCAAGACAGCTCCCAGAGAGCACAGGCTTGGCCTGGTGGCCCTGGGCCAAAGAAAATTCTAGAAAGTTATAGTCTGGCAGCCCCTGGCTTCTACTAGTTCCTTAGTAGGCACACACTGCTAAATGGGTCTTAAGCTGCTAATAACACCTTTTAAGGGATTAGTGCCCATGGCAAGCGTCATGTCCCAGAGGTAACAGGATTTGCTGTGCCTTGGCCTCTGACTCCCCCACCAGGGGACCTTGCTGTGCCCGGCTGGGGCCGCCAGTGCTAGCCACTGGCTCAGCTTGTCAATTCAAGGTCCTCAGGGAAGAGTGGACTGTGGGTTTGTCGCCAGCTCCCAGCTCACCCTAGGGTCCAGCCACCAGACTATTCAAAATCAGGTGCCTAGGTACCAGGGCAGGATCAGGACGAGGTAGAGACCCCAGGCAGCGATGATGCCCTGCGCTGGGCTGAACTTCCCAACTGGCAGGGCTGTTTCTCATAATGAGCTGGTCCCCATCCCATCATGCCCTGTAAATTGAGTGGCGTCAGGTCACAGGCCCGGGTTAGGAAGCAGGGAACGTGCCCCACATTTGGTAGGGGGTCTGGACTCGAACCCAGGTTCCCAGCTGTTTCCTGTTTCCCCCCAGCTCCCACTCAGCTTCTGTGATGTCACCAGCACCTCAGGCCAAATGCAGGCTGGGCCTTGGTCCTCAGCCTGTGAGGGGAGCTTAGAGGCCCAGAGGCTCAAAATGGAGGCACCATTGCACATACAAGCTGTGTACACACGTACATACATGGCATGTTCTTGATAGGAAAATACGTGAGTCTGGATTGCAGGAGTCTGTGCACATGTGGGTATGTCACTTGGATGTGAACTGAATGCTTAGTCCACATAGGTGCATGTGTAGACAGTTGTTTGCAACTCTAAGACTGTTTCTACCCTGGGCGGGGGGGGGGGTGCTCACCGGAAGTCACACAACCAGAGTGAGCCATTTGATGCCTGCTTTATCTGTAACTGCACAATTTGGATACATTCTTAACATTTTAAAGCAAAACAAATAATCCTTCAACAAAACAAAAGGAGCAACTGCATAGAAAGAAAACCTTCCTGCCTTGGCTTGGTCCCAGCCTCCTGCCTGATGGGTGGATCTGCACACCTCACATAGAGATGGTAGAAGGTGCAGGGTTTGTTTTGGTGCATTCTGGTGTTTTTAGTAACTGTGTTTTGTTGTGCAGCTCAGTTTCTCTCAACAATCTGGCTTGGAAATTTGCCACAAAAGCACCCACGGCTCCTCGCTGCTGAGTTTGGTCATTGGATCAAATCCTCATGAGAACTGAGGCTGGATGAAACACCGGGTCTGTGTGTGAAGGCAGAGCCACCAGTGTCCTCTGGACTTATGTGCTGCTGAGCCATTTGCACCACTTTTTAAAAGCTTTTTCTATGGGTGGGGAGACACAATACCACAGCACATGTGTAGAGGTCGCAGAACAAACAGGAAGTTAATCTGTTCATCAGGTTAGCAGCACCTTCACCCACACCCACCTCACTGGCCCCTTGCTGACTTTTATTTTTATTTTATGTGTAGGACTGCTTTGCCTTCATGTATGTAAGTGCACCTGTGTGTGCAATGCCTGAACAGGCCAGAAGAGGGCGTCAGATTCCCTGGAACTAGAGTTCTAGATAATTATCAGCTGCCATGTGGGTGTTGGGAACCCCAAGAGAACCTGGTGCTTGAACCATCTCCCCAGCCCCGGATGTTTTTATTTTTAAAAGCATTGGGGCTGGAGAGATGGCCTAGCGGTTAAGAGCACCAACCGCTCTTACAGAGGACCTGGGTTTGATCCCCAGCACCCACATGGCGGCCAGAGCCATCTGAAACTCCAATTCCAGGAGAACTCCAGCTCCAGGGGAATCAGACACCCTCTTTTGACCTCCGCAGCATTGCACGACACGGATGCACAGGCCTGCATGCAGACAGTACATTGATACACATACAGAAATAAATAAAAAAAATTTTTAAAACAAAGAAAAGCCAGGCGTGGTGGCGCGCGCCTTTAATCCTAGCACTCGGGAGGCAGAGGCAGGCGGATCTTTGTGAGCTCAAGGCCAGCCTGGTCTACAGAGCGAGTTCCAGGACAGCTGGGGCTACAGGGAGACCCAGTCTCGAAAAGACCAAAAAAACAAAAAACAAAAAACAAACAAAGAAATACCCAGCTCCAGGGTCTGATCAGGGAGCATCTCTCTGGGAAGAGGCTCTGCCTTTGTGCTGTACCACAGGGCCCTTTCAGGGGAGACAGCCCCAGAGCAGAGCTAGAGCTGGAGGCAGGACCGCAGGGACACGAGGGATGTGAAAGGAGGGCCTTGGGTGACTCAATCCAATCTAACTGGGTTCCTTAGAAGAAGAGGAGATCAGGGCTGGAGAGATGGCTCAGTCAGTAAAGTACTTGCAAGCAGGAGGACCTGAGTCCAAGGCCCACAACATTTTTGGTAGCCCGTACCTATAGCCTCAATGCTGTGGAGTTGGAAACAGAAAGGTCCCTAGGGCTCGCTGACCAGTAGGTCTAGCCTGTCAGTGAGCGCCATTCAGTGAGAGACTCTGCCTCAAAAAAATAAAAAAGTGGACGGTACCTGAGAAACAACACCTCCTCACATGTACACATGTGCATGTGTACACACACATAGTGTGATCAGGACACCAACGCAGAAGGATGACCCTGTTAGGACCAAAGGAAAAGATGCATCGATAAGCTTTGACCTCGACTGTGAACAGGAATGTCTGTTATTGAAGCCACAAGCAGCTGACGTCACGTGCGGGCCCCTCCAACTCTGCCTGCTTCTATTTCCTTGTGACATTTATCACCACTTCACATTCTGTTTAGTGTATAACTTATTTATACCATGCATATGTATGTAGGGAGACATTTTAATCAGTCTCCTCATCTGTGGAACAGAGCTGTCTTATCAAAATGTCATGCCAGTGACATATGTCATTAAGGGGCTGGAAAGATGACTCAGGGATTGAGAGCACTTCCTGCTCCTCCAAAGGACTCAGGTTCAAATCCCACCACTCACATTATGGCCAACAACTGCCTGCAACTCCAGCTCCAGGGGATGTGGCCCCCTCTTCTGGCCTCCACAGGCACTGCACACATAGGCACAAACACAAAAATAAAGAGCTGGGCCTACTGGTGCATACCTTTAATCCCAGCCCCAGGGAAGCAGAGGCAGGTGGATCTCTGAGAAAGGCCAGCCTGGGCTACATAGTGAGTCCCCAGCTTAGGCTTCAAGGAGACCCTGTCTCAGAAATAAAATAAAATCAATATCCACATTTTTAAAAAGAAGTATGGAGATGAGCTAGGAAGACAGCTCAGCAGGTAAAGTGCTTGCTGCTAATGTGAGGACACGAGTTCAAATCCTGAGAAGCCACGTAATTTCAGATGAAGCTGCACACATCTGTAATCCCCACACTCCTTACAGAGAGCTGGGGGGCAGGAGACTCCTGGAAGCTCGCAGACCAGCTACCCTGGAGTAAACTTGTGGACAGCTAGAGACTGCCTCAAGCAAGACAGAAGGCAAGGATAGACACCCAAAGTTTCCCTCTGACCTCCACATGCATGACATGGCACACACATGCCCCCTAACACACACACACACACACACACACACACACACGCATGCATGCATGTGCACACACAAACGTGCACGCACACATTGTACTTGCTCAAAGATTAAAACACAAAAATGGGCTGGAGAGATGGCCTAGTGGTTAAGAGTGCCAACTGCTCTTGCAGAGGACCTGGGTTCGATCCCCAGCACCCACATGGCGGCTGAGAACCGTCTTTAACTCCAGTTCCAGGGGAATCTAACACCCTCTTCTGACCTCCGAGGCATTGCATGACACAGGTGCACAGACCTACATGCAGACAGTACATTCATACACACACACACACACACACACACACACACACACACACACACACAAGAATGGAGTTGGTAAGCCTGTCACTGTGGCGGGGACCAGGGCTCATTCAGCTGAGGAGTGTGAGGCATGAGGATCGTGAGGTCAGGGCCAGCCTGGGCTACACTCAGAGCCAGGTGTGCATGCAGAAGTCCACAGGAATTAGCGTGTTCCCTACCCAAGGGGGACTTGCAAAGTAGAGTCAGGTTTGGTGGCACACATCTACAACTCCAGCACTAGGAGGCTGAGGCTGGAGGATGGCGCATTTCAGGACAGCCTGGAAGACAGACAAGATGTCTCAAAACATACCAGAAGCAGGGCTGAGGAGGTGGCTCAGTGGGTAAAGTGCTTGCTGTGCAAGCTTGAGGACCTGAGTTCAGATCCCCATCAGCCAGGTAAAAGCCAGTGGTGGCTTGTCCGTCTGTAACCCTGGCATTGGGGGTGGACACAGTTATGCTTATCCCAGGGCTCAGTGGCCAGCCAGCCTAGGCCAGTCAGCAAGATCCGGTGCCTCAAACACTAAGCTGGAGAATGGTATCTGATGTTGAACTCTGGCCTCCATGTGCACACATGGGTGAGCGCAGCCAGAAATACACATTCATGTACCTCACACATACACACAATGAAATAACTGTTTTAAACCACCAGAGACAAAATAATGAAGAAGCCAGAGAAACTGCTTTTAATCAACATATTTTATATAATGCTACGTCCAAATGTTCTGGGTTCGCGATGTGATCAGTCTAAAACAATGCGGCAGTCATTCATTCAGTGTCGAGTCCTGGAAATGAGGGCGCCTTTTCCACTCTCTGCCCACCTCGGCTGGGACGAGCTGCAGTCAGGGGTTCAGTGGCCGCGGACCATCTGCCCAGTAGGTGAGGGGACCTCATCTGTCCTCTGTGGGCCCCATGCCAGCAGTCCTGGCTCCTTGGGCTCTGTGAATGGTCCCCCAGGTCCAAGGGCCCCTTGCTTCATGCTGGCCGAGGCCATCCATTCTTCCTGATGCACGGACTGACCAGGAAAAGCAGGCTAGCTGTACACAGTGGCAGAGGCAGGCCCAGCACCCTCGGGTGAGGAGGTGTAAGCAGCTCAGCCTGTACAGCACCCTGGGCTTGGTGGCGCGTATCCAAGCTTCTCCAAATGGTGGACATGCCCTAGCCCAGACCGGCTTGGCCCAGCTGCCAGGTGGCTGTGAGGGGTCCCTTCCTTGGTGTCTTCAGTCTTCACATTCAGAAAATGGGCTGACAGCTGGAGGGAAGGGCGTCGGCAGCACCTCAGAGTCAGCTTGGGGCTCCCAGCGTCACCCCACAATTAGCTGGCCGCCAGCCACCCTCAGACCTGTATTTTTTTAAACTTAAAATTGAAAATTAAATTTTACACGAGGTTTACAAGCTGTTAACGGAATTCACTAATCAAACCCCAACACCAAATCCTTGAAAATGAGAATTTAAAAGGTCTGTATTTGCATATTCATGTTCTTAATAGGGTTCAGAAGGTATACTTGCAGCTGATGAAAAGGATTAATTAAACCTAATTTGCATTGGTGGGGCCTTTTAACCCCTTGTGAGCTGGAGTGGAGGTCCAGGGGCTCCATGTGGCCCAGGGCCCAGAGCCAGAGACGTCCATCCCAATCACACCTCCCTGGTAGTCACACAGCCACACAGCTATGCAGCCCTGGAAACCAGAGCCTCCTCGGGGGAACCAGGGATGCCCAGCACCTTGGTGATCTGGGATGCCCAGGTGATCCTGGACGCCCAGCACCTTGGTGATCTGGGATGCCCAGGTGATCCTGGACGCCCAGCACCTTGGTGATCTGGGATGCCCAGGTGATCCTGGACGCCCAGCACCTTGGTGATCTGGGATGCCCAGGTGATCCTGGACGCCCCGCACTGTGGCAGCCTCTGCACTGCAGGCTTGAAGAGCAAGAGTGGTTCCTGACCTCGAGGCCTTCAGAAGTACTCTGCTTTGAGCAGATCTGTGGAGGAACGCAGCAGATCTGAGGAGGAACACAGCCAGGTGACTCCACTTGAAAAAACACTGTAGGTATCTTTGCTTGTAACATTCACACCCAGTCATGAGAAAAAGGTATGAAACTCAAGAAGAAAATGAAAATCATTTCATGAGTGCATGTGTGTATGTGTATGTGTGTGCATGTCTATGTATAATCCATCCGCATGTGTGTTCATGTAGAAGCCAGAGGTTGACCTTGAGCCTCTTCCTCAATCCCCCTCTACCCTATTTTGGGGGATAGGGTCTCTCATTAACCCTGGAGCTCACAGACTTGGCTCGGCTGGCAGGTCAGTGAGCCCCAAGGACCATCCTGTCCTGTCCTGTCCTGTCCTGTCCTGTCTCAGCAGCTCTGGGATTACAGTCTTAGGCTGACACACTTGGTTTTTTTTCCACGGGCTTTGAAGATTAAACTCAGGTCCTCGTGCTGTGTGGCAAGCACCCTACTCACTGAGCTGCCTCCCAGACCCCAGATCATTTTACCCCATTCATTCATGGATGCACATGTGTGTTGTCCCCCCTCAGCCCGAAACACTCAAGTGTGCATCTCCAGACACATACTTCAAGGCAGATCTGGGCTCTCCTTGAGGGAGGACACTCCTCTGAAACCCAGACTCTGTGACACATACATGGAGTTATAAACATGGGGCACATGCACCTAGACCTGTACATATACCATGTGTGATAGATAGATAGATAGATAGATAGATAGATAGATAGATAGGCAGATAGATAGATGACATATACATGGAGTTATAGACATGGGGAACATGCACCTAGACCTGTACATATACCATGTGTTCACATAGGGTTATTAGTATAACGTGTACATGTGTGTATGTTTGTACCCAGAGTTGTATACCTACATTCACATGGGATAATTGGCACAACATAAATATACTCACTATATGTGTGCAACATATATATATGTATACATATGTATATACATATATATATATGCTCAGGATTATACATAGAACATTCACAGAGGGCTACTGGCACATTTTAGATAGATAGATAGATAGATAGATAGATAGATAGATAGATAGATAATAGATAGATAGAAAAATAGATAGATAATAGATAGATAGATAGATAGATAGATAGATAGATAGATAGATAGATAGTGTTCACACACACACACACGTTTGGTTTCTGGCATAAGCACTCTGACCCAAAGCAGTCTGAAGGAGGAAAGGATTTATTTCAGTTTACAGGTTACAATCCAGGGAAGCCACAGAAGGAACCTGGATGGGGCTGAAGCAGAGACCACGGAGGAGCGCTGCTGACGGCTTGCTCCCCTGGCTTGCTCAGCTACCTTTCTTACACAACCCAGGCCCACCTGCCTAGGGATGGCACTGCCCACAGTGGGCTGGGCCTGCTCAAATCAATTAGCAGTGAAAAAAATACCTCAGAGATATGGCCACAGGCCAGTCTGATCTGGTAAATTCTTTAGCCGGGGTTCCCTCTTCCGGGGTGTCTTTAGGTTTGTTTTGACAGCTGAAGCTAACTATGACATAAAATAACAGAGATCCTTAGAATTACAAAAACACACACATAACCATATACATAAATGTGAATATAGTGCACATGCTATGTACACACAGATGCAAATATATTCAGCACACATTTGTAGATACAATACACTTTAAATTCTTGCTTTGTTGTTGTTCATTTGTATGTTGAGACAGCATCTCACTATGTAGCCCAGGCTGGCCTGTAACTCAATCCTCCTTCCTCAGTCTCCTGAGTGCTGAGATTACAGGCATGCACCATCATGTCCAATTAGATACAATATATACACATGCAGTTATACATATGACATATATACTGTTCAGGGAAACTTATAAGAAACTGTGTTTGGGGGCTGGACTCACACTAGCCCTCAACAGACCCAACTAATCCAGAGTGAGGTGACTTACATGAGGGGATACATAAAGAGAACTTTAAATAGCCAGGGCTGAGCCAGCACTCAGAGGTCAAGCCAGGTGGCAGGAGCCAGGGCCTGGGCCCTATTTTCCCTCAGCAAACATCTGAGATTCACAGTGACCCATTCTAAGGTACACAGTGAGGCAGCCCCTCTGTCCCAAGGGAAAGTAGTCTATAGACAGCAAGCCACTTTCTGCCCCTTACCTCTCTTCCTTGGCCTTTTCTACAGTACGCCATCCCTCACCCATTCAGCAGATGCCTCTCCCACTCCACAGAAATGTGGCTATTTGAGAGCTTAAATACAACTGGATCCTTGAACTCAGTTTGCCAAGGCATAGACAGACCATTGGACAGATGAATGGATGGAGGTGAGTGGGTTGATGGATAGGATGGATGGATGGATGGGATGGATGGATGGATGGATGGATGGATGGATGGATGGATGGGAGGATGGGTGGGTGGATATGTGGGTGGGTGGATATGTGGGTGGATGGATGGATGGGAGGATGGGTGGGTGGATATGTGGGTGGATGGATGGATGGATGGATGGGATGGATGGATGGATGGATGGGAGGATGGATGGATGGGAGGATGGATGGATGGGAGGATGGATGGATGGGAGGATGGGTGGGTGGATATGTGGGTGGATGGATGGATGGATGGATGGATGGATGGGAGGATGGATGGGAGGATGGGTGGGTGGATATGTGGGTGGATGGATGGATGGATGGATGGATGGGAGGATGGGTGGGTGGATATGTGGGTGGATGGATGGATGGATGGGAGGATGGGTGGGTGGATATGTGGGTGGGTGGATTGATAGATGGGAGGATGGGTGGGTGGATATATGGGTGGGTGGATATGTGGGTGGATGGATGGATGGATGGGAGGATGGGTGGGTGGATATGTGGGTGGATGGATGGATGGATGGGAGGATGGGTGGGTGGATATGTGGGTGGATGGATGGATGGGATGGATAGATGGATGGATGGGATGGATGGATGGATGGGAGGATGGATGGATGGGAGGATGGATGGATGGGAGGATGGATGGATGGGAGGATGGATGGATGGGAGGATGGGTGGGTGGATATGTGGGTGGATGGATGGATGGATGGATGGATGGATGGGAGGATGGATGGGAGGATGGGTGGGTGGATATGTGGGTGGATGGATGGATGGATGGATGGGAGGATGGGTGGGTGGATATGTGGGTGGATGGATGGATGGATGGATGGGAGGATGGGTGGGTGGATATGTGGGTGGATGGATGGATTGATAGATGGGAGGATGGGTGGGTGGATATATGGGTGGATGGATGGATGGGAGGATAGGTGGTGGATATGTGGATGGACGGATGGATGGATGAGTGTGAGGCTGAATGGATGGAAAGACAGCTATTCACAATAAACATATGAATGTGCATGGAGACCTATGTATAATACAGACCTCTAATATGTGCATGTTAGAGAATGTTCAAGCACACATGTTACAAGATGGGCATTGGCCCCCACACTGCCACAGACCACACACATGCCATGCATGAATCTGAGAGGACACACCAGTCTTTCCTGGTGCTGGGCTGAGGTTGCCTGCACTGTTTTGAATTACTTGTTTTCACTAAATTATGGCTCAAGTGTCTGTGTCTTTACATCTCAGAAGTGCTGTTCTGTGGCTGCAGGGTGCTCCACTGTGCACCTCGTAAATCTGATCTCCCTTAGCCTGGAAATTAGACCATTTGTTTGCCTTTTATGAAGATTATTTCCAGTGATTATTAGCAGGGCTGCTGGAAGCCACCAGAGCCTGCGGCAGGCAAACTCTGTTCATTTTGGAAGTCTCCGGTGGAGATGGAAGATGTCCTACACTCCCACCTGCTGCTGACTTGTGCAAGAACAGCTGGGAGCTGGGGGTCCTCCTGGCGCAGATGAGAAACTGAGGCTCAGTGAGGTCCACAAGGCTGTGAGTAGGCTGTGCAGTGAGGGAGGGCAGGAACCCAAATGGCAGGACAGAATGTGCAGTTTCCAGCACAGCTGGGGTCCAAGGAAGTGGTTCAGTGTGGGAACAGCTTCCTATGTCAGCACAATCTGAGGATCTAAGTTCAGTCCCCAGCACCCACGTGGAAAAGCTGGGCGTGGTGGCCTGGCCTTGTGATTTTAACTCTGAGAAGGCAGAGACAGGATAGTCCCTGGGGCTCAGTGACCAGCCAGCTAGCCTACCTGGAGAGTTGCAGGCCAGTGACGGACCCTGTCTCAAAACGCAAGTTGGACAGAGCCCGAGGAACAATACCCAAGGTTCTCTTCAGAACTCCACAGGCAAACATACGTATGCATGTGTGTGCATGCAAGTACACACAATAGTTGGTAAACAGTCCATATAAGGATTGCAGTGGTTGGTGTTTTAGTTTATACTATGTGTGTGTCTGTATCTTTATCTGTGGTGTGTGCATACATGTGCATGTATGTATGCATGTATGTATGTATGCATGTATGTATGCATGTACGTATGTATGCATATGGAGGCTGGAGGGCGGTGTCCTTGATCTCTTTCTATCTTGCTCTTTAAGGCAAAGTCTCTCACTGAGCTGTTGCTCATTGCTATGGCTACACTGACTGGCCAGCAAGCTCCAGGGAACCTCCTGCCTGGACTTGCCACCTCTGGGGTAACAAGCACATGGCACCACACCCGGCTTTTCTGTGGACACTGCAACTTGAGCTCTTCATGTGTGTACAGCGATCATTTTACCCACCGAGCCATCTCCCCAGCTCCATTTTTTGAGAGGGTTGGTTTGGGTTTGGGTTTTGAGACAGGGTCTTTCTGTGCAGCTCTGGCAGACCTAGTATTCTCTATGCAATTCAGGCTGGCCTCAGACACAGTAATCCTGCCTGAGTCTCCTGAGTGTTGGTCTTTTGCTGTTTGAAGATGCTCAGGATGAGACTCAGGGCCTAAGTATCTGAGGCAGGTTCTGCCTCCAAGCTGCAGCCCTTGCCCTTTCCATGTGAATTGTGTGTGTGTGTGTGTGTGTGTGTGTGTGTGTGTGTGTGTGTGTGTGTCTTTTTGAGACAGGGTCTCCCTGTAGCCCCAGCTCTCCTGAAAATCACTATGTAGACCAGGTTGGCTTTGACCTCACAGACATCTGCCTGCCTCTGCTTCCCAAGTGCTGAGATTAAAGGTGTGTCCCACCATGCCCAGCTCCATGTGATTTTTAAAAAATATTTTAATTTTATTTTGTGTGTATGGGTATATTGCCTGCATGTGTATAAGTGAACCCACGTATTGCAATGCCTGCGGAGGTCAGAAGGAGGTATTGGATCCCCTGGAGCTGGAGTTATGGTTCTTAGCTGCCACATGGGTGCTGGCAACTGAACCTGGGTCATCTGCAAGAGCTCTTAACCACTGAGCCATCTCTCCAGCCAGCCCCCTCCACGTATTTTTATACCAATTCCAAATGCTACAGTCTTCAAGTTGAGGACTCTCCATGTGTCCCTGTATGTGTCGCAGAAAAGTAATATTCGTCATAACAATTGCAGACTGAAAAGCTACAAGCCACAGTGAAATTGAGAGGACAGATGACAACATAGGCCTGCAGAGATAGCTCAGTGGATAAAGTACCTGCTGTGTGAGGACGAGGAACTGAGTTTAAATCCCTAGCCCTCACATTAAAAAAAAAAAAAATCAGGCATGGTGACACACGTCTGTAACCAGGCATGGTGGCACACGTCTGTAACCAGGCATGGTGGCTCACATCTGTAACCAGGCAAGGTGGCTCACGTCTGTAACCAGGCATGGTGGCTCTCGTCTATAAACAGGCATGGTGGCACACGTCTGTAACCAGGCATGGTGGCTCACGCCTGTAACCAGGCATGGTGGAACACATCTGTAACTAGGCATGGTGGCACATGTCTGTATCCAGGCATGGTGGCACACGTCTGTATCCAGGCATGGTGGCTCACATCTGTAACCAGGCATGATGGCACACATCTGTAACCAGGCATGGTGGCTCACGTCTGTAACCAGGCATGGTGACACACGTCTGTAACCAGGCATGGTGGCACACGTCTGTAAACAGGCATGGTGGCATACGTCTGTAACTAGGCATGGCGGCACACCTCTGTAACCAGGCATGGTGGCTCACATCTATAACTAGGCATGGTGGCTCATGTCTATAACTAGGCATGGTGGCACACGTCTGTATCCAAGCATGACGGCTCACATCTCTATAACTAGGCATGGTGGAACACTTCTGTAACCAGGCATGGTGGCACATGGCTGTAACCAGGCATGGTGGAACATGTCTGTAACCAGGCATCATGGTTCATATCTGTAACTAGTCATGGTGGCACACGTCTGTAACCCCAGAGCTGGAAGACACATGGTGTGGTGGTTTGAATGAGAATGTCCCCCCATTAGTCTCCTGTTGGTGGCACTGTTCTTGGAGGTCTTAGAAGGTGTGGCTGTGCTGGAGGAAGTATGTCACTGGGGGGCGGGCTTAGTGAGTTTAACAAGCCTTGCAGTCTCCAGTCTCCCCCTCTGCTTCCTGTGCTCATTGCAAGATGTGACCCTTGCTTGCTGCTCCAGCCCCAGCCACCATGCTTCCCACCACAATGGACTCTGATTCCCTAGAACCGTCAATTGTAAGCTCAAATAAACTCTTCCCTTTATAAGTTCCCTTGCACATGGTGATTTTATCACAGCAACAGAAAAGTGACTCATACACATGGAGAAAGATAAATTTCTAGAGTTCATTGGTCAACCAGCCTAGCCAGTCAAATAAAAAAGCTGCAGGTTTCAGGAAGAGATCCAGTCTGTGGTGGTTTGAATGAGAGTGTTTCCCATAGGCTCCAATTATTTGAAGACTTTGACCCCAGTTGGTGGCACTGTTTGGGGAGGTTTTAGGAGGTGTGGCCTTGCTGGAAGAAGCACGTCACTGGAGATGGGCTTTGAGAGTCCATAGCCATGCCCACTTCATGTACTTGTTTGAAGACACGAGCGCTCAGCTTTCTGTTCTGTCCGCCCCTGCTACCATGCCTTCCTGCCATGATGGACTCTCCTTCTGAAATTGTAAGCCCAATAAACTTTTCCTTATACAAGTTGCCTTGATCATAGTGTTTTATCACAGCAACAGAAAAGAAACTAATATACATGTTGGTACCAGGAGTGGGATATTGCAGTGAATAACCTGACCATGTTTTTTGGAGGAATGTGGAAGGTTTTGGAGATTTGAACTAGAAAAGTGGTTGAATTCTGTAGGCAAAAAGACCCGTGCTCCCTCCCTGCCCCCCTACCCCACCAGAACTCATGCATTCTGCCAAACACATTTTTCTTTCTTTCTTTCTTTTTCTTTCTTTCTTTCTTTCTTTCTTTCTTTCTTCTTCTTCTTTTTTTTTTTTTTTTTTTTTTTTTTTTTTT